>CM053591.1:47167446-47176109 GCA_028646515.1 Pseudochirops corinnae | reverse complement strand
TCTTCTGTGTTTGTGTCTTGAGCACATTTTGAATTCTTGAATCTGTGTCTATATCTCTAAAAAAAAAATTTCATGTTCAGATTCTTTTTTTATTATTGTTGTTTGCTTATCTTTCCAGCTTCTTTCTTGACTTTGGAACTTATTTTGGAATTCTGATAACCTGTGAGGGTAGAGGTTGGGATTACTAGACTGAGCTTATGCAACTAGATTTGGGAGTCTGTAGAATGTCTGTACTTCAGTGGTGTGATCTGAGGAGATTTCTGATTACTAGCCTCCTGGTCCATACTTGGGTCCTTACTCAGGTAGAACCTTTGCTCCTTTATAGACCAAAACCACTCCTCTTTGGCCCAGGACTACAGCCCAGAACTGGGTAAAGGATGTAGGATCCCTAAAATGGTGCCTGATCCTGTGCCCAGTGTTAGCATAGGGATCCTCTATAATATCTTTCTGACCAGGAGTTTATTCCCCTTAACATTAGTGCCACCATTGCTGCTCCCTCCACATGGATACTATTGTTGCCTCTAGGTCCCATATTATATTTGTGTGTCATAATTTGTTCATTCATTACTTTATTGCTTAGAGCAATAAAGGTTCTAGTTACTTGCTACAACAAAAAGTGCTGCTATAAATATTTTTGTACACGTGGTTCACTTCCTTTTGTCTTTGTTGTCTTTGGAAATGACATTAAAGAAGATGCATTATCATCTGTTCTGCTACTACTCTCTTAGGACCATGGGGCTTTTCCATCTGACTAGCAACAGAGTTGCTTTCCAATATTAGAATGTGAGCCCTTTGACAACAGACACTGTCCTACTTTTCTGTTTGTTTCCCTACTGCTTTGCACATAATAAGCACTAATAAATGCCTTGTTTTCATTCATTCATTCATAAATCTAGTAGTGATAAACCTGGATTAAAGGGTTTCACAGTTTAATGACTTGGGTATAGTTCCAAATTGCTTTCTGTTTTTGGCCTTTGCAACTTAAATTGTTTTAGTTTGGATTTCTCAAATTACTAGTGATTTGGAGCACTTTTATGTATTTATTGATTTTTTTTTTGCTTAAGAACTTTTGGTTCATATGCTTTGACTTTTCATTTATTGCGGGAATGTCTCTTGTCTTATATATTTGAATCAATTTCCTTGAATGTTAGATATCAATATTTTATCAGAGAAAGATTCTGTAAAGTTTTCCTCCCCCTACCCCTTTTTTACTCATATTGATTTTGTTTAAGTTTTCAATTTCATGTCATCAAAATTCTCTGTTTTCTCTTCAGTCATTCTTTCTAATTCTTGTCTGGTCAAGAATTCTTCCCCTACACGCAGATGTGAAAGGTATTTCCTTCCTTCCTCCCTTAATTTGTTTATGATGCTTTCTATCTTTTATATCTAAATCATATTCACTTGTAGTTTATTGGAATATATATATTGTGAGACATGAATCTAAACCTAATTTCTACAGGCTACTTTCCAGTTTTTGAATAAATTTGTTGAATACTGAGATCTTTCCCCAGTAGCTGGGGTCATTGGATTTGTTTGCTTTCTTCTGGATCTTGCATACCTAATCTGCCTTACTAATCAAACTTGATGTGTGTACATATATACATACACACACACATATATGTGTGTATATATATATATATACATGTACACATACACATACACATATACATATATACAGAGAGAGAGAGAGAGAGAGAGAGAGAAAGAGAGAGAGAGAGAAAACCAGTGCCAAATTGTTTTGATGACTATTGACTTGTAGTATAGTTTGAGATCTGTTACTGGTGGGCCTTCTTCCCTTTTTTTTTCATCATTTCTCTTTAGATTCTTGATTCTTTGCTCCTCAAGATAAATTTAATTATTCTTTTTTTGCTAGTTCTCTAAAGTAATCCTTCAGTGGTTTGATTGCTATGCCACCAAATAAATACATAAATTTAAGTAGTATTGTCATTTTTATTAAATTAGCTTGCCCTAAATAGGAGCAATTAAAATTTACCTAACTTAGACCTGTCTATTTTTATAAAGTTTTGTGCATATGACTCATTCCCTTTTGTCTTTGATGTTTTATAGTTGTATTCATGTAATTCTCATGTGTCTTGGTAGGTAGATTGCTAAATAGTTTATACATTCCATCATTTTTTTTCCCTATGGAATTAGGGTTGCAAAGAATTTTATCATTTGAATTTCACAACAACTTCAGGAGGTAGACGCTATAGATCTTATTATATCCATTTTATGGATGAAGATATGAAGAAATAGAAAAGTTACGCTGCAGAGCATCAAAGTAGGATGAGAAGAGGACAGTTGCAAATTGAAAGAAGTATTGCAACAACAGCTTTTCAAATCTTAATTCTACCTCCACTGTATCTCTCACATCCATCACTTTCTCTACATTCATATGGTCATAATCCTAGTTCAGACCCTTATTGCCATTTTTCTAGCAACAGGATTCTCTATTTCCATTCTTTCCCCCTAGTCAAAACTCTGTGCATTTCTCTAGAACACACAAACTCCTTGCCATGGCAGTAAAAGCCCTTCACAATTTAGCTCAAGTGAATTGATGCCAAGCAGAACCAGGACAATTTTATATACAATGACTATTATGTAATTCAGAGATATGCTTAAACCAGCTTCAGCTAGTTTGTGAGAATTGACTGTTAAATTTTCAGTGTTTGGATTTTTATATTTCTGACAACAAGCTCTACAAATAAGGGTATCATTTTGGTTTTTTTTTTGTCTAGACTTAATAAAGCAATTGAAAAAATATTAATAATGCAGGTTAAACTAAAAAGTGTGTAGGGAGGCACTTATCAACATACCACTGATACACAAATGACAACCACAAAGCAAGCCAAACTGAAAATTAGGCTATGAAATTTAGGAGTAGAGACCCACAGAGTACCTGGAAAATGGAGCAGTCATCCTTTGATAAACCCAACTTTCAAGTGCAATTAGGGAGAAGGGCACTAAGTCTAGAATACAAAACATCAGGATGAGAAGTGAAAAATAGGTCAACAATTCTTTATCCATGTACGTGCTTTTTTCTTCATAAGCCTCTTCTTGAGGGCACGGACTATTTCATTTTTGTCTTTTCATCTCCTGGCATCTGGCATATAATAAAAAAGACTGAGAGAGCAGTAATTCCTTTTTATACATCCACTGAGTCATCAGCTCTTCCAACTCTGAAAGAAATAAAGAGTCTCAGTCATCTCCAAGTGTAGATTCAGTTGCCATACTGAATCTGGTATAACTATGGGATCCAAAGTTGGGTGGAATCCATACCACTAAAATAATACAAATAAATAATATTTAAAGAACTCCTGAAGCTTCTAAACTTAGCTGGTTAATTTGAGAAAATATACGAACCTCTGTTTTGCCCCAGACCTCAGGATGTTAAAATTAAATATGGGAACAAGTCAAGTAGCAGGCCAAGGGGTGATCTATACATGTGGTTCAGAACCTTTAGCCTTGCTGCACACGTGGGCTTGTTCTACCAAACATCAGAAAGATGAAAACAAAATGTTGGCGGAAGAGCCACAGTATTATCTGCCCTAGATCCTAGGTCTTATACTCAAGTTGGAATAATTTCTTACCCTATGGAAGATGGAAACTCTCTTTTCTGTCTGGACAAATCTATAAATTGGGTCAGGCTGCCCAGCAAACAAGGTCATTTACCTGCCTTCACAGGGTTTGAGGCAGAGCCTGCTTCTGTGATATTCTTAAATTGTGTTCACATGAACAGGCAGAAAGAACTGGTTCAAAGAACTGATTCAAAAAATAGCAAAAAGAAACAGCCTGAAAGACTATCACTAAAACTTATGCTAGGAAAAGTGAGGCACTTTGCATTCAATTATCCTCATTTATAGTTTGTGGTATGTAGAGGACCTTAACGAAGGCCCCTTGTTTGGCCGATGAAGAATGGGCTGTCTCCGTCAATCAGGTCCACTGAATCTTACTCGGCTCTCTAGTCTACTCAGCCCATATAGATCACAGCCCATGTGTATGTGATCCTAAGTGACAGCGACATTGTTTACATGTGATGATTAATGGGGTGTGACACTGAGAAACTTGCAGGCCCTTCATTTAAACACACTTTGCTCACTACAACAATCCATTCTGTTTATTGCAATTAAAATGAAAGAAATACATCCAGAGAGCACTCAAGTGAAAGCAAGAGAGAGTATAAAAAAGATTATTTTTGTGCAGGAGTAAATGTTGAAAGTGTTAGGTTTTTTAAGATATGAATTACTGTCTAATTATAAGTGGTGCCTCTATGTTAACCAGAATTGGAATTTCCAGTCATCTGTATCTAGTCCCAGGTCACTTGAATAACATGTATTTGTAGATAGTTGGTCCTGCTCAAAACTTGCAGTTGGCCTTACCTAAAGATTCTAAAATATTGTGACCTGATGCATAAAATTCCTTGCTCTTACAGTCAAGGCCCTGTACAATCTATCCTTGACTTATTTTTCCAATTATATCTCTGACTTTTCCCCCCATTACAAGCCAGGCTGTTCTATTCACAAATAAGTCTTGTAAAATTTTTCTCTTGGATCCTTTGTTAATGCCATTCCTGCCCCCGCCTTCTGACATAATAATCTTTCTTCTGCAAGTCATTTATCCAAATTCGGCCCATCCCTCAAGTCTCCCCAGCCTTCAGAGAGCCTTCCCTGACAACTCCAGTCCATGATAATTTATCTCTTCTCTATGAACTCCTATAGCAATTACTGTTTGGGTTACTCTTTTGCCATTTACATCATGTACTGCCTGGTATTAATTATCCTTCTTTTGGTTAGGTCTTGTGTATGTTTTCCCCAATGGATTTTAAATTCCTTGAGGTATAGCCTGGGTCAAGCAGGTCTTTCCTTAGAATTGACTCCTCATCAAACTGCTGGCACCAGCTTCAATGGTCTCTGCTACCAATTCTGATTACCAATGGTTCTTCTGACCTTTCAAAGCTCACAAAGTCATAACCAAGTCCATTCTATCTCTAGTTAGGACGCAAGATCAGTAAAGGATAAACACAGAAAGACAAAAGAAACAAAGGTGCCATGGATTCAGTCATATGGCAGCTAGATAGGAGACAGAGCTCACTGTTGTCCTCACTGGCAAGCAGCCTGTAGTAATCCTTCTCCCTCAAAAGCTGCTAGGGAGGAGAATAGAATATTGATCCTTTTATATGCAAACAGAGTTCTGATTCTATCATCAGATCACCATACCAGAAAAGTACTTGTCACCATATTGCACTACTTAGTCATAGCTAGAAGGTTTCTCAAGTTCCACATGTTTCTTTGAAATCAGGGAATATATAAGCAGTCTCTAAAAATGGGGCCCTCGCTGGCCAATCCCCCATTACACACCTCTGAGTATCTGCTCTCTTTTTGTCTCTCCCTGTCTACCATAGAATCCCCAGGCAAGTGTGCTTTTTACAAGGTTTGCTTACAAGGGGAAGAAAAAACATTCAGAAATAATATATACCAGTAAAATTATTCAAAAGAATTCTTTCAAAAACCTGGGTGGCTCTGAAAGCTACTAAATTGTTGTATTGTTGTTGTTGTTTTTTTCTTTTAAACAGAAATACGGTCTGGCCCTGGTCCAAAAGCATGTCATATTCTATACAAGTAGCCATAGTTCTAATCCCAAAGTGGAGCTGCTGTCCACACCTTCCCAACCAAAGAAATAAAAAAGACAAGAAGCCAATCACTGTCTCTACCCCTGCCAGATCTCCACCCACATAGTTCCATTGGAACATTAGCTAACAAGCTTATTCATTCCCAGATCTTACTTTTGCATTCTGGATCTACTCACTCAAACCACCCAAATTTCTTTTATAGCAGTCAAGCATACACCTTCTGCATGGGGTGTCACAGAGCCAGTCTCATGGTCAATGCTTGATAATTAGCATGCGTAATATACTGCAGAGTTATATTGAATTTTTCTATCACCTATATTAATGTACCCTGAAGACATATTCTTTTATGACAGTGACATTGAAACAGGAGTAAGCTGTCACTTAATTTAACTCTCCATTAAAATTCATTCTCGTTAAATGCTCGCTGTAGGCCCTTCCTGTTGTGCTGATTTTCCACATTTCCTTCATTTAACGTAAGAAAAAAAAACTTGCTTTGAAATTAGAAATTTAGATCTCCCTCTTGTCTCTGTCGCCTACTAGCTTTGTGACTTTAGGCAACCTTCATTCAACCTTCCTGGGTCTCACTTCTTCATCTGTAAAATGAGGGGAATCAGCTTTATAATCTCTGATATGATAATGAGCTTCTATTTCTACATAACATCTTCAGATGTGAAGATGTAAGATCACTTTTATCTTTGAAGCTCTTTCCTGTCCTAGTTTCCAATGACACTCACCCAGTGATTCCATAAACTGATGCAGACCAGTATACTATTACTAGTCACCTGGCTTCTCCGCCTCGACAACTGCAAGACTACAGGTCCAGGAAAATATTATAACACAGATTTGGAATCATATGGGAATTTCCTTCCTGCCCTACAAAGGATCATAGATTAAGATCAGGAGGGGCTTTGGAAGTTCAGGTCAAAAGAACTTAAAAAAAGTAGGCTGCACCTGCATCTGAATATAAGAATCATTGAATCTTGCTAGAAGAAAGGAAACAAGCATATAGTAAACATCTACTGTGTACCAGGCACTGTTTTAAGTACTTTATAAATACCTCTTCTGATCCTCACAACAACCCTGCAAGGTGGGTGCTAAAATTATTGTCATTTTACACTTGAGGAAACTGAGGCAAATAGAGGTTACATTGACTTGCCCAAGGTCACACAACTAGTAAGTGTCTGAGGATGGATCTGAACTCACAGCTTCACAACTCACAACTCTATCTACTGCATCACCTAGATTCCAGGGAGAGCTAGAACAAAGCTCACAGAAAATCAACACCAACCCCATCACTTTATAAATAAGAGAAGTGTGGCCAAGAGAGGTTGAATTACTTGTTCACAGTCACATAGTAAATGGTAGCAACAGGATTAAAACTCGGGTGTTCTGGCTCCAAATTCAACATTCCTCAGTCCAGCAACACACTGGATGGAATTGTAGGCTCATCTCATCATTCTCTTTTCCCTTCCCGACCAAAAAATGTATTGATCTGAGATTCAGAGAGAAGTCTATCTTACCTTTCTTAAATCTTGTCCCAAGTCATCACTTTGGAGTACCTAGGGCTGTGGTTGCTTTTCTCTTAAGGACCTCTTTATTTATAGAAATATATAACAATTTATAGAATATACAATATAATTTGTAGAAATTTTATGGGAATCTATAATATTTATTAAAATTTTCTATAAAATTTATAGAAATCTATAATAAAATTTTCTTATGATGTAAAAACCATCCATTTGTTCACCAAAAACAATTCAAATAACTCACCCTTTAAAAGAATTAATAAATTCTTTTAGGACTTATATTTCTTTTTGCAGTGCTTTGGTGCCCAGGGAAACTACCAGCACCACCCAACAAGAGTGAAGATTCTTCTAGGTTGGAGAAAAGCCAAGGAACAAATGACACTCACAATGAATGAAACCAAGGGGAAACTCACTTTAAGTGTTTTAAATGTGGGAGGCCCAATGGAATTCTGGGAGCCTGGTTTGAATGAGTAGGTCTTTCTTTAAAATCCAGAGCACTTAATATGTCCAACTTTTGGACAGGTATAAGATGAAAGGTAGATGAGAGATAAGTAAAGAAAGCAATTCAGCTTCTAAGCCTATTGAGAAGGGTGGAGAATGTTTTTACTAAATCCAAACCTCATAAAACTCTATTGGGCCATGAAAAATGTGTACATTAACAAGATAAAATAATGCATGTGGCTCAGTTCATTCATATGCACACACTGCTTTTTCTTTAAAAGGGGGGGAGGGGAAAGGAGGGCATGGCAAAGGCTTTTTGTTCAGAGGAAATTCTCTTATAATGACTTTGCTTGCCTCAGCAAGTAGGGCTTACAGTTAAAATGGACTACATTTTTTTTCATTGTTACATCTCCTTATTTGACAATATTTGAACAGATTGTGTGCACTGCAGCACCTACTGACAGCAAGATGCTTAACTGGCTTTAATCTGATATATATACAATTGACATATCTATGGTAGCTGACCAATAACTGGAAAGTACTCAAAAGTATTCAAAGTTCCTATTCAGACCTATCATTTCCTCTGCTCCCTCGGTAATATCATTTTACTAATCTTACCCTGCTCATAAGCTTTCTTTTCTTTATGATTCAAATATTATAATATAATTTTACTTTACTGGATACTAGTTGGGAAACAAATTTTGCTTGAAAATAAACTGGACAGTTATTAATGACATTAGTAACGCTGCTATTATATTATGTGAGGCAGTGTGGCATTGTAGATGGAAAGCTGGACTTAAATCTGAGAGGCCCATGGCTCTTACTGACTGGGTGACCCTGGATATGTCATGTCAGCTATCCTCTCAATCCTCATGGCACTTCTCTGAGACTAGACATCTGACAAGATTCTAGACCAAGTAGTGGAGCAGAAGGAAGCAGCTCAGCTCTACGCCCCCATTAAACAACCCAATTACTAAACAACTCACCCCTTAGACAAGCAGTAAATATGAACCAGATGGCCTTGGGATGAAATTGAAAGGCTTTAGACCTCAGTGGTAAGAAATCCC
>CM053591.1:47157446-47162446 GCA_028646515.1 Pseudochirops corinnae | reverse complement strand
TATATGAAAAAGAGCCATTTCCCAACTGATAAATTGTCTAAGGATGAGCAGACAGTTCTCAAGGAAAGAAGCCCAGGCTATCTATAGTCTAATGAAAAAATGCGCCAAATCACTACTAATCAGAAAAATGTAAACTAATTCTGAGATTCTGAGATTCTACCTCATACCCATTAGAATGGTAAAGACAACAAAAAAGGAACATGAGAAATGTTGGAAAGGCTATGGGAAAACAGGGACATTAATTCACTATTGGTGGGCCTGTGAGTAAGTATAGCCATTCTGGAAAACAATTTGTAATTATACACAAAAACATTATTGAACAGTGCACTTTGACCCAGTTACAACACAGCTAGGCCTACATCCAAAAGAGACTAAAGGAAGAAGAAAGGGTCTTTTATGTATAGGTCCTTTATATATCATCTATATACATACACGCACATATATATACATATCCTATATATATACATATATGTACACACACATACATATATATGTATATATATATATATGTACACACACACACACCTTATATATCTTTGTATATCAGCAGCTCTTTTTGTGGTAGTAGACAAAAAAAAAACAAAGACAAAAAACCCTGGAAAGTAAAGGAATGCCTATCATTTGAGGTATGGTTAAATAAGTCGTGGTATACGAATGAGATGAAATTCTACCATTCTCTAAAGAATGTGGAAATAGATTTCAACATAACAAAGCTGTGCTCCACATATAGCATGAGGGAAGCAAAATAGACATCTCTAGACTTTTCTTACCCTGCCTTTGTCAAAGGAAGACTTTAATTCTTTCCCAAAGAGTAAGTGAGAGATTAGGGCCAGAAGCTTGGATGCTCTCCTCTCTTCAGAGAAGAAGTACCAGGCTAGAATTATATCTTTCTGTTCCCTTCAATAGTATTAGTTTTGGAGATGTGGTCTTCAATTTCAGTCGAAACTTCTGATCATTGTTAATTAATTGGGAGGAAAGGAGGACCCCAAGCTCTGTATCCAACGCTTGACATCTTTCCCACTGATTATCAGTTCCACAATGAACTCACACAGAGCAAAGAGCAAAGAAACTCGTTTATCCAAGTCAATAGCAAAACAGAGAACAAAGAAATGTTACTTGGGGGAATATATACCAGACAATACAAAGTGAAGAAATTCTCCCACTGGGGGAGAGTTCAACCAACAGAATCCCAAACCTTACCCCAAGGGAAATTCCATAAAGTCTCTAGTGTAGCAAGCTGAAAATAGAGACGTTATGGAGACTGCCAACTCCCCTCATGTTGGCTTCTTCCCAGAGTCCTTTCCTTCAGCAGTCTGAGGTGGGGTTGGCATCTTCCATCTTCTCTCTCAAAGCTGGAAGCCAGAAGTGACTAGAGAACCCCCCAAAACTGAGGGAACTTACAGAAACTGAAGGGATTCAAAGAACCTAGTTCTCTCCTCTTTACCATGATCACCAACTCTGCCCCACTACTCTCACGACCTCAGGGCATTGAATTTCCACCAATAAGAAGAGAGTCTTATACCAATGGGTTTTAAGACTAGGCTTATGCAACAAAACAAAACAAAACAGAAAACCCAACCACAGAAAGACAAAACGAACTGATGCAGAGTGAAATAAGCCTAACCAGAAGAACAATTTATGTTATCACATCAATATTATAAAAATAAACAGGTCTGAGGACTTTTATAAACCAGTAAAAGATGAAATAAACAGAACCAGGTGAACAATTTGTACAGTAGCAACAATACTGTAAAGACACAGTTTTGAAAACTGTAAGAACTCTGATCAGTACAACGACCATTCATGATTACAGATGAACCATGCTACCCATGACAAAGGTGATACACACACACACACACACACACACACACACAGAGAGTATAAAGTCATGGAGGGAATTTCTTTTGCTTGACTATATATATTTGTTACAAGAATTTGTTTCCCCCAGCAGAGTGGGGGAAGGTGGAAGGGAAAGAAAATAGATTTGTCAATATAATAATGGAGGAGTAGGGAGGGGGCAGACATATAATGAATGTGAAATGTTGTATGCACTTTCTGATGAGGTCACTGTATTATTAGTTTTGCTTTACTATTCTACTTTGTTATGAGACCTTGCATAAAGTGGGAACAGTATGTAAATGTTTGTAGTGTTAAAAAAAACCACATCAAGAAACCATATGTATGTACTTAAAAGTCTACATATACACACGTGCATACACACATATACATGTTTGAGATTATATACGTATACATACACATATCTGTATATATATTTATATAATATATACATATATTGCATGTATGTATATATTATAGTTATATAGATATATACACATACATATCAGAGAAGATACCTGCATTGGTAGAGAAAATTTCCATCACAAAGGAGTTCCCTATACCGATGAAATTATGGGTTTAGTTCCTATCCCTATTGTTATGTTAGTATATGATCGCTACTTTTACAAGGACTAGAGTCCAAATGTCCTGATTTTGTCCAGTGATCCTTCCCTTCTGCTCTACTGCCATCCTAAGTTTAATGATACATTCCTTCAGGAGGCTAAATTACCATTGATACTCATAAAGCAAAAGATTGAACCACTTAGAGGAGTGGAGTATGGTGCAGGGAGAGGTGAGTTGGACATAGCACTAGGAGGTTTGAATTCTAACCTTGTTACCACCGGCTATATGACCCAATCCCCAGGAGCTTCAGTTTCCTCATATGGCAAAAGAGAATTATTGATTGGATGGACCTACAGGGTCCCTCCCATATGGATTCCTCAGGCAAATTCCAGGGACATACATGGCTCAGCTCTGAAGGACTTCACTTTTTAGGACTTCAGCCTAGAAAGGATATAGGGCCAAGGAGCAATCCAGAGCTTGCTACTTCATCCCAAAACAACAGGCTTTTCAGTGGTTTAACCACATGGCCTCAGAATTGGCCAGCAATCAGGAGCAATATTGCATGGGGGGGGGGGGCGGATATTCCAATCACATTCCCACTGCATAAAACTTGTACTACCTGGCTATAGGAATATTGGTGGAAAGTGCTTTGTAAGCCCTAAAATGAATATAAATTGTTGCTACTATTATTGCTGCAACCTAGATGATTTACTGCTCCCACACACACTTCAGACTTATTCAAAGAGAAACTTACTCTGTACGGCCTGGCTCCAAACAACATAATGAATTCCATGTGCAGTAAAAACTCACTTAAGCCCATATCACTTAAATTCTTCTAAATTGCCTAGCTCAAAGCCCCTATTTTTAACTTTTTTCCCCATAAGATTCTCTTTTATTCTTTAATTTTAAAAAGCTAATAATGTAAACTTTTTTTTCCTGGTCCCTCTAACAGATAGGACAGAAAATTGTTCATTTCAGGAAATGCAATTTTCCTAGAACACGAGGAAATCCTGGGCAGATTATGACATGAATCTATCTATGCTCCAAACTGAAAGTAAACTATAACCTTTCTCTATTTAAACATCTCTTATTTGTTATTTGAATGAGAAGATTAATTACATTTGTAGAGGGTTTTGAATAGAGAATTAGAAACTTCTTAGCTGTTCAACAAATAGAAAAAAAGTTGGACAAAACAGATTAATTTTATCACATAAAAATAAAGACCCTTTGCATAACAGAGTAATCATAAAGAAATAAAAAGAGATTAGAAAAAAAATCTTTGCGATAAATGTTTCTGATTTCTTTCATTCTTCTCCAGGCTGCACTGCTGACTCATCTCCACAGCATTTTTTCTGCTTTGCCCTCCACAGAATAGCTTTACTTCCTACCCCATTTTTCAGCTCCTTTTTTGTGCTGTATTCTCTCGTCAGGATGTAAACTCTTTGACAGCAGGGACAGTCTTTCTGCTTACATTTGTATTCCCGGTGTTTAAAATAGTGACTGGTACAAAATAAGTACTTAATAAATACTTGTTGATAACTTGAATTAAGAATTTAAAAGGAATCAAACAATTAATATATTTATTCCCCAGTAAAAACAACCTATATTTAATGATTGGTCATAGTCAAAGAATTGTGATATATGAATGAAATGGACTATTATTCAACAATAAATGATGAGTATAAGAAATACAAAAAATTCAGGAAGACAGATTTGGAGTAAAGAAAGCAGAACCAAAATAACTGTGAATACAGTATAATATAAACAAAAGTGATAATAATAATAACAGTCCCCCAAATCAGAAAAACATACAGAAAAAGGCAAACGTGAGGAATTTGGCAAAGCTATTTTATTACTACATTATAAAAGTTAATTTATATATTTTTAAAATGTAAGTAATAGAATTTTATCACTTTATCCACAATCCTTTTTGTCCTTGTGTGTATTTGAATATTTGCAGTTCTTAAAGTTAAGATAATAATAGAAAAAGAAATAAGGTTGTTTTTTAAAAATATTGGCCACATGTCATGAAACAACATTATATCATGTTACTTTTAAAATTATTAGCATATTCTGCCTTCTCAATAAAAGCTTTTGTTAACCTTTCTCTTAAGATTATCTTTCCTCTGGGTTTTGCTTCTTTTTGACAGCTACAGTTTCTGAGCTATAGTATCTATCTCCTGAAAGCCTTTTAGCCAGAAGTAATATAGAACTTAATTCTGGTATTTTTTACTGTTTTCTCCATGTTTGCTCAAATTAAGACCTAAATTAAAACACACAAACCCAAACGAACATATGCATTCACGGTTTCACAAACTGATCATTTACTTTCAGCCTTATTACCTTCATTTTAAATCATGCTCAAAGTGTTGTGCTGTATGTTTTTCTTAATTAGCTTAGGCTTTAACTGTTTGATAGGTGTCAAATGGGAAAAAACCCTGTACTCTGCATTTGGAGCATCAACCTACCCAGAGATAGATTTATTAAATCATTCTAAATAATTTTTCTTCTTTGCTAAAGGATAAAAAAAAACAAACTCAGAAACAGAAATACATCTTGCCTTTGAAAGTCTATCTAATCAAACCATTTTCTATTTATAA
>CM053591.1:47089211-47156946 GCA_028646515.1 Pseudochirops corinnae | reverse complement strand
GCACAATTTTTATACAAATAAAGTCAGATCTAAACAACTGGAAAAATCCTAATTATTTACAAGTAGACTGAATCAGTATAATAAAAATAACAATTATATCTCAATTAATTTACTTATTCAATGCCATACTAATCAAACTACCCAAAAATTATTTTATAGAACTAGAAAAAATAATAACAAAATTCATCTGGAAGAACAAAAGGTCAAGAATATTAAAGGAATCAATAAAAACAAAATAAGGAATATGGCCTAGCAGTACCAGATATCAAACTGTATTATAAAGCGGTAATTATCAAATTGGTATGATACTAAGAAATAGAGTATTGCACCAGTGGAATATATTAGGTACATAATACTCAGTATTAAGTGTCCATAGTAATCAAGTTTTTGATAAACTCAAAGATCCAAGCTTTTGGGACAAAATTTCACTATTTGACAAAAACTTCAGGGAAAACTGGAAAGCAGTATGACAGAAACTAGGTACAAATCAACATCTCAAACTGTATACCAAGATAAGGTCAAAATGAGTATATAATTTATATATAAAGGGTGATATCATGAGCCAATTAGGAATGGATAGGAAGAATCTATAACCAAACAAGAGACAAAGAGAGCATCATTAGTTGTAAAATTGATAATTTTTATAATGTCAAATTAAAAAGATTTTGCACAGATAAATTGAAAGTAGTCAAGATTAAAAGGAAAGCAGAATATTGGCGGGGGGAAGGAAGGAGGAATTTTATGGCCAGTTTCTCTGATGAAGGCCTCATTTCTCAAATGTATAGAAAACCAACTCAACTCTAAGAATATGTCATTGTTGGTGGAGTGGTGAACTAATTCAACCATTCTGGAGAGCAATTTGGAACTATGCCCAAAGAGCTATAAAACTACAGCAATACCTGTACTAGGTCTATATTCCACAGAGATCTTTAAAAAAGGAAAAGGACATATGTATACATGAATATTTATAGCAACTCTTTTTGTGGTGGCAAAGAATTGGGAATTTAGGGGATACTCATCAAGAGGAGAATGATTAGACAAGTTGTGGTATATGATTTTGATGAAATACTGTTGTGCTATAAGAAATGATGAGCAGGATGCTTTCAGAAAAACCTGGAAGGATTTATATGAACTTATAGAAAGTGAAGCAAGCAGAACCAGAATACTGCAAACAATAATAGTAATGTTGTATGATGATCAACTGTGAATGACTTAGTTATTCTCAGTAACACAATGATCTAAGACAATTCCAAAGAACTTGTGATGAAAAACACTCCCCATCTCCAGAAAAATAATTGACAGAGTCTGAATGCAGATTTAAAGCATACTTTTTAAACTTTATTTTTCTTGTTATTTTTTTGAGTCCATGTTTTCTTTCACAGCATGGATAATATGGAAATGTGTTTTGTATCACTACATATGTATAATTGATATCAAATTGCTTGCCTTCTCATTGAGGGAGGAGGAGAAAGAGGAATGGAGAGAATTTGGAACTCAAAATTTAAAAAATGTTAAAAATTATTTTCACATGTAATTTGAAAAAGTAGAATATAAAAATTTAAAAATAAAAATTACAATTGGGAAAGGTTTAACAAAAACAAAAATGCAATATGATAACAACAACAAAAGAAAGACTAAGTCATCTGATAGAGCTGTCTACAGCTCTGAAATAGTTTCTACAGCTACTGGAATCTTCTGCCACAGTTTTCTGGGCTTATTGTCCTCTAAAAATATCTATGTCCTGAGAAAAGGGAATACCTTTCACAGGCACCTGGGTTGTCCTTTACTACTCTCTATAGCTTAAGAGAAGGGGAAAGGGAGACTTTTGCAGCTATTTTGAGCAATGCTGCTTAACCGAACTACCTTTTATCTGGAAACAATAATCTACATACTACAATGACTACTAGAAATGACATGACAATCTAAAATAACCCTCCTAGTTGTAATAAACCCTTATATAACTCTAATGATAAACCTGTTGTAGCTGTTGTTCTTCAGTTGTGCGTGACTCTTTGGGACTCAGGGGACCATACTGTTCATAACACTAGACTGGTTTGCCATTTCCTTCTCCAGTGAATTTAAAGTAAACAGACATTAAGTGTTTGAGGCCACATTTGAACTCGGGTCTTCCTGACTACAGGCCCACCCAGCTACCTACTAATAAGAAACTTAATATAATAAACTCTAACATAACTTACAACCCGCGTGACTGCCAAGTCTAAAACTTCCCTCATCACCACTCCCACTCTTGGTTTTGTTTCCCTCTACAAGAATATAAGCTCTGTGGGGATAGTAACTCTTTCACTTCTATATTCGTGTCTCCAACATATAGCATCGTGCTTGTCACATAACAGATGTTTACTCCATGATTGTTGATTGGTGGATTGACAAATGAGCTTGTTTTTTGTTAATAATAATAGCACCTACATATATTTGAAAAATGCACAAATGTGCATATATTTAATTGTATTAATCTAATATTTTTATTTCATTTTATTAACTTTATTTTATTTTATTGATATTTAAGTGAACACAATGCATTTCTTTGTTGCACCCCTGATTTTATTGGAAAGGATTCTAGTTTATCTTCATTAGATATAATTGCTAGCTCTTGGAGTTAGATAAATACTTTTTATCGTATTAAGGAAAGTACATTTATTCCTATGCTTTCTAGGATTCTTAAGAGAAATGAATGCTTTTTGTTGAAAAGTTTCTTCTGAATATATTGATAATACTCATATGATCTTTTTTGTTTTGTTATTAACATAGTTAATTAAGATTAGAGTTTTCCTTGTATTAAACCAACCCTGTACTTTTGGCATTGACACAACTTGCCATAGTGTATAATCTTTGTGATATGTTGCTGTAGTCTCCTTCTATCAATATAATCACATGATCTTCATTATTTTTGTTATATATTTGTATATAAATTTATGTATTTGTAATATAGTTAATTAAGCTTATAGTTTTCCTCATCTTAAATTAACTCTGTACTCTCAGTATAAATACACTTTGTCATGGTATATAATCTTTGTGATGTTGCTCTAGTCTCCTTGCTAATAATTTATTTTAAATATTGAATTCATGCTCATGAGGGATATTGGCCTATAGTCTTCTTTTTTAAGTTTTGATTGTCCAGGTTTTATGAACATGTCTTTGTCACAGAAGGAATATGATAGGATTCTTAATTTTTCTATTTTTGCAAACAAGCTTATGTAATATTGGAATTGATTGTTCTTTAAATGTTTGATAAAATTCAGTCGTGAATCCATCTGGTCCTAGAATTTTTTTTTTTTTGAAATTCATTTATGGTTTATTCAGCATCTTCCTCTGAGATTTGGTTGTTTAAATTATCTATTTCTTGTCCTTTCAATGTGCATATTTAATATTTTTGCAAATGTTCATTATGCCATTTAAGTTGTCCATTTTATTGGAATGTAGTTGGGCAAAATACTTTTTTAATGAAATCCATTATTTCATCATCATTTATTGTAAATTCTCATTTTTCATTTTTGATACTAGTAATTGTGTTTTCCTTTTTCTTTTCTTTAAACAAAATTAACTAATGGCTTATCTATTTTACACAGTTATTCTTTAAAACAATATTGCTGTTACTGTATACAACGTTCTCTTGGTTCTACTCATTTCACTCTTCATTATTTCCTGCAAAGTCTTTCCATGTTTTTCTAAAACCAAGCTGCTCATCATTTCTTACAGCACAGTAGTATTCCATTACAAGCACATACCATAACTTATCCGCCCATTCCCCAATTGATAGGCATCTCCTAAATTTCCAGTTCTTGGCTACCATGAAGAAAGTTGCTATGTTTTGCTATAAATAAAATTCTATATTCATATATGCACACAGACAGACAGATAGATATAATACCATAAATAAAAAAAGAAACAATTTGTTTCATTTTTACCTTTTTACCCAATAGGAGAACATTCCCTTACTTTCCAATTTGGGGCTCCCATAAGAAAAAAACTTTGCTTTAAATATTTTTGCTTTTATAGATTGTTTTCTTCTTTCTTTAATTTCTTTGGGAGTATAGACTCAGTGTACGGCAAATGACCTGAGCCCAGGATGTGCACAGTTTGGTGACTTTCTGGGCATATTTCCAGATTATTTTCCAGAATGGCTGGACCAATCCACATTTCCACCAACGATGTGATAATGAATAAATTAATGATAATAATAATAATAATAATAATAATGACAGCTAACATTTATGTAACACCTACAACATACTAGGACCTGGTTTTACAGAAAAAATCCTTTTTTAAAGAGGATTTGCTCTGTGAAGTTTGGATTCAGTCAAAAGGCAGCGCTTAAGGACCTAGAGGTCCACATGGCCTCGAGGCCCCAGGTCCCTCACCCCTGTACCAGGTCCTTTGCACCAATATTGTCTCATTCAATCCTCACTGCAAGGTAGGTATGATTATTATCTCCATTTTACAGAGGAGGAAATTGAGGTAAACAGGCTGAATGACTCACCCAGGATCACATAAACTGGTGAATAACTGAGGTCAAATTTGAACTCAAGTCTAAGAGTCCAGGCCCAGCTCTCTGTGCACTCTGGCACCACCTAGCAGCCACTATCTTGTATGTGCTTCCCCATAGTTGATTCAACGTTTGGCATTTTCTTCTTTTGTCATGTTTGTCAGTGTGATGGGTGTGATGTGTAACCTCGAAGTTGCTTTAATTCATTTCTCTAATTATTAACGAATTTAGGACATTTTCTCATAAGCTTGAAGTTCTTCCTTTGACAACTTTTGACAGTTCATATCCTTTGACTATTTATGTATTACGGAATGGCTTGTAGTCTTATAAACGTGGGTCAGTTCCTTTTTACTACGTTAGATTTGTTTTGCAAAACCTTTTGAACTTATATAATCAAATTATATACATATGTAATAAAATCATATGTAATATGTTATATATAATAAAATATATATTTTTATATATAAATAAAATATATGTAATAAAATTATATAATAAAAATCTTCCATTTTATCTTGTATAATTTTCTCTGTCACTTTCTTAGTCATGAACAATTCCTTTATCCATAGATTCAAAAGGTAGTTTCTTCCTTGATTCTGTATGTATACTTTTAAATCTAAGAAACATATCCATTCACAATTTATCTTACTGTATGTTGTAAGGTGTTGGTCTAAACCTAATTTCTACCAGACTCATAACCTATTTTCCCAGAATTTTTTTGTCATATTCTGAGTCCTACCCAAGTAACTAAGGTCATTGGGTTTTTCAAACACTGTTTGGTTCTATATTTTGTGTACCTAATCTGTTCCACTGATTAACTTATTTAATAATAAGTAACAAATTATTTTAATGATTACTGCTTTATAGTATAGTTTGAGACCTAGTACTGATGGATGTCATTCCTTCACAGTCTTTCATCATTACCCCTAGAGATTCTTAATCATTTTTGTCGATTTAAATTTCATTATTATTTTTCTACCTCTATAATATTCTTTTTGGAGTTTGGACAGTAGAGTGCTAAATAGGTAAATTAATTTGGGCAGTATTGTTATTTTTTTAGATATTGATTCAACCTACCCATGAACAATTATATTTCTCCAATTATTTAAGATTGTCTTTATTTTTGTACAAGTGTTTCATAGCTAGATTAATACATTCTGTGGGCAAATCTTGGTAGATACATCCCCAAATATCTTATGTCTTTTTTTTTTTTTTAGCAATTTTTCATGAAACTTCTCTTTTTAGCTATTCTTGATGAGTTGTGTTGATTACATATAAGAATGCTGATGTTTTAAATGGATTTAGCTTACATCCTACAACTTTGAAAAAGTTTTAATTCATTTAATTTTTAGTTGTTAGTTAGTTAGTTAGTTCATTTAATTTTTAGTTAAAGTTTAGCCTCTTTAAGGCTAAGTATCTGATCATATAATCTGCAAAAATAGTTTTGTTTCCTCTTTGTCCATACTTATTTCCTAGATTTCTATTTCTTACCTTATTGCTAGTATTTCAAATACTATATTAAGTAGTAGTGATGATAATGGGAATTCTTGCTTCACTTCTAATCTTATTGGAAAGGCCTCTAACTTTTCTCCATTACATATAATCACATTTTGTTGTAACAGCTCTGATGTTTTTTAAAGTCATCCTACAACATGACAAAAGACTATTGGACTCCCAACCCAGGTCATATTATGTCCCAAAGCATGTTTCAGCATAATATGCAATCATTTACTTTTCTCTTTTTAACATTTAAAGTTTTGAGTTTCAAATTCTATTCCTCTCTTCCTCCCTTACCTCCTTCCTTGTGTTAGTAAGTAATCAGATATAGGTTATACATGTGCAATTATGTAAAACATTTCCTTATTAGCCTTTTTGTACAAGAAGGCTCAAAAGAAAAAAGTGAAAGAACATGAAAATAGCATGCTTCAGCCTGTATTCAGGTAACATCAGTTCTTTCTCTGGAGGTGGGTAGTGTGTTTCATCATTAGTACTTGAGGTTGACTTAGAGCATTATTTTGCTGAGAATAGCTAAGTCCTTCACAGTTCTTCATCAAACGATATTGCTGTTACTGTGTACAAAGTCCTCTTGGTTCTGTTCACTTCACTACACATCAGTTCATTTAAGTCTTTCCAGGTTTTTCTGAAATCATCTTGCCTATCATTTCTTATAGCAAATGATATTCTGTTAGAATCATATACCACAGCTTGTTTAGTCATTCCCCAATTGATGGGTATTCCTTCTCTTTCCAATTCTTAACCACCACAAAAAGAGCTTCTATTAACATTTTTGTACAAATAGGCCCTTTTCCCCTTTTTTGGGGGATGTTTTTGGGATATAGACTCAGCAGTGGTATTGCTGGATCAAAGAACATACACAGTTTTCAAACCTTTTGAGCATAATTCCAAATTGCTTTCCAGAATGGTTGGATCAATTCACAACTCCACCAACAATGCATTAGTGACCCAATTTTCCCACATTTTTTCCAACATCCAACATTTCTTTTTTTTGTCATATTAACCAATCTTGTAGGTGTGAGGTGGTACCTCAGAGTAATCATTTAATTTTTATGAATAATTTTAATTATGAATAATATATTTAGAAAGGATACTAAAAGATTTTTATCCAAGTCACCTTGGCAACCATCACATTCAATATTAAGCCATCTCTGAAGCAAGACACTAGCAACTAACTTCAAAATGTCTACATTATGAAAAATCCATTACTCATCTCTGCTGAATATTAGTTACACTATTCATACAAGTTAAGGATCACTGAGAAATATAGATTTCTAAATACAAATAGGAAAATACATTCACTGCCAAATACTGCTCAAATAATTTCTGTACATATATAATCTGAATTTTAAAGTATAATTTTAAAATTTCACTGTCTGCTATTCTTCTGTTCTTTTTAGATGGGATTTTTTTTTTCCCCTCTGAATTAGATTAACAACCTTTCCTGGGCAAGTGGAATCTTTCACCTTTTAAACTATGTCCAATAAATGTTAATTGGCCTCATCAAGGTCAATAAATGTTTGCTCTAGAGAATGGACAGGCATTTCCATTAGGGGCAGAAGGGTGGAGAAACACTTTCAGGAAATTCAATTGCTAATCCAAAACTAAAACAATCCAATAGGGGGCCAGTAAAAGAGTTTTATTTTTCCTTGCTAAGGGAAAGAGGAGGTGGGCATGGTCCACAAACAGGGGCACTCTCTCAGTCTTATAAATACACTGCTGTAATTGTCTTACTGCTGCCCTTTGCAATCATCCATCAGCACTGACAACTTCTGCAAAAGTAATAGACTATATATCACACATGGAGTGGAAACATAAATAAACACATTCAGTTTTTAAAGGGAATACTTTATTTCATTTTAATAGGCTAGTATTTTCTGGTCAATTACCTTAAGTAGACTTAAACAAATACCAAAAAGATTTTGTATATATGTAATCATGTCCCTGATCTTCTCCCTCCCACCTCAACCATCACATCTGACTAAGAACGGAAATACGAGCATGTTCACTAAAAAATGTTTTCTGTGCAATAGAGGGGCTCCCCTAAAAACCTTAACTGATGTAGTCACAGAAGGGCAGAATGTAATCATAAGGTGTTAATGAGGTGTTAAACTAACAGTAGAGATTCCTGTATTAGGTTCAAATACCTCTCTGATTGAGGTAAAAGGAACATACTGGATTGTCCAAGCAAACAAATTAGCCCCACCCTTAAGAGCTTTAAATAGCTAAAACAGAGCAATCTCATTGTTCCAGAATCAAAGATATTAAAAGCAGTAGTTACCCGCAAAGATACAGGAATGGGACCGGGGGCTGCTAGGGGGGGTTTGGAGGGGTGGAATGTGGCATCAAGGAAAGGAATTTCTCTTTCCTCCCTGCCTACAACAACCATTTATCTTTGTTTTTTTTTGCATTTAATAATATTTTATTTTTTTTCCAATTACATGTCAAGATAGTTTTCAATATTCATTTTCATAAGATTTTGAGATTCGAATTTTTTTCTTTCTCTGCCTTCCCTCCCCCTCCTCAAAATAGTGAGCAATCTGATATAGGTTGTACATGTACAACCATATTAAAAATATTTCCACATCAGTCATGTGAAAGAAGAATAAAGATAAAAAGGGAACACCATGAGGAAAAAAAAGTGAAAATAGTATGTTTCCATCTGCATTCAGACTCCATGGTTCTTTCTTTGGATGTGGATAACATTTTCCATCAGGAATCTTTTGGAATTGTCTTGGATTATTATATTGCTGAGAAGAGCTAAGTCTATCAGAGTTGATCATAGCACAATGTTGCTGTTACTATGTATAATGTTCTTCTGGTTCTGCTCATTTTACTCAGTATCAGTTCATGTAAGTCTTTCCAGGTTTTTCTGAAATTGGCCTGCTCATTATTTCTTATAGCACAGTAGTATTCCCTTACAATCATATACCACAACTTGTTCAGCCATTCCCCAATTAATGGGCATCTCTACAATTTCAGATTCTCTGCCACCACAAAAAGGGCTGCTAAAAATATTTTTGTACATGTGGATCCTTTCCCCTTTTTTATGATCTCTTTGGGATACAGACCTAGCAGCAGTATTGTTGTATAAAAAAGTATGCACAGTTTTATAACCCTTTGGGCACAATTCCAAATTGAACAGACATTTATCTTTGAAGGGAAGCTTCTGGACCAGTAGGAGACATTGGATTCAGCAGTAAGTAGAAACAGATACCTTAGACAGATATTCTAGGAAGAATAGTTACTCAAGAAAGAAAATAGCTGCAAGGACCAATAGCAGCAGAGAAGAGAGTCAGACCACAGAGAAGAGTAGACCCTGAGATAAGAGCTGAGCAACCCAGCTCGTAAAAACCCTGCTCACAAAAGGAGCTATGTGAGGGCAAAAAAAGGACTTCCAGCCCCTGCAGTTCCAGTTCTGAGTTGCCTTTGCTACACATGTGCTTCACTGACATTATACTCTGTCTTTGAACTCACTCTTCACATAGACACTATGTATATTTGTGGGAAATGAACTCAAAATTTATGGGAAGAATGTTTTCCTAAAACATTGGAAATTCTTTTTACCATTCCATCTTAGTAAATGTCTTTGTTAAGAAATAATTGTGTCTACTGACTGATTGTTCTTACAAACATATTGGTGGGGGTTCATGCACTATAGAACTACTGGGTGTGCAAAATCATAAGGTTATTTCTAGAACCTAGGAATACCCCACTGGGGTATCCAGCCTGCTAGTTCAAGTGTATCTTGGTGCCATACTACACTGTGGAGTTAGAAAAGGTGGGAAAAGAGAAAGATATTCTCTGTATTCCACAGGAAAGTCTTGGTTTGCAACATTTTTAACTTTTGAATTCTGAAATGTATCCAAGGCTTAGTTATTTAAACCCCTTAGACGTGTGGTTCACTTGTTGATTCAAACTGAGAGCTCTCTTAAAGAAAACAGGGCATAGATGCATCTCAACCAGAAGAAATTCTCTGCCATACATATGTATAGTTTGAAAAAGCATTTGAAGCTGCCATTTGAAGGTCAAGTAATGGACTAGCAATAGTTCTGAATAGTCAGGGATGGGACTTCAATCTCAATAAGGTCTATCTTCTATCTTTATGGTGTACCATAAGGATTGTTGGACTGTGACACAGAAGACTTGGGGATAAATCTTGACTGCTCCATTAGCTATCCAACTGATGCTGGGTAAGCTATTTCAACTCTGAAAGCTTCTTCACTATGGGGATTTGTTTTCTTTGATGACATATATCTGTTTGTTTATTTGTTTGATTTTTGTCTTTTTTTTGGGAAGGGGGGAAGGCAGGGCAATTGAGGTTAAGTGACTTGCTCAAGGTCACACGGCTAGTAAGTGTTAAGTGTCTGCGGCTGACTTTGAACTCAGGTCCTCCCAACTCTAGGGCCAGTCCTCTATTCACTGTACCACCTAGCTGCCCCCATATTGGAGATTTTGCTGGACAACCCACCCTGGAATTGTCAGTAGTAAGGGGGAAAAGAAAAAAAAATAGCAGGGTCCTTAAAGGAGAAAAAGACAACAAAAAAGACAACAAAAGGAAGAAAACAAAAAAAATGAAAAGAACAAAAGCCTTTCTCTCCCCACCCTTGAGGCTCAGATCTCTATAATGTGGTTGTGTGGTGGGTGATGCCAAATCTTTGCAGTTCACAATGAGTCTTGATATATATCTGTAATGGGTTTTGCGAATTTTTGTTTTGTTTTGGTTTTTGCTTTCTCAGTTGGAGAGGGAAAGAGAATGCAATTCTGAAGATAAAGTTGAATTTTAGAAACTCAGAAGGTCTCAGTTTCATCACTAATAAAATAAAAGAGTTAGGCTAGATAGTCTTTAGGGTCGTATAATAGCAAGCACTCTAGCACACCCAGGATAGACTGCTAGCACAAGTTCTTTGATCTGCTTTTCTTAAAGAAAAGGCAACTTTTAAAGACATCAATAATCTTACTTTAATTATATTCACTAGCTCAGGGGAAAGGTCAGCACCCTGAATGTGGAGAAGATACAAGCAGAGAAATTAGCACAAAGACCAACAGACAGGGCTCCAGCTGTCTGAGTAAAGCAATATTGCTATACATTTTACAAATATCACTGGATCGAGAGAGCACAAAAACATGAGTAGTTGGGGGGAAGGGGGTGGGCGTGGGGATGCTCTTAACAAATGGCTACTCAGAATCTTGACCAGGAAATCAAAAGATCCTTCTCATGAGCGAACACAGATAGCAAAATGCCAACCTCCCAGAATGCATAACAAAGACTCAGTATCTGATTGACTGAGCACTGAGGAACTTGAAAATCTTAGTGCCCCAGCACTTAATTGGAAACTCCCTGTAACCCAGAGCTTGACTAGCTCTGGTCCAGGGCTCTATGTGCCTATTAATGGGCAGGGAATATCTGCAAATTCCCTTAACACTATAGGTCCCTTCCAGCACTCATATTATTTCTTATCTCCTTCTGTGCTTTGCCAAAGCTGATCCTCTTTGAGAGGCATTTTTAACATAGCTGCCTACTTGTGGTTTTGTTAAGTTTGGGAGAAGTTGTCTTTCATATTAAGTATGTTTATTCTGGAAGTTCCTCTAGCTTTAACTTTAATTTTCTTCTTCTTTTTCTTCTTCTTCTTCTTCTTCTTCTTCTTCTTCTTCTTCTTCTTCTTCTTCTCTTTCTCCTCCTCCTCCTCCTCCTCCTCCTCCTCCTCCTCCTCCTCCTCCTCCTCCTCCTGCTTCTTCTTCTTCTTCTTCTTCTTCTTCTTCTTCTTCTTCTTCTTCTTCTTCTTCTTCTTCTTCTTCTTCTTCTTCTTCTCTCTTCCATGATAGGAAAGAAAGAAGGAAAGAAACAAACATTTATTTAGCTCTTACTGCACAGGCACTGTGCTAAGTACTAAGTATTTTACAAATATCTCATTTCATCCTCACAATATCCCTCAGAAATAGGAGCTATCACTATATCCATTTTACAGTTGAGGAAACTGAGGAGACAGATGTTAAATGACTTGCCCAGGGTCACAGAATTGGTAAGTGTCCAAGACTGGATTTGAACTTCCATCCTCCTGACTTCAGGCCCATAGCTCTATCAGCCTCTGGAGTATGTATATCTGACTAAGAAACAAATGGGATACTTTTTAAAGTAAAGGCATTTACCACAATGTATATCTGACAAGAGAGAATCGGGGCATATATAAATCTGAAAGACCTTATCACTGAGGAATGAATACCAGGTGATGAATTGTTTGGCTGGTGCTATTAAGCCATCCACTAAGGCTGCATTTGTATTCATAAAAGAAATATCTGAAAAGATGAGCCTTGAATTAATGAAATCCTTACATTAATGAAATTATATTTCAAGTATAGAAACATTTTCAAAAAATAACTTGGAAGAATCTGCTTTGACAGAACCAAATTACAAGTTGAAACCCTCAAACTTTACCTATGAGCAGGTCCATTGGAAAGGATTTGTTCTATCAAGTTTGGATTTAGTCAAAAGGCCCAACTTAAGGACTTAGAGGGCCACATGTGACCTCAAGGATGCCTTGAACTTCACCCTGTACACTGAAGAGAAACACAGATGAAGATTTCCACAGAAGAAAAAAAATTATGGTAGTCTTTGGAGCATGGTGAAGTAAAGAGATTTATGGAATTGCCTAGATTATTTTGTTTGGCTTCATTTTTTTTTAATGGAAAAAAACTGTGACTTAATTTATCAGTCTTTTACTTCATATTGTCAGCCTAGATCAACTAAAAGAGATATTTCGTAGGAAATAATTATTATTGTTATTATTATAACAATATTTTAAATGACCCAATTCTCAATTATCCTTTATCTTTAGACACAAAGGTATCCTCAAACCTCCATCTCACATAACTCCATAGCTCTGGATTGGTATGACCCCATTTTCTGGATACCTTGGTAGGAATAATTTTTTAATATTAATATTCTTATTCTGACATATATTTTCCTAGTGTCTTTTTTTTTTTGCTTTTTGGAGGGGGGAGGGCAGGGCAATTGGGGCTAAATGACTTGCCTATGATCATACAGCTAGTAAGTGTTAAGTGTCTGAAGTCAAATTTGAACTCAGGTCCTCCTAACTCCAGGGCTGATCCTCTATTCACTGAGTCACTTAGCTGCCCCATCCTAGTGTCTTTTATATATGATTTTGATCCAGTTTTGAGGGGCACACAATACTTAATTTTCTCAGGTTCAGAGCATAAGTAACTAAGAAAATAAATGAACAAAATAAATGAACATAAAATAACAATCTTGAAATAACAATCTTAAGACACCATATGGAACCATTACAGGCTTGAGGTTTACGGAGCTACTCTTCCTTCAAGGATAAAGCATCCCAATTGTGCCCAGCACCAGCAACTGACCCAGTGGGCAAAGCTCTCTGTTTCTAATCAGCTTGGAAATTATTCACTCTCTTCCCTTCCTTGATACACTTCAACCCTTCTTCCAGCGAGGATGCATTTCTTAGCTCCTTCTGACTACTTTCCTAATAAAAGCAAACTGATCCAAAGTCTTTGGGGAAGCAGAAACACAGTGAAAGGGACAGGTATAGGCAGAAAGATGACATGAGGCCCAAAGTTTGGGACCAAGTGTTAATCATCTCTAATAGTGTCATACAAGCTGTGCTGTGTCAACTTCAGAGCCAGATGGTGTGACTAGGGTGATGGGCTGGTATCCCATTCTCTAGTACTGTAAGTTATGGGACTGGTTGATGGATTGATGGGAAACTGGAAGAAACATACACCAGACATATGACACACAGAAAAGCAGAAGAAATCTGGGGAAGATGCATCATGGACCAAAAAGCTAATAAGCAGTGTATTCCAAAACCAGGTTGTACTGGAAGGTGGTTCAGGAAAGGAACAACCCTCTTCTTTAATTGGGATGCTCAAATTGCAATAAATACACCTCCTCTTCCTTCCCTCTCCCCACTTCAGGGCCAAAATAGGTAGAAGAGGCAAACTCCTAAAGTCTGAAACAAATAATGATTTTGGTTTTGGTTTAGTCTGTATCTGGAACTGTGATTTCATTATGGTGGGAAACTCTCAGTGAGGAAGTTCTCTCCAGCAATGTAGAGCAGTAATTTTTCTATAGTTTATGGTCTTTGAGAGTTAAAGCAGTGCCTTCAACACTAAAATTCATTGACTTGCTCATAGTCAAAGACTTGCCCAGGTCACACAGTACTTGAACTCAGGGCTTTCTGACTTGAAGGCCTCTTTTCTATTCCCATTCCCTCTCAATATACAAGAAAAGACTCCAACCATTTTCCACCTCCCCCAAACCCAAAGATCTGCTCATCTTTCTTCCCAGACAAATTCTTCTGCCTTCAGACTTGGTCCAAGCAAAGATATTGGGCTCTCAGGAGAAAGAAGGGAAGAGAGACTAGGCCTAGGTCAAAAAGGATTGGCCATTTCCTAGCCTGAGGACAGTCCTGGGGTTAGCTGAGGTCAAGTGTTTACCTGAATTTTACCTGAGAATACACACACACACACACACACACTCACACCTGTTCAACTTCTACATATCCTCCCTTCTAGCCCTCCAAACCGACCACAAACAGGTTAAATTAAGTTGCAGCCATGGGCAGCTTCTGGAGGCGCTTAAGAAAACTCTGCTGCCCTCCCAGCTTTTCAGGGGAGGCCAAGTTAAGAAGTTTGGGTGCTGCGTTCCCCTTCACCTCACCCCCTCCCCTAGCAGTGTTCGCAAAAAATTCAGTACAAATTCATGCAAACCACGGGATTGTGTTCTCTTCCTTCATTTCCTCTGGGCCGTGAGCCCGCTGGAACCATCAGAACTCTCCGACTTTACCTACACTGATTTCTCTCTACTTAAGCGTTTTCGGAGAATCCATGGATGGATTCCTTTCAAAATAAACCTTTAAAAACAACAACAAACAAGCAAACAAATCTGGGGCTGGAGGACTAGCCTAACTGCAAAGCTTTGTTAGGGTTTTCTGGAGATTTTGTAGTCAGATTTTTCTCTTGCTTGCAATAGACTGAAGAGAATATTATGAGACACACCTTCAGCATACCTTTATAGCGACAACAAAAATTCATTGGGGATTTTTATTCTCCCACGAAGTGCCTGAGGATGATTTCAAATCTCGTCCCAATCTTTATTTAGTAGGAAGCATTTACCGGTTTTCAGTTTCGAATACACTGATTCTCCTCCCTGTGCTTAGCTTTCAGTCGAGGCCGTTATCTTAGCCACTTTTCTTTACGATCTTTATTTGCAAGTGAAAAAAAGAACCACATTACCAGATTAGTATATGCTTTCATGCTCAGAAGAGGAAAGGAATGGGGTTGGGAAAATCTGAGTAAAGAGAATGCATACCTTTGCCAGCTAACTTGTCTAAAAATAGGGAGTCTCCCTCAGTGATCTGCGTACCTGAAGCTGACAGAAATTTTCGCGGGGGGGAGAGATCTTGAAGGATATTTTTTCATGTTCCTGGTTTTTAGGGCTTCACAAACTGAAAATGGTCTTTACATTTCAGATCTAGCTAATAAACTGATA
The DNA here is from genome assembly GCA_028646515.1 of Pseudochirops corinnae. NCBI lineage: Eukaryota > Metazoa > Chordata > Mammalia > Diprotodontia > Pseudocheiridae > Pseudochirops > Pseudochirops corinnae. The sequence continues at coordinate 47,141,398 of CM053591.1, read as the reverse complement.
CGTTTTCTGTTTTTAAATATACATAACATTGTTGGTCTACTTTAACCAATGAGATACTTCAGTACACACAGTTGGGTTCGGATTAGCTGTAGACTTTGGTACCGTTTTGTTATCGTAGTCAGGTCTTACCAGAGAGCAGATAGACTACCTTTTCTTTGGAGCGGGATTTGTGAAAAAGTGTTTCTATCAAAGTGGTACACAAATTTCTCCCAGAAGAAGAAAAGAGGTTGAAAAGTAAATACAAAGACTGCAGCCTAGGAGTCAGAGATACTGCTATCTCGACTCCACCTGACTGAACTATCTTTTCTTTTGGACAGTTAGAAGGCAAAAAGTTGACACTTCTCATCACCCCTAATACTCTATATTCCATCTTTTCCCCCTTCTGGGGCCTTTCTTCCTACAGTTTTCTACCCTGAAGGCTCTAAATGATAGAGTACAATTTTCCCTCAAACTTCTTGTCAATTTCTCGTGAACAGGCACGTCGTGAATGATTAAGGGTTATGTTGTGGGATTGGAGTGTCTCTACGCACTTGCCCAGAGATAAAGGAAAAAAGAGAGATTGTCTGGGGGAGCTAAAGGTTTCGCCAAAATTTATAAAACCAAGAATCGTCTCTTCCCGCTCCAATTAGATCCGCTCTTTTGGTGGTTTATCTAATCACTCTAATATCAGTGACACTAACGGATTTAGTCCAGTTAAATACATTGCCCTGAGGCAGAAAGATAAGAGAGGAGCATTTATTCATCCACATATTTATTTTTGGTGAAAGATTTTTTTCTGATCTCAAATCTTACTATTTCTCTCTCCCTTTAATTCTTTCTCTCTCCACCCCCTCTCCACCTTACTTCCAGTCCTAAGATCCTAACGCCTCAGCCCTGACCGTGCATGAAAGAGAAGTCTAAAGAGACTAAAGTCTCTGTCCTTTGTAAAAATAAAGAGCAAAGTTAGCCTCGAACTGGTCCTACGTAAATCTGCCCAGAAAACAAGCAGCTGAGGTAATTGCGAACATAAATAGCCTTCTCTCAAGATTCCGAAGCTCTCTCAATGAAAGAAAAAGACCGAAGAACGAAGAAGACTGGCTTGGTCCATATAGAGCTCTGTTTTCAAGTCATAAATCCTGAAAGCAGGAGAACCAAAAAGATATTCACTTACCTATAGCTGCCATTAAACTCTTAACCTGGGATATTTTTTTTTTTTTTTGGCTGGAAGGAATAACTAGATAAAGGAGCTGCACTGAACCCTGGACTTCTTCATTATTTGTTTGTTTTTGTTGTTCTTTTCTCCAGCTGTGAGGGAAGATTTACTTCGGTTCCCTGTGAAGTAATGAGATAATTAAACAAGAAACAGTCTAAGTGACGCACTTTCACTAAAGGAATAGCTTTCAGTGAAAAAAAAAATTTTTAATTAAAAAAAATCTGTTCTTTAGGGTTTTTTTTTTTTAGAGAAGTGCAAATATTGTTATAATCCTCCATCAGAAAGAACAAATTAGTTCCAAATACCTGTAATTTTAAAATATTTTATAGCAATTAACATTTTATTGCTATGTATTGATGTTATTCTTTGATACACCTTTCTATGGACAGAAAAACAATCTTGACAGACAGATGGCTGGCTACATATAAAGAATGAAGTGAAGAACTGATGAAATTGTTCAGAAAATCCTTCCCCTACCTCAAAAAAGAACCCCACTCACCCACCTCTTGTTTGAAATATGGGTGAGGTAAAGAGGTTTTTGATGGAGTGAGAAGAGTTGGGTGGAATCGCCATGTAATTGACTCATTTTCCACTTTACTTGGCAGTATGTTGAATCCCAGCCTTGGGCTTCCACGAAGAGAAACCAGAAGCAAAGAATTAGAAAGTGCCTTCGACTTTCAGTTGTCATCACTTGCTCTATCTTTAAATTTCATTTTAGGGGTTTGATGGAGGTGTAGCTTTGAAATCACCCCCTTCCCAATCCGATGCCAGAAGTGGTAGTCATCCTACCCTTCCCCCACAAAATAAAAAAAATTGTATCTCTATAGCATTATCAACAACCAGGGACTGCCTTCCCAGTAAACCCATAATTTATCTATATAAACATCTGTGAATTTTATCTTCTTGATCTATGATCTCCGTTGAAATAAATTTCCGCAAAAGCTGTGCAGCAGGTAAGGAAGGAGCAGAGAACTGTGGGAGGGGGGCAGTTTGGGAGCATCTGAAGGGTAAAGTCGAACCAGATGTTAGGAGACATAGATCCACTTTCTTTTCCTTTCAAGGTCGCAATTTCTTCCAGATCGGTCTTCTGATTTAAAATTTCTAAAGATGTAAGAGTTCGGCGGTAGCATAGAGGAGAGGGGGAAGGGGAGGAGAGAGGAATGGGTTTGGTAATTTCTGAGTAAAGAAAATTAATACCTTTACAAGTAAATTGGTGTAAAAATAAGAAGCCTAATGAGAGATCCTCCCTCAGTGATCCGCCTACTTGAAGCTGACACAGAAAAGAGTAAGTCCGTAGTCTCTCTTCCCTATTCTCCCTTGCCTGGTTCCCTTAGCTTAAACACTCTTAAACCTCTTTCAGGCAAGAGGATTTTGATCCCAAGGTTACTCCGTAATCAGTAAAGGCAGACAATTAGTCCGGTTGGAATAGGGCTGGGCCTTAGTGGTTTTCACTACCTCCTCACTTCAATTTCCTCTGGTCTTTAAGTTTATTCTGAGGGTCAGTGAATCAGAGCAGCTGCAGTCCCAGGAACATGTGGTTCAGCACTGCTAAGCAAGTGCTTGTATTCCTGTCCTACTAGAAATAAAAAAGAATGCATTTCCCAGACGAAGAAGGCTCCAACCATCAAGGAGATACCGCAAATTGCAGTGAACAATGACTGAGATTGTTGCTACCTACCGAAAATGTTGCCTGCTAAAAGATTCCCTCACACATTGATCGATCTAGGAAAGGTGTGGCTCTCTGGACAGAGAGATCTCAGAAATACTTCTGCTAAGTCTTTCCACCTCCTTCCAGCTTCCATAGCTCAGGCACTTTCATCTGTTACTCTGCAACAAGGGTTATTTTGAGCCCCTGGACCCACACAGACAGATGCAGAGATGGGGGGACGGGGGAGTCTAGAAAAACACTTGCATGTGACTGTGGAAAGATTATACTGGAGTATAGGAGTAGTATACCAGAGAACAGAATTGTAAGCTTAGTTGATTCAGGTTCTGGTGTCAGCTCTGTCAACTAACAATTATTTGGGTGTCATTTTGACTCTACTGGCCTTAGTTGCCTTATTATTAAAGGGGCAGGTTGTCATAGAGAATTAGTACACATATGTTGTCGTGTTAATTTCTCTCACCTTTGTGAATAACCTTGTTGGAAAGAAGGATTCTCTTCTAAGAGAATAGTGTTTCATTTTATAAACTCATCACCTAAGTCCCTTCCTTAGGCTTCCTTTAATATTCTCTTTCCCCTCTCTTAAGAACCTCAGACAATTTTCCATTCCTCATCTTCCTTCCTTTCTTCTCCAATTCCAGCAGGACTTCCTGTCCCAAAGTCTCCACTTATGGAGATTCTGATGCTCCATTTATTTTGATGAATATGAGTCCTATAGTTTTGGAACTTAGCAATCTGTTACCCCAAGTTCTTCTTGGAAGTCAAAATTTGCCATTTGAAAGACCTTAGATTTAGGGTCAACAGGGGCTTTGACCATCATCTAGCTAGTTGAGGCCCTTCAAATGAGAAAACTAATGCATACAATGTTGAAGTACCTGGGCTCTGGGCAAGAAGGGTGGTGAGTGAGCCTAACAGCAGGAATTTGAACCCAGGATCTCTTCCTCCAAATAAAATATACTTTCCAATATTTTGCTGGGCTAGTTAAACAAAGTGAGAGTTATCATGAGGAATAGGGACTTGAAGACAGTCTCCAATACAATATGAGTATACTCATATAAAAACATCATTTAACTGTAAGGACATGACCTTCTGTGAACTGACTGACTATTGTAAAGAAAGGGCACTGAATCTGAAGTCCTGGCTCCAAATGTACTACTTTTGTTACTATGGGTTAGTTAATTGAGGCCATTCTGAAAGTCAGCTGACTCCTTGGCCAAATGGGCTTAATGATATTTACACTAGGAATGTACTTCATGGGGCCATTGTGAGAGGAAAGCACTTGCTATGTTATGCATAAACATCAGCTATTATTATCCTTTGCCAACAGTACAGATAGGCAGATCAGTTTAACTGTCTATGTATAGTGTATGCATGTGTACCTATGTGTATTCTATAGCTCACATGTATATGGCATTTTCAAATAAACAGTCATTTCTCACAATTTATTTCAGTAGTTCAAGGTTCTGTGATCCCCTCATCAACACATGGTACAGCTTCCTTGTGACTTCTCCAGCACACTGTCAAATCAGTTTGTTGTCATTGAAACTGCATCTCCCTGCGGCCCCCCGGGTGATGAACGAGGCTGGTCCTTGAACAACAGACATAGTTCATCACCAGGCTTTGTACTCAAGGCATTTCTAGCTTTTTCTAGAAGACAAGTCTTCAAGAACTCTGGGTAAAGTCCCACCCACAATGAGGCATTTTGGGAAGATTTTAGTGGAGATACCTCACAACTATGCTAGGAAAGGTAGATTTGTGATATGAGAGAACAATTAAGAGAGAAAGAGCTAGTTCACACAATTTCTCCAGTCCAGGCATAGGGCCTGTATCTGCCATGGGAGGCCCAAATAATCCAGTGAGTATAGCAATTGCTGGAAACAGACAGACCTTGAACCACCAAGAGATTTTTCCTGTTAGCCCTGCCCACCTGCCCTTATGAAAGAATCACTCAGAGATGTGTGTAAGACAGTTGTGCATTAACATGCTGTGTGCCTGTATTATAAATAGCTATGTACAATATAGTCTCAGTGATCCCATATGTTCAGATTACTAGTTGCTAAAGAACAGTGTTCACTCTCATTCCAGTTTAGTTGTTCTTAAGAGGAGCATCAGTTCCACTGGGAGTGCTCCCCTTCTAGCAATGTAATTACATATACATCTTCCTTCTCTTTTTTGTTTTGCACCTTCCCTGGAACTCAGCAGAGAATAAACTTTTGAGTTAACAGTGATGTTCAGAAGCTCAATCTCACCTTCCTTGAGCTACTGCAAAGCTCTTTTTAGAATCCCCAATGACTTGAAGTTCCAGAAAAGACCTGGGTTTAGCCTACAAAGCCTCATACTAAGTCAGATATCCTGGCCAGCAGGATTATACAGTCAGATTATCACCTTTTCTTCTGCCCATTTCTGTGCTTCTCTAATCTCCTTCACTAGGTTGTCCCAGCTAGGTACTTCCCTGAAACAGACACTTTATTAAACTGCCAGCTTCTGTCCTCTTTGCAGACCTTTGCAAGACCTAATTGACTTTGTTATATCCCTGATTCTTTATTACAAAAACACTCTGAAAGCTCCATTTCAGAACTTCCCTGTATTTTCATGGATGTGGAAGTGTGTGTGTGGGGGGGGACTGTTAGAGGGGAGTTTAGCCTCCTGCTAGGAGCTCAGCAGGTAGGAAGAAAAGAGACAGACAGAGAAACAGACTTTCTTTTCTCCTCCAGTCTATTTCCTTCTGTCCCACCCTCTTTCCTCTTACACCAATGAAGCTGGAAGGGAGGAAGGTGAATGGGGAGGGAGAGAGATTAGCTTTCACATTTCCCATTTATAAATGGGAGACAGGCAAGGTTGAATTTAGAGGGCAGAGGGCAGCTTTAATATGGGCCCCTTGTGAAATATTTCAAAATCACAAAATTAATCTTTTGTCTTAGCCTTCCTCTTGTCTTTTCTCTCACATTTCTCCCATACTCCTGCTTCTTAACCATTACTTCCCTGATCCCCTCCCCTTCCTCCTCTCTCCTTTTCATTTCTGCTTTTCTCTGGTCTTTTCTATAGGGTCTCTAGCAAGGCCCTTCCCTTCATCTTCCTCCTCCTCCTTCTTTTTTTCTTCTTTTCCTCCTCCTCTTCTTCTTACCTTTCTTTTCTCCTACAATTTCTCTGAATGATTTCTCATAACCTATTTTGTCATATATATACACAGATATATGATATACATAATGTTATGTATACAAGCATGCCGAGTTCTTTAACATTTCAAGAGCTCTTGGATGTCTTGGGGAAAATTACCAAAGTAGAAATATAGAAACTGTCATGTGACTTTTGGGAAGACGGAATGTCGAGGAAGAGAGATTCATTCGTCACCTGCCTCTCTACGTTCCCCCCCCCCATCTCTCTCCTTCTCCCCCTTCTTTTCGAAGAGCAAGAGGGGACTGTCGGACTCTACAGGAAGGCAAGTCTGTAATAAACAAACATAGCTCATAAGCACGTGGAAGAAAAACAAACCGACACCCAGTCCTTTCCGAGCGGAATTTCCCTGGCAGGAGCGCCAAGAAAAGAGCAGAGCGGCTGATTTTGACCAGCACCCCTACTCGCCCCCATCTCGGACTCTCATTCATTGGCTTTACCTACTCTTGCAACTGCTGCTAAGACTGATGCTGCGGTTTGGAATTGCCTTTTATTCACTGGCCTAGGGCTTTGAGACAGCTTTTCCCCTTGGTTAAGGACTAAAATCCAATTTTCCTCTTCTCCATATTTTCACCTCCTAACAAAAAAGAAGAGGAAAGGAAGAAGAAAGAGAAGGAGACAGAGGAAAGAGGAGAAGGAGGGGGGGGAGAGAGAGAGAGAGACAGAGAGAGAGAGAGAGAGACAGAGAGAGAGAGAGAGAGAGAGAGAGTCATTTGGTTGCTGATTGACACTAACAACTCCAGAGCATGGTTTCTTGTTGGACTGCTACAGGGAGAAGAAGCCAGAGAGAGAATTTCCTATCTCAGGGTTTGCTAGATAAGAGTAAATCATCCAAGCCTCAAGAAACCAACTCTGTGGGCAAGAAGACCTCCTGAAGCCTCAGATACTGTTGCCAACGCCACAGCTGTCTCAGTCTGCTTCTCCAGGCCTTTTTACAAGGCGCTCTCTCTCCTTGATCCAGGGCTCTTTTTCACCTACCAGACTGAACTTCTAACCTGACAACACCCTTCAGCTTCCTTTCCCTCCAATGCTGCTATCCTTTGCTTTTGTATCTCTCACATGCCTGAATTGGTCTATTCAGGAGAATTGATCTTGGTCTTCTTTCACCTCACTCACCCGCGGCCAAAAGGATCGACTTATTCCTGGCGAACCAGTCCATTGCTAGAAATCTAAGCCCTTACGCGCTGCGGCTGCTGAGCACTGGAGATTTGGAGAGAGGGCCGCGTCTAATATAATATGCCCAAAGCAGTGGCACGATGAAGGAGAAGTCCAAGAATGCGGCCAAGACAAGGAGGGAAAAAGAAAATGGAGAATTTTATGAACTGGCCAAATTGCTACCCCTTCCTTCGGCCATCACCTCTCAGCTAGACAAGGCATCCATCATTCGGCTCACCACCAGCTACCTAAAAATGAGAGCAGTCTTTCCAGAAGGTGAGATGTTCTTTGTCATCCAACTGTGGAGAGGAGAGAATGGCCAGCTTTACAAGGAGGTGGAGAGAACAGAGAACTGAGCGTATGGGGCGGGGGGGGAGCTCTGCTCAGACAGAGAATTGTTGCAGCTCTAGAGACCATTTAGTGACTGGGGGTGGGGTATGGAAAGGGTGAGAAACAGCTATAGGAACCCTGCTCTGACCTGAGTTGTAGCTCAAAACGGCAGGATTACGGCAAGGAGCTTGCTGCACGAGGTTAGGGGGATGCGAGCGATCGCGGAGCTTTCTCTCTATAAAACCTGTAGAGAAAGTTGGGGCTGGACAAAGAGAAGGAACGTGATTGGGGTTGGGTGAAAAGGGAAAGTAGTGAGAGATGTGCAGGATGCCGAAGCAGAAAAAGTAATCCAAATAAACTACTTTTACCTGAAATTTAAATCTAATTACATAGGCTAGCAAAGCTATTTTTCTTCTTTGCTAGTTTTCCTGTTTGCCTTTATTAAGTGGTCTCTCAGCAGGGAGGGGGAGAAAGAAAACTTATTACTGGCTTTAAAAACAGGCAGACACAAAACTAGCATAGAGATGTTTCAATTCCTGCTTCTACCTCACAACTGTAGGCAGGAGTGTGTAGTTCTGGGCCTAGCCCCAGCAGCAGAGCATAAGACCTCACAGGAAAATAGTAGCAAAAGACTTAGCAAAGGCATGAAAGGATGTGATGAGTAATTTTAGGATGTCCCCAGATACCTTGTCACTCAGACCTTTCTTCCCCACCCCCCACCGTATAATTCAAAACAGATATAACTTGGCAGCCACTGGCAGACTCTTGAGGTGGGAGGCATTAAACATTTATTAAGAGCCTACTGTGTGTCAGGCATTGGGGTAAGCACTGGAAATAAAAAGTAAAATTTCAAAAAAACCCACCAGTCCCTGATTTCAAGGAACTCAGTGTAATGGTAGAGACAACATAGCAACAACTGTGTACAACCAAGCTGTGTAGAGGATAAATTGGAAGTAATCAAGAGAGGTAAGGCGCTAGAAGTAAGGAGATTCGGGGAAAGTGTCCTATAGGTGAGATTTTAACTGGGACTTGGAAGGGCTTAGAGAAGCAACTCTGTAAAAAAAAAAAAAAAAAAAAATCCAAAAACCAGAAAAGACTGAGGTTTTGGAAAATTGACAGGAGAGGCTAATTTTAATAGTTTCCTTCCTTATTCGTAATATAAAGTAGAAAGGAAATATCCATTTTAAGCGCTGGACTGAATGTGGGAAATGATGGCTATGATTCTGTCTAAAACAGATTTCTGTGCTATGATAACACATATTGTCGGGTGACATTTCCCCACTCAAAGGGCTTCTTTCAGCTGTTGCCCACTGCGTAGATGTAAACAAAATAGGCGATGTTTCCTTGTATCCCCTGCAAACGCAACCTCACGAGCCTGTCACCGAGGCTGAAATATAGCTGACAGCTTTCTTTCTAAAATTATTTATCTGCCTTCTTGCCTCCTTGGCTGGCTCTGCATTTTTTATGTCCCACACAGGTCTCTCTGAACTCTCATGATGAGATTGCAGTGTGTGGGGAGCATGGAAAGAAAGAAGTATCAGAGAGAGGGATTTCTGAGCTCAGAGCACCAGAGACCCCAATACCAGCCCACCCTGACTCAGGCTGTGCGGGTGGTGCCCCGTGGGTAGGAAGAGCAGGTGCAACCACAGGAGACGTCCAACCTTGAGGTCTCTTCCCAGTTCAGAGACCCAAGTGGATTTTCCTTGGAAGCAGGTGGCTATAATTAGTTACATATTACATAACTTGATCTTCTGTGTGGAAGCTAATTAAGATCTGGCTTCTCTTCCCCACTCCCCCCCTTCCTCCACCTTCCCCTCCTTTATTTTCTCTTGTGTTTGGTCTCCTGTCTTGGAATTATTTTTATTAGCTTTCCCCAGGGGAATGGGGGAATTCCTGGGGGAAAGAGACTTCGATGAGAAGTTGGTGGCTTTAAACTCAATGTGCATGGCAGGGGGAGGGAGGCACCCTGGATTACAAGGATGAGTGGATGGAAGAAAAGTATTACACTTAATCTGCAAGGGCACAGGAGGGGAGACTGGGACTTCCGGGACCTCCAACCCAGAGGAGGGAGGGGAAAAGAGAAAAAGAAATAAACCCTAAATTCTCTTGAACGTGCTCAGGCTGGCCTGCGATATCATGGTGTCAGTTAGGCGTATGTGTCTTGGGCTGCGAATGGAAGATGTGAGAGAGGAAACAGGCAGGGGCAGAAGCTACCGCTGTCTTCTGACACCTGCCGTCTTTCTCCTTTTTCAGTTCTACACATCACAAGAGGGCAGCTTTAGGGAGCCCAGCTGCGCTTACTTAGGCTCTGATCCGGGTAGAGGGAGAAATAGTGCTATCCTAATAGGGAAGATATTCTTGCCTGTGAGAGTGTTTGGAATTTCATCTCAGTATCTCTCTCTGTGCCTGTGACTTTCTTTGGTTTTAGCCTAAGTCTGTGTCTGTCACAGTATCCTCCTGGCTAATTTTCCTTGAAATTACAAATTCAGTTATACCGATTACAATCAATTCTTTTGCTCGGCTTCTCAACCAGGGCTTTATATAAACGCCATCCCACTATCGCAACCACACGTTACCAGACATTTCTACCTCCCGCCCAAGATTTCAAGTTGGAAAATTCCAGGGGAGTAATTTGTCGATTGACTTGTTCTTGAAATTGATGAACGAAATGAAATTAAAATCTGGCTAATGTTCTCTTAAGAGTTTCACGAAAAAGTGCGACAGCCAGGCCTTTGTGCTGTGCCTGGGCTGTCTGGGTAAATAGTCTTCAAATACCAGTTCGACAGTTCCGAAGCATTAATCACTGGGAGGGAGAAGAGAAAATTAAACTAAGATCAGATCAGCTAAAATAAAATAAAAAAGAGGATAGATTACCCTGATTCCTCCCCTTCACGAAGGTTAGTTGCAATTTGCAAAACTTGTTTGTAAAAACTTCTCTGAACACGACAGACAGGCAAGTTTGGGATTTCTTTTCCTACCTAAGAACCTTTGTTTCTTTTTCTCTTTTCTTCTAAGGAACGTGGAATGAATCAGGAGAGTGTAACTTTAAAAATAATTAAAAATAAACCATGTGCTTGTAGGCAAATTCAAATACTTCTAAGGTTAGAATGCAAAATTTTCGGGAAGATGTTTTATATGGGATGTGCTATTTAGGAAGTTTCCATGAAAGTTCCATAAGGAATCTGGAAAGGAGTCAGTAATTATTGGTGTTGATATCATTACTATTACATCACCTCTCCAACTTCTTATTTGAACTCTGTTTCTTTGGGGGGGAGGAAGTAATTTCACTTCAAATTCCAACGAAGTGGAATAGTCATCCCACCTTCTTCGGGAAGCCTTTCCCAAGCTCTCTGTTGATTCCTTCTTATTTATCTGGCATATAGTTTGTTGTACATGGCTGTCTGCATATTTTCCCCCTCCCCCCTTAGTTTGATAAGTGGAGAGCAGAAATTCTTTTTTGCCTTTCTTTGTATCCCCCAACCCTGAGGCCAGTGGCCGGCACTGTGCTTAATAAATGTTTTATTTTACTGATTGGCTGACTGACTGAGTAGTTAAAGTGTACTGATAAATAGATTTTTCCTGGAATTTCTCAGGGGTGGACTCCCTTTTATCTTCAGTAGGCAATGAATACAAAGTGGAGGTTCCTGTACCTCTGTTTCCACCTTCTCAGCCTGTGAATTTACCCGCAGCCTGAGAACCAGTCTAGCATTTCTGTGGGTTTTTTTTCTCCGCATTGTCTTGAGCCCATTAAAAGCGGGATAACAACGTATTGGATTTAGGGAAGAGAAAAGACTGAGTTTTATGTGTAAAAAGAGTTCACAAAGCAACCAGCTGAGTAGCGGTTGTGGCTAGATCTCTAAAGAGCTAGTCGTGGCATAAACGCACACTCGAGTGTAACACGCTGTGTAGATAGGGGCACAGACCAGCCAGCAGAAGTTCGTCTCAATAAAAGCATATAGGCGGGAGAACAAGTCAAGGGGGAGGAAGAAATTCTTACCCGAGTCTAAAGAATGAAACGTATTGGATTGACTTCTCCTAGTTGCATAGACTAGCCTAGGCTAGGAGGGTGGTAAAACTTGGGGCTGCTCTTCTCTGATCCGGTACTGGATGAACCTTCTCTCGCTCTCTGGAAAGTGGTGCATCCTCCAATCCAGAATCCTGAAAGATCAAAATCATATGTGCATCCTTGGACTAAGTGAGTAGTGATCTCTGAAATTCATTGCTGAGTTCAAGCTTCGGTCAGGTGGGTTATTATTTTTATGAATGCACGTTCTAATAAGGTGTTGAGCGCTGTCTAGAAACTGAGAAATACCGCTTGGCTGTTCTTTCCCGGGTTTGAGAAGGGTTTCCATTCCTGCTCCTTACACTTCTCCAGAATCGGACGGAGAAGAAAAGTCTAGGACGGAAGGGCAAGCACAAAGTGAGACAGACCAGACACAGAGAAGCTTAAAGATACGTTCACACAGAGACGTGGAAAGAAAATGTATATCGTTCATCTTCATAGGCTGTGGTTATTCATATGCCTTGCACAAAGTAGAGTTATCATAAATTGAACTGAATTTTTTATTGTTAATATTTTAGTTGGAACACCTTTTGTTCGGAGGGGAGGGTGTGTGTCCATCAAAAGCAGAATATAATGGAGTTGGGGTACTGTTTCCCCGGAAGGCCAGCAGCCACGTCTTGATTCTCCTGCTCCCCTCCAAAAAACCCATTTTCCTTTTTAATCCTCCTCTGGTGCCTGAGCAGCAGGACTAAACATTAAGTAGGATTTTTTCCCCCCTCTAAATCTGGAGATGGAAAGGAGCAGTGTGGATGACGGGAAAGGATTGTATTTAGGAACACCTCGGTTATGCAAAATTATTTGCAAATTGTTTAATGTGTGTGTGTGTGGGGGGGGGAAGACACAGCTTTAACTTTTACAGCTGAGATCTGAGGTTATAGGAGGAGAAACAGGATTGCTATCTCAGTCCTGGGCGAGCATTAGATCAATTAAGAAAGATTAGGATTTTGTATTGGGAGGAAGGAGTAAAGCATATTTTAGCACCAGGTCCTATCTTCAGATACCGACTTCCTTGGGCTGATTTAGGGAAGAGGACTCTTCCTAATAAACCACATCTATCAATCTTCTATCTATACATTGGGGGGGGGGGGGGGGAAGGGCACTCCTTAAAGAACGTGCCCTATTTGAAGGTGAAGTTGAAGAATCCCTCAGACTTTGTTTCAACCAAGGCTCAGTTGAGCACAAAGACTATGGGAACTATTGGACAGAAAGTTTGGGGACAAAGTCAATACTTTTGGAATCACAAAATAATATGATTTTCAAGATAGAAGTGGGTTTTAATGATAGCTTAGCTAGAGGAAAACAGGCAAAGAATGAAGGAATTAAAAAAATTTTTTTTTACATCTTACTATGTATCTGTTTAGCACAGTGTTTATGTATAAAATTGGGCAATGACAAGTTCAAAAGTAAAGATAGTTCCTACCCTCAGATAGGTGGAGATGTCCTACATAGGGTAGTTGTGGCCAGGAAACAGTACTTTGGTCCTGGAAGATATGGAGATGGTGAATGGGGCCATAGAGGAGCAAACTGACATAACCCTTCCAAGAACCGGCAGACTGATTCGATAATGCTTCCAAGACGGGGTAGAGAAAGGTAGAGACTGAAAAAAAGATAGTGAGGGAGGAGGGAGAGGAATGAAGCATAGCACCAGCCTAAAAAAGCGGCCCAGGTCTATGTGGATGAGTGGGGAAGGAAGAAAGTCTGAAAAGGTTCAAACCTCTAGGGCATACTTTTCCGATTCTGTAACTGACTAGCTTGTATGTAGCCAAACCTGGTCTTTAGCTGGGTGGAGTGTGGAAAAGAAGCCTGTCCTGGGAAGGTTACAAAGCTAGTTGGCAGAGTCAGAACTAAACCCCAGCTCTCCTGACTCCAAAGGACCAGAGCTGTCCAAGCTACAGCACTACCTTTCGCGGTTTTTTGCTGGAGGATTCTCCGCCTTCCTACTGGCTTTATCAGTAAGTACATGCGGAAGAATCTAGGGCAAAGAGAAAAGAATGACAAAAGAGAGAGGTTTAGTATCTCTACCCAGGGGAGGATGAGCCAAAATTAAAGGAAATTTAAGTAAACACGCGCAAACCACCTTCACCAGAAATTAAACAACCCCTAAAATATTGAATGTGATTCATTCCTCCTTTAATGATGTACATCCAGGAACTGCCTAAACAGCATTCGTCTACTCTACCCCATAGAGCAGTTCTAATGGGAAAGGCCATCTTACATGTCAGTCCAGAGCCCTGACACCTTTGTAGTTCTGTCCTTAGATCTTGCTCCCATCTCCTCTCCCAATCCCTCTCGGAAACCCCACCCTTCCTGCCTCAACCGCTGCTCACTCTCTTGGAGACGTCGCTGCTTATTGAGCAGCCTTTTTGCCGGGACATTTATTACCAGAGAGCCCAAAGACAGAAAGTTTCTTGTTCCCTACATCCCCATTCCTGAACCTAAGAAGGATTCGGGTGGAGAGAGAAAATAACAATAATACTAGCATATAAAGGTTACAATCCAACCACAGTGTAGAGTTAATACCACAGCGCCGCACCCCACCCAGCCCCCAAAACCGGGGGTTTTGTCCGAGTTGATTTTTTACTTCTTTAAATGTTCAAGGCCCGAAACTTAAGGAAGCAGAAAGGGGAAATCCTCCAGAACTCAGGTCGTTCACCTTAGGAATACAGTGCCTCCATTGGCCAGGTCTTGTTTTCTTTTTAACTTTTGTTTAAAGCCGAGAATTTGGAACTAAGTCCAGAGGAAGGAAGTTACTTTGACAGGTACTAACAAGACTGCAGTATCGTTCGGTCTGGGCGCATTTCCCGAAGCCACAACATGGAGGAGATGCGCTTTGATTCTGTTGCTTTCTATGGATCCAGAGAAATCATCTTGGAAAGTCGTGGTCCATAAAGTAGCTCCTCTTTCTCGGGCAATCCTACTGCAAACCTCATGTACTTCACTTGACAACCTGCAAAGTTGCCTGGTTCCCTGGGTCTCTAGTCTGTTTCTGTTTTGGGGCTGTTTTTAGTTTGTTTTATAATAAACGATATGGGGGGAGGGGCGGAGGAAGGACACAAGGTTTTTTTCTTCTGTAATAGAAACAAACAGGATTAGGGCACAGTCCCAAAGAAGTGAAAGTTTAGTGAGAAGGGAGAAAGTCCATTCGTTGGGGGCAGGGTGGAGGAGGGTAATTGGGGCATTAACCAGGACTTTATAAGTATGCCATTACACATGGACATTTATTGGAGACACGGGGCACAGGAATGGGACTGTATATGAAGAAAGAAATCCAACCCTAAGTATCCCAAGGCCTTTGTGAACTTCTTTTCCTCTCTGTTTCACTCCTCTTGAGAAAAGCTAGGGCTCTGAGTTTAGATTATCAGTCAATGTCTGAAAGAGGACAGAGATGGGAATTAAATCAATAGGAAGGAAGGAAGGAAGAAAGGAAGGAAGGAAGGAAGGAAGGAAGGAAGGAAGGAAGGAAGGAAGGAAGGAAAGAAGGAAGGAAGGAAAGAAGGAAGGAAGGAAATACTTTTAAGTATTTCAGGGAGAAGTGAACCACGGGGCATATAGCCCCAGCCATGCACTCTAAACTGTCAGAAGAAAAAGAAAAAAGAAAAAACTCACAAAAGCTCAAAATAATCTGTAGCTTCCCCGTTAGGATGGCTCTTTTTTTCTTTACTTTCCTCCAACTCTGTTTTCAGCACCAGATCCAGAACTAAGATTCCTCCACATTTCCTTCCCTGTCCTGTTGCGGAATCTCATTTCAGCTTAACACCTGTTCATCAGAAGGCTTTGAAATGTATTGGGGATGGAAAGTAGGTGGAATGTTCTAGTCAAAATTATTTCTTTAGCTCTTTGTATCCTTACAGGGTTGATAAAATACAAATATTGTTGTGTAGTGGATAGTTTTTGAACCTGCAATCAGGAAGACATACATTCATATCCTGCCTCTGACATTAGCCTAGTGCTCATAGATTTAGTTACTTTTTCTGAACTTCAGTTTCTTTGACTGTTAGTAATACTGGACCCACTTGGCATGATTGTTTTGAGGGCTAAATATAGTTGAAGTGATATCAGTTGTTGTCCTGTAGCAGTCACCTGGGTTATAAGTGTAGGGAAACTTCTTTATTCTGCTGTTTGCATACTTCACAGTTTTGTCTCTTGCCAGGAAGGACTCCCAACAATTAAGATGTTTCAAAAGATTTTCCATAGAGGAACTCATCAAATTGAGTAGACCAAAGTAACTGGCTCAGTTTAGAGATCGAAAACTTAGTGACAGTGTCCACCTAGTACCACAAGAGAGAAAGCTGATACTATATAGCAGGCTTTAGAGAAAAACAAAAGGAATAAACAGATGGTACTTTGATTTGGTAGCTTAGGGCTCACTTGCCAGTTGACTGGCTATGTACATAAAAAGAAAACATCTGACCTAAAACACCCCCCCCCCCCACAAGAAATCTTGTTGGCTCTGAGATCTCAAGAAAGAAATGAAGGCAAGAGAGAAAACAAAGGCTGTCAGAGGGGCAGAAGAGGATTCTGTTTGAGTGGGCTACAAATACCAAGTCCAACATGTGATTTTGGGGGTGATTTCATGTATGGGGAAACCTCCATGGACATTTTGAAAATTTCACAGTGTATTTGATTTAATAATAACAGATGGGGAAGGAGCCAGCTAAGATTCCTGCAAATTGAGCAACTGAGGAATGCCTTGAGGTGGAACTGAGGGAGTTGGGGTAAAGGAAGTCTGAGGCATCCCAGATCTATCTTTCTGGGCTTCTTGGTTACTACTGAATCTTGTTGTGGACTCCACTCCACCACTGCAGCTTGTAACCCTGCTCCAGAACTGTTGAACACTCCATTTTCATCTGCTGTGGGAGAGAGACAGGGAAAAGATCTCCAATGATATAACCAGGACTACATACAGTGTTAGACATTTTCTCTCCCTTTACTCGAAATGAAGAGTGTGAAAAGAGATGGGCTCTTTTGGAGGTTAAAGCTGCAGGAAGCAGTCTGGAGATATTTGGATAAGGGGAGTTTATTGAAAATATGATCAAATTATACTATTCAATGTAATTCAACAAATATCTCTTAATAGCCTAGTGAGGTAGGGTGGTATAATGGAGAGAGATCAAGCCTTGAAGTCAGGATGATCTGGATTCAAATGAAACCTTTCACACACATTGGTTTTATGATCCTGGATAAGTAGCTTGATGCATAGGTGCATCTGGACAGTTCTCTAAGACTATATACATTGTAAACCAATCATCAATCTATCAGAGGGAGGTTTATTACCAGGAACATGCTACCAATGAAATTACACTTGAGACAAAAACAGCAAAAAAGAAAAATGTCTATATAGCGGAGTCACTGAGCATTGGAACACAAAGATAAAAACCAGAAATAAAGTAAATAAATAAGTAAATAAATGCAAGATAGTTTGGGACTGAGAGAGAAATGACAATAGTGAAAGGAGGAAAGGCTTCCCTAAGAAGTTGGCACCTCAGCTGAGCCTTAAACGAAACCTGTTAGAGAGGCACAGGTGAGGACAGAATTCCATGTATGGCAAAAGCCTGTGCAAAGGCGTAATGACAGTGACAAATGCGTTAAGGAATGTAAAGTTTATCAGCAAGTTGATCACTTTGTCTAAAAAGGAGAGTTCCTAAAGGGGAAAACTGTGAGATCAATGTGGGAAGGGAGTCTGTAATCAGATTGTGAAGGGCTTTCAATGATAGGCTGAATAATTTGCATTTTGTTCTATTTTAATCTAAAGAGAGATATGGAGATTTTCAAAAGGGGAGTGATGCAGTCAGAGCTCAGGTTCAGAAAGATTATTTTGGCAGTTGTATGGAGGGAAGATGGCAAAGGGAAAGCATTGGAAGTAGGAAAATACAACCTGGTGCAAACCTGTCTTTCTAGCTTCACTTCTTCCTCTCCAGAACTCTGCAATCCAGCCTTCTCTCTGGTCCTGACATAGGACACACTACCAACTCAAAGCCTTTGTGCTGCCACTCCATTATTCCTGGAATGCACTCACTTCTCGTCTCTACCTCATAGAATTCCCCTTTTCTTTAAAATGCAATTCGAACACCATCTTCTACATGAGGACTTTCCTGAGGTCCACAACTGCTATCAACTTCCTTTCCAAACTACTCTGTATTTGATCACCTTGTAGTTTTTAAATATTTATTCTCTGTGTACTATAGGTATTTGTTGACTTCTGTATCAGCATATAAGCCCCTTTGTGTGTAGCTTGTTAATTGGTTGAGAAGAGGCTATTGCAATAGTCTAGGGCTCTAGACAAAGGTAGTAAAATTCTTAACTCAGTTAATGACTGTAAAAGCAGAGGGAGAGAAGAGGATGGACAAGATATGCTATTGAAGTAGAATCTATAGGATTTAGCAATTGATTAGATATGGGGTAAGGGAAAGTGAAAAGAAACCATAGAAAGTCACCTTTCAATAGCACTTTAAGGTTTCCAAAGTTATTTTCTCACGATACCTTGAGGTTGATGATGTATTATTATACCCATTTAGCAGGTATGGAAACTGCATCTCAGAAGTTCCCCCTTATGCAAACCCAGGCAAAATGACTTGCTGATGGTCATTTAAATTTGAATAAATAACTTCCTTTGTCCTCCATTTCAACTACCTTTATTAGTATTTGGTATCTGATTAAGTCATAGTCATTACACATTCTTTGATTTGGAACTTTGCAAAATTTTCTTCTTAATTCTAACTCAGAATTTCTTTTTTAATTTTTAAATTTTTTGTTGATTTTTTGTTACATTTTGAGTTCCAAGCTGTCTCCTTCCCTCCCTCCCAACACTGTGCTAGGGAATGCCAACATTTGACACATATATGCAGAACCATAAAATGGATACTTCCATATATCAGTTCTTTCTCTGGAGGTGGATAGTATCTTCCTTCATATGTCTTTTAAAAAATTAATTAATTAAATAATTTTTAGTTTTCACCATTCACTTCCATAAGATCTTGAGTTCCAAATTTTCTCCCCATCCCTCCCCTCCCCCACCCCAAGACAGTGTGCAGTCTGATACAGGCTCTACATATACATTCATATTAAACACATTTTCAATTAGTCATGTAGTAAAGAAGAATTAGAACCAATGGGAGAAACTATGAGAAATAAGAAACAAACAAAAAAAACCCACACACCAAAGAAGAGCAAATAATCTGCTTTGATCTGCATTTAGACTCCATAGTTCTTTTTCTGGATGTGGACAGTATTTTCCATAATGAATCTTTTGGAGTTGTCTTAGATCCTTGCATTTCTAAGCAGAGCTAAGTCCATCAAAGTTAGTCATTGAACAATGTTGCCATTACTGTGTACAATGCTCTTCTGGTTCTGCTCACTTCACTCAGCATCAATTCATGTAAGTCTTTCCAGGTTTTTCTGAAGTCCACCTGCTCATCATTTCTTATTTCATGTGTCCTTTGTAGTTGATTTCAATATTTGTAATACTGACAGTTTTTCTTCCAACAAAATTTCTGTTACTATATACAATACTGTATACAGTACTGTACATAGTGTTCTCTTGGGTTTGCACATTTCACTCTTTATTATTTCTTGCAAGTCTTTCCATATTTTTTCAAGTCAACCAGCTCATCATTTCTTAGAGCACAGTAGTATTCTACTTGGTTAGCCATTCCTCAATTGATGGGCATCGCCTCAATTTCCAGATCTTTACCACCGCAAAGAGAGTTGCTATAAATATTTTAGAACATATAGATCCTTTTCCTTTTTCCCTGATCACCTTGGGAAACAGGCCGAATAGTGGAATCACTGGGTCAAAGACTTTTATGACTCTCTAGGCATAAGTCCATATTGCTTTCCAAAATGGTTGGATCAGTTCCCAGTTCTACCAACAGTGTGTTAGTGTCCCAGTTTTTCCTCTGCAACATTTGCTACTTTCCCCTTGTAACATTTTAGACAACTTGATAGGTGTGAGATGGTATCTCAAAGCCATTTTAATTTTAATTTCTCTAATCAAGGCCTCATCATTTTTAAGACACTGGAAAGAAGCCCTGCTTCACCTCCTTTTACACACTAAGTAGTAAAAACAAATTTCATCTTGTTTCAGGAGTCTGATAAGGCAGTTTATAGATAGAAAGGAGGACAGAGAAAAGTCTCCTTTAAGAATACAATGGGAAGGAGTAATAATATGGGGAATCACCAGATCCTAAACCCTGGAATGATTTAGGCTATGGAACCTCGTTCAGGGAAGGGAATGAGAGACCGTCTGATATCTGGAAAAAAAGCAAAAGGATGTTCTCTTCCTTCTGTTATTCAGGAGACATGAAGTAATGAATGAAGGATAGCAATAATTCAGGAAGAAGGTTAATCTATAAACTCCCTTTACCTCAAGAAAGCAATTCAAACAAAGGTACTGAACTGTTTGTAGATTTTTCCTGGGACTGCTAGCCTGGCTCATGACCTGATATGGAAGGTCATTGTCACCTAACTTATTCTTAATGAAGCAGAGGCTGATGTCAAATATTTCAAAATGTTTCCTTCACACCAGGATTACATAATTACATTTTCTCCTCCCCCCCTTTTCTCCTCACCTCTTTCTCTCTCTCTTTCTCCCTCTCTCTTTTCCTCCTTCCTCTCTCTCTCACATGTAAACACATGGATTTGTCCAACCCCTAAAAGAAAATGGTGAACCCTCTCAGAGGATTACTCATTTAAAATATAAATGTAAAAAATGAGAGAATAGTAGAAAGGACTTTATGTTAATCCTTTACATGCTCAGGACAGATGAGGTTGGAAGGGACATGGTTTGTTCCTCCATGGGGAGAGAGAGACAGAGACAGAGACAGAGAGACAGAGAGAGAGAGAGAGAAAGAGAGAGAGAGAGAGAGAGAGAGAGAGAGAGAGAGAACAAAAGGATAGAGAAGAGGAAGAAAGAGTATCCCTCTCTAACTCCCACCCTGCCACCAGAAAGTAAAGGGGAAAGGTTCAGAAAAGCAGTAAGAGGGCAATGATTGTAGGAAGTGGTAAAATCTATGTTTGTGTTGACTATTTGGGGTCTAAGTTGGGTGACCAATGACTATAGGGAAAAAGGATGGTGGTAGTGAAGAAAAAGAAAAAAGATGATGGACATAATTCTCCAACATCTTATATGATACTGGAAGATAGGCAGACCTGCCAGTAGATTTGTAACTTGTCCAGAGGATATGGGGTGAGCATAAAAGACATATTGTGGGAATAAGTGCTTGGAGAAAGGTGTGCAGTCATTTAAAAATTATATATACATATATACACAATGCAAAATACATTAAGTGCATTTATGTGTAACATGTATATGTATATATGCTTATGTACATATATGCAATATATGCCTATGCATGCACATGTGATATGCATGCAAATATATGTATATTTCTTGTGTATACAACATATCTATATATATGTGTGTGTGTATATATGTCTGTGCAACATACATCTCTATATATGCAATACGATGTGTATATATGCAATGTGTGTATGTCTGTGTGTATGCAGAATATATCTATTTACACAACATATGTGTGTGTACAACAGAGATCTATAGATATGCAACATATATGTCTGTGTGTAGGCATGCAACATATATCTATATGTGTGTATGTGTATATATATTAATATATATATGAATGTCATATATATTCTATTTATGTGGGAGAGAGCAAGCAATGGCTTTAGAATCAGAAGATCCCAGTTCAATTCATGTGTCTGCTATTTATTATTGCTGTGACCTTAAGCACCTCTTAGGCTGAGGTTTTCTCATCTATAAATTGAAGGGGCTGGACTAGATGATGTCTAGAATCCCTTCCAGCCAAAAATCAATGATCCTTTCATTCAGTAGGTAGTGTCCTGCTCTCTCCTGTCCCCAACACAAGGGTTAATGCCCAGTGGAATTTAATCTAGTACACAGACCCATGTGAAAAGGAAAGGATTCACCAGAGGACATAAACCAATATAAGTTCCAATCAGTACTCTTTGAAGAAACATTGGAGAGCACAGAGAAATACAAATCATTTATGGTAGAAAATAAACCCACTTTTATCCAAAGTATCCTGAGAAGTGGAACAAAGGTGTGGGTTAAGGTTATTTTTTCTTTTTGCCTGAATTGTTCACATACCTGTCTCCATTTTCCATTTCACTTGCAATACATAGAAACAAGTCTTACAAACAGCTTAGGCTCTGGTACTAAATGCAACAGGAATCCCGATGATGTCAATAATTTGTAGGAGAAGTACACACCATTTCACAGAAAAGAATTCAGTGACAGTTTTCATTCCAAGGGTGATTGGCTACCTCAGTCTTGGTTTGATGAAGTCTTCTGGGAACCATTATGGAAATTCTTCAGAATTCATGGAAGGATGTTTTTAAAAAGATAATTTTTAAAAAGATAATTAATAATGTAAAACAATAAAACAGAATACAAGAGAAGAAACATAAAATGATTCCACTTTCTTTCCTTTACATTTTTGTCTCTCTTCATTTTTTAATCTACATTTGTATTGCAGTACCATATTCTCAAAAGAGAATTCCTATCCACATTAGCAACCCAGAGTTCATCTATTTGTTATAGGCATTACAATACCTAGCTGTTTAATTCATTTTTCCAAGAAACTGCAATCTTAAGGTTCGGGAGAGGATAGGAGAGTAAGACAAGGGATGAGAGGGGGGAAGTGGGATCCAAATTTACCATACTTTATATTTCATTTTTCATACCATATTTTCTGAATTGCTAGTTGACTCTAGGCAAGTCCTGAAATATTTAAGTTCTAGCTTTTCCATTTTTCTGTCAAATAAAGTTCATGCCAGCTGGCCCCCAGCCCACAGGGGTGCTATAATGATTAATGATCTGCTAATTGCAGGTGGAGGAATAAAACATCAAGAGACTCTAATCAGATGGGCCAATAAGAGGTACTGGTACTAAATGATTGGTAGTATAGCTCTAATTATGATTAGCAATAGTTAGGAAGGAGATACTATTTCCTAGGGCCATCCATTCAGCTGTCAGTCCTATGTGGCAGGCAAGAAGGAAGCATAATCCAAAGGTCTTTAGCAATGAATGAATGAACTATTAGGATCTTTGATTTTTTAAAAATCCTGCTGAACACTAACCAATTGGCCGACTAGGATTATAGAGAGGGGGGATGAGGGGATTGATAGCCCCCTAATTCCTAAACCTCAGGATGATCATTTCCAGGGATATCACATATTAATTTCTATTAGCTTCAATATAGCAACACTAGAAAAGAGTAGAAGGAAGTATCATCTTAATTGAAGTGTTACTAAATTCCAAAATGCAGGAGGCCTCCTGTAGTCTTCTTCTGGTTTTCTGACTACTGAATCAGCTGCCATATTCAGATGCTGAAGCCTGGGAAAGGTTTCTAGACAGTCCCTTTATTTGGTCCAACCTACCAACAAGAAAACCAGCATGCAGACAAGAGAGCAGCTCCAAGAGGCTTTGGGCTGGACTGCTGGAAAGTTATCCCTGATTCTTCCTGGCTACATCCAGAAAGGATTCTCACAAACAGGAGTCTGGTGTCCCGCTACAAAAGCCCTTCATCCAAAATGAAGGGGCAATAGCCCAGATCATTCAAATCAACATTTCAATTCACCGAAAAACAAAATTTTAAAAAAGCAAAATCCCACATTGGTTTGAATTTAACCCAAACTAAGCCAAACTAAATTATGGCTTTTTTTTTTTGAATCTGGGTAAGTGCCTAAATATTCCTATTTGCTGAACAGCATCCAGATTTGGTTTTTTTGTTTTTTTTTTTAGTTTCAGCCCCTGGCAAGTTTGCCTCTTACTCAGGGCAGTGGGGACTCTTCAAAACTTTCCCTTAATCCTCTGAGTTATTAAATGCAGGATGCCTGAGAGACACTTTCCTCTCCAGGGAAAGAAAATAGTCCAGTAATTGTAAAGAGAATTTAATAGGAACTTAGCACAGTGCCTGGCACATAGTAGGCACTTAATAAAATTTTATTGATCAATTGATTGCATTTTGAGGAAGGCTGGGAGCTGAGGGGTGATGCAATAAAAAGAAGCAATGCCAGGATTTGTTAGAGAGGCCCAAATTCCACCTAATTCAGTGCCTGTCCCTGTTCACTGAACTTTCAGCTGGTTTCCAACTTAAAAGTGATTTTTTCATAAAAGAATTTTTTTTTTTAATTGGGAGAAATCAGCACATCTACTCTGGGGCACAGTAGGGTAGAAGCAGGTAGGTGGTAAAGTTGATAGAGCGCCAGGCTTGGAGTCAGGAATATCTGAGTTCAAATCTAGTCTCAGACACTTACTAGCTGTGTGACTTTGGGTAAGTCATTTAACCCCTATTTGCCTAACATGGAGGCACACTGGAGAAGGTAACGGCAAACCACTCCCATATCTTTGCCAAGAAAATTCTATGGACTGTGTCAGACACAACAACATTCTCTAATGCAAGAGTAATAGTTTTATCTTTTATCTTTTTCTTTTTTTTCCTTTGGAGGCAGCTAGGTGGTTCAGTGGATAGAGCACTGGGCCTGGAGTTAGGAAGAACTAAGTTCAAATCCAACCTCAATACTTAATAGCTGTGTGACCCTGGGCAAGTCACTTGACCTGTACCTTAATCCACTGGAGAAGGAAATGGCAAACCACTCCAGCATCTTTGCCAAGAAAACCCCAAGGACAGTATTGGCATGCTATGATCCACAGGGTCACTGAACAACAATAAGGGAAGCTAGTTGGATCTTCAGTAATAGGTATAGCACAGCGCTCCAGAAAAAAAGCAGTTAAGGAGGCCTTATCTAGATACAATAACACAAGCTCATTCCTCTCCCCAACCAAGCCCTGAAAGACCTTTCCGTTTTGGTTACTTCAGCCCAATTGATGCACCCAAATTCTCAACATAGGTTCTGCTTGAAACGACTCTCCTTCTGTCTTTTTCTGGACGAAGGAGGTGTGGATGGGTGGCGATGCAGTCTCTGGAGGCGAAGTCAAGGCGACTTGGGAGCAAGCTCGAACTTGAGACCAGGATTTGGAGACTGAGCTCTCTCTTCCTTGATGGATAACCAAAATGCCCGAGGAAACCATCCAGGTCACAAAGTTTTCTGTTGCTGTCACTTCACTCTGGGCAGATACCGGACTGTTACCACATCCTGTCTTGCCTCAGTCTTGTTTAATGGCTGCGATTTGGACGTGCTCAGTTGAGCAGAAGCAAGGACCCGCGGCCTCAGTCGAGTCCCTTATATCAGATCGGGCTTCACCTCCGCGGGCACTTTGTTCCCATCTCAGTTGTTTGGGGTTTGCAACTTCATCTTGTTTTCAAGAGCTGATATTTGAAACTCTTTGGTTTCTCTCTCTGGGTTGGTCAAAGGAAAACCCAAAGTTCTCTACAAGGCCGCTGACACTAGGCAATTGGGGAGAGAGAAAAGGTAGCTCCGTAGGATTAGTATAAAGCAAAAATGTATTTTTCTGGTGAGCTTTTTGCAAGGGAGAGGGCTTTTTGGAGATCCAAGGGGGAAGAAGAGAGTTTTGCTTCTAGCAAATTAGGTTAACAAGAGTAGTTAGGCTAGTCCTATGTTATTAGATACTGGCCAGAAATATTAGCGGATTGATGAGTTTTCTATCCCCCCCTCCCCTCCTTCTTTTTCCCCAACTTCGTCTGTCATTCCTCTCTTCCTTTCTCCTCATCTTTTCCTCCCCTTTCTCCCTCCTCTCCCCCCTTTTTCCTCTCTCCCTTTCCCCATCCCCATCTCTCTCTCTTCCCTTTTCTTCCCATCCTTCCGTCTCCACTCGCCTTACCCACAAATCCAGTGTAAGTTTTCAGGTTCTGGCTCAAGATTCTCCGATGTTCCCCATATTTTGGCAGCATTCTTTGAAAACTCCCTTTTTTACTTCCAAGTTCTCTACCCACTTCTGCCATCCATTCGCATCACCTATTGCCACAAATTTGGCTAATGTAGAAAGTGACTATTGTCTTTGACCGGGGGGTGAACTGTTGGGGAAGACCAGCCTGCGGACGAGTTATCAAGAGCATAGACAGGCATTAGTCCTGGTCCTAGTAGTAGTAATACGAGGGAAGCGTGTGAGAATTATGTTGGCCGGTGTGGCAGCGAAATCCTTTGCCCCCAAACGGTGAGTTTCTGGCAAGGAAGTCAACAGCAGTAGGCAATCATTTGCTGAGAGTGGCTCCGAGATGGAAAACTGCAATATGAAGTTGGCACTGTGTCCGAGAAGAAAGGGTTCCTGTTGATGACTGGGGAGTTCAGAAGGAAACCTAACCGGGAAAGAAAAGTCCACTTTCAATTCCTGGAAAATGCTTTCCGGAAAGAGTGCTGGGCGCTTGCTGCCTAGGATTTTTCTTTCTTTGAAAAAATCAAAGTCCCAAGCAGGAAAAGTGAGAGTGGAGAAGAGGAAAGTGAACTATTTTAGGAACTATTTAATGTCAAGTGCCCACATCTACCCCCAATAAAACAACAATTTCAGATCCGTGAAAAAGTCTGCGAAGGATTCATGGGCTGCTTTCCCTGGCGCTTACAATGGTGGGCAGAGCTGGGGAGCGGAGGAGGAACGGAGATGTGGCGTGGAACACTCACTATTTCACCATCTCCACCCAAAATTATGCAATAGAGTATACTTTAATTCTTTCTCTTTTCTTTTTAGCCTGGCCTAGGGGTGGGAGCTGGGGCCCTAGGAAGACGACCACCCAACTGGTGTGGGAAGCAGCCTCTGAGGCCAGCTGTCTCCATTCAGATTGTTCCATTTCAGATTTAGAAACCCGGGGTGGGTCGGTTTGTAGCTCAGGGACTCACTTCCTCTGCTTCAATATAAAGACTGGAAGAATTTTGGAAATGTCCGCGTAAAATTTTGGGCTTCTTCACAATCTGAATTTTCCCCGATTTTCAGGTTTGGGAGACGCCTGGGGACAGCCGAGTCAGATCGGACCACTGGACAATGTGGCAAAAGAACTGGGATCTCACTTGCTGCAGGTAGAACTCGCTTGCACCTGGCATGGGAAGCGCTGTTGGGTGAAGGGTGTGAATGTTAGTTTTCAATATAAATATTACGAACTGTCTCCACCCAAAGTTGTTTGCATGTCTCTGAGGATTTCAAATCCAGCATCTTCCAGAAACAGTATTCTACCTGAAAGAGAGCGCCCCAGGGTGCAAGCTGCACTCATTGTAAGGCCATCAGCTTCCCTCTGCTTCGGGAAGCAGTTGGCTTGCCGTTTTGTTATTTTTGTTCTGAACTCAACGAGTAGATAGATGGATAGATAGATAGATAGATGGAGAGAGAGAGAGAGAGAGAGAGGTAGATAGGTAGGTAGGTAGGTAGATAGATGGATGCATAGATGGATGAATAGATGGACGGACGGACGGATGGATGGATGGATGGATGGATGGATGGATGGATGAGAGGAACATTTCTATATACAAAGTAGAACAGAAAAAGAAGGTGGCAAGGAAACCACAAATCTGTATTTCTCACCTTTTGTTTTTAAGAATATGACAAATTCAACATTATTTTCAACACTATCTTACCAGTGTTTCCCACTGAACTTCCTTCTGTTCTTTTTATTTTTAAAATTCTTCAATGACCTTCATTTCTTACTTTCTTTTTTTTTTATTTTGTTAACCCTATGGCTATTCCTTGAGTCTTTCTTAGTTATTTTGTTTTATTTACAATATTCTTATTATTGTAAAAATTGCTCTCCTGGTTCTACTTGTTTCACTCTACGTCAATTATTACAAGTCTTACCAGATTGTTCTGGAAACTGTCACTTCAGACATGAATAGACATTTTGCAAAAGAATCAACAACCACATGAAAAAATACTCTAACTCACTAGTAATTAGAGAAATGCACATCAAAATAACTTTAAGGTTCCACTCCACACTTACCAGACTTGCAAAGATGACCACAGATGGCAAATTGTGGAGAGACACTTATGCCCTGTTGTTGGAACAGTGAATTGGTCCAGTCATTCTGGAAAGCAGTTTGGAACCATGCCTCCAAATTTACTAAACTGAGCTTACCTTTTGATCCAGTGATATCACTGCTAGGTCTATACCTCCAAAGAGATCAAATAAAAGAGGACAAGAGTACAAAAATATTCATAGCAACTCTTTTCCTAGTAGCCTAAAATGGCAAACTAAGGGGGTACTTTCCTATAGATCAGCGGTTCTCAACCTGTGGGTTATGTTCAATTTGTAACAATGAAAATACATCCTGCATCTCAGATATTTACATTATGATTCATAACAGTTGCAAAATTACAGTTATGAAGTAGCAACGAAAATAATTTTATGGTTGGGGATCACCACAACACGAGGAACTGTATTAAAGGGTCATGGCATTAGGAAGGTTGAGAACCACTGCTATAGATGAATGTCTAAACAAATTGTGACTATAATGGAATATATAACAAAATGGACAGTTTCACTGAAAACTGGAAAGACTTCTATGAACTGGTGCATAGCGAAGTGAGCAATGAAAGGAGAATAATTTAGACCATGGCAATATTATGGAGAAAAATAATTTTTAAAAAGATTTTTTCGACAAAGACATGATGGTCTTAAAAATACAGAATGAGACATACCTTTTTGGAAAGGTGGGAGTTTATTTTGTTGGACCATGCATAATGGTTTTATTTTAAATTTCTAATTATTCAAATGAGGGGGCAGTGACAGGGAGAGACAATAAATACTTCAAAAATACATACTTTTAAAAAAATCTTTAATAATTTCTGTGATTTCATCAGTATAGGGAACTCCCAGGTGAGGAAAGTCCCTCTACCAATGCAAGGTTACATCTTCTCCATAGCTTACAGTCTTAGCCTAAAATACTTGAAAGGTTAAAATAACTTGGCCAGGGTCATATGGCCAGTCTGTCAAAATCAGATCTTCTTGGCTCGAGGGTCAGTCTTCTATCTACTCTACAACTACTATCTTACTACGAAATAATATTCTATTACATTCATGTCCCATAATTTGTTCAACTATTCTCCCAGTGACAGGCACATTCTTAAGTTCTTTGCTGCTATAGAAAAAGCACATATGTGTATATGTATGTAAGTACACACGTGTTTTTTGTAGTAATGCATATATACAGATGTTTTATATGCATGTGTATATAGGCACATGTGCATATACACTTATATCTATATGTATATGTGTGTACATATCAGTCAGTCAATAAACATTTATTGTCTACCAAGTGCCAAGCATTGTGCTAAGCACCAGGTATGCAAATATAAGAAATAATGCCCGTTCCTGCTCTCAAGGAGCTTACAATCTACACACAAAAGAAAATGGAAAAGGGGAGAAGATATATGTACACGAATATATGTATATGTATGCCTATGCATTTGGGTCCTTTTCCTCTTTGTTTGATCTCTTTGAGGTTCTGGCCTAGTTCAGTATAGTTCCAAATTGCTTCCCAGAATGTTTTGACTATCCATTTTAGTGAAGGGCTTGTAGCAATGTCATATGAAAGGCTAATGCCACTTCAAGTTGGCAAGAACTTCCTTTGTGAGGGTCAGACCAAGTACACTTGTTCTTGTACTTGTACTAAGCCCAGTACACTTAAACCCAGACACACACTGCCTTCCAAGGCAGAAACATTTATGGTATTAGAATAAACCATTAGTGATGTTCCACAATTAGGTACTGAAACCTTAAAGTGTACAATGAATATGCATGTGTAGGAGAGGGGGCAGGAAGGGACGAGAGAGGCATGGAACTCCAATAATAATAACCATGAGAACTGATATTTCTATAACTCCAAGTTTTGCATCATCTCATATATTGTTGCCTTGCAGTTAAGTACTGCAGGCACTTACATTTAAAAAAAAAACAGGCTCAGCGAGGATTCTGTAAAGGATTCATGACTCTATATGATCCTGGAATTTTTGAGTTAGTGATTATCTATTAAACCCAGTCATTATACAGATTAAGAAACCAGATTCAGATTAATAATGTAACAACTCACATTTCTTTAGGCCTCTAAGTGTTTGCAAAGTGATCTCTTCACAAAACCCTGGTGAGCTATATAATACACGAATTATTCACCCCATTTTCAGAGGCTGTTCTGAAAGGTTAATGTTTCCAAGGTCACAGAGATAGCAAATCTAAGATTCAATCCCGGGGTTTGTTTGTTTTGTTTTACTGCAGCCTTCTCCCACTGCAGATGTCTGACAGAACCAATCTGTTGAGATAATTTTTTGTTTGACATTAGTCTTAGAGACTTGTAGCCTTCCTACAGAACACCTCCCTTCCAGCCCAGCTCTTTGGCATCTTCTCTGGTTGCAGGAGCTAAAGACTATGCTGCTATGCAACCCTATGCTCTTATGTCTTGGCCCTAAAGTCTATAATTTTCCCAAGTTAAGTAATAGTGATCTAACAGATTCAATTAATTTGTGAAGAATGGTGAGTGGGACATTTTTTTCTCCCAAATGAGGAAGAAGAAAATTTTAAAACATTGGAATTTTCAAAAAGGTAGGTGAGTCTCAATATCTAAAAAGATTTTCTTGTAACATTATGAACAGCTTGATTCAGATGTCTCTCAACCCATAATTTGTTTATTCTATTTTAAAATGTTTTCCAAATACTAGTTTACGGTTTGCTCTTACATGCCGTTCTGTACTTTAAAATATATACACGCGTGCATATACACTTACATATACATACATATTAACTATTGAAAGTGAAATAGTAGCTACCAAACCTCAGGAAACTTGGAATAAGAGCAACTTAAGTTTGCTTATATCCTATTAAACATAACACACAAAAACAGGAATAAGAATTCAAATGCCAATGTTTGATGAGATAGTTTTGACTTCAGGTGTTCAGGCAGGCAGCAACAGTCTTGAAATTTAAAAAAGCAGATTCTAAAAAGTTTTTTTGCACTTAGTACCCTTGTTTGATTTGTTTTAAATTTGTGTTAGGGGAAGGGATAATTTCATGGAAAGATTCAAAACTCATAGTATTTATTATATTAAGTAAATATGTATTTAGGCAGGGCTAGGTAATGGTTATCTTGGAGCCATTCCCACTTCTCCTCCCTTCCACACGACTCATTATTAGCTCACTTTAAAATACACACATTGTATTTTTAACATTTTTATTCTTATGCACATTATAAATGACATCAACAAGAGCAAAATGGTATGAATTTTAATGAATATTTTACAAGTAAACAGTTCCACTCAATTAATGATAAAATGGAATTATTATATCATCAATGAATTATATAATTCTGAGATTTGTAAGCATACAAACCAACACCAGGCTTTAAAATTTGTATTGGATTATTACTACAGGCTTTGAGAATTTGAATAACAATAATTTTTCATCCTACCTAAAGAATAATATTAAAGAAAAACCTAGCTATTCTTTTATTTTGGTTCAGAATTTTGAAATGCAAATGGACAAATAAAAACAATTATATACTCTTTGTACTTAAGAAATTATTTCTTTTTTTAAAACATATTTTCTCCATTCTTCACATATATAGTTCTATTTTTATTTCTCTGTGATAAACTTCTATAATTTTCCATGAAACAGTTTTTGGGAAGGGAGTGATAACTGCTTAAGTAGTGATTTTTAAAATCTCATTTGTTTAGTCTTTTCCAGAAATAGGCATCTTTTTCACTCCCAATTTTGTACTTACTACTTTATACATTTCAACATTCAAATGATTAGTCAGAAGTCATCCATTTAAAAAAAAAGAACAAATCATCTTCATTATTTAATTTTAAAAATTTTAAAGAATAATTTCATTATTTATTTAAAATAATTTTTTTTCTTTTGAAGAATGGGTAACGAGTAGTCATCAAGCATAATTTAGGCAATGCTTGAAAATTAAATGTATGCCCAAGTGTTATAAATTCTTTCTACCAATTATGACATAAAATTGTCTTTATGATCCTAGATTTCCACTTTTGACATTTCTCAGGGTTTGTGGTAGATTATTTTTTTAAAATCAATAGAAGCAGCAAAGCTATTGCTTCTGTGCAAAGTGCATTTAGTATGCACTAATATTAAGCACAAATTCAGAGGTTGCAGATTCAAAAATGTTTCAAAATTATTTTTTTCAGAAAGTATACCACTCAAGAGGAAGGATCACAACAATTCTGTATGGTATTGTGTTCCGCATCAACAATGTTCTGGTTTACACTTAAGAAATATATGTAATTGATTATATAAATTAGTTTAAAGTATCTAAATTGCTATTAGATTTTACCCAGAATCTTTCTCTTTTACAGACCTTGGATGGCTTTGTTTTTGTGGTAGCATCTGATGGCAAAATAATGTATATATCTGAAACAGCCTCTGTACATCTAGGCTTATCTCAGGTAGGAGAAATCCCATGTTCATCTAAAAATAAAATTCATTGTCTCTAAGAATTTTTACAATAATCCCCACCACATAAATTGGTAACTGTAACTTTCTCCTCTTTTTGTATAAACGATATCCTTATTTACTTTTGTACAATTGTTTTGTATGGGGGTGGGAGAGATACTATATACCCTTTCTTCTATTATATTTTATTTTCTGTTTCCTTTGAGGTTAATACCAGCATATCCTTGCAAATCTCAATCATGTATTGAAATTCAGTATGAAACTTTAACCGACTGCTTATATGGTAATGCTATACACCTCTGGAAAAAAAAATTACAAAGGGGAGATTTTGAGTCCTTACTTTCTGGATTGCATATGATACTGTGAGTTGCCATGAAAGAGAGAAAAGTTTGAAGTGGAACATGAGTTTTATGGTAAATGTGCTTTTGAGAGAGAAATAAAAAAAAAAATGAAGGGGTAGATTTATGAGTGTTCACATGGAATTTAGGATAATTTTTCCTGTGTTTTTTCCCCCTCAGTTCAGCGGTCTTTTCAGTGAAGCATTTTATGTGCTTGTGATAGAAAGTCATAAAATTCAATTTACTACTGTTTTGCCCAGCAAGAAGTGAACCAGTTTCAGAATTTTTAGAAATGTTGTCTTTCTTGGGAAAATGTAGCTATGTGGCAAGTGAAGTCGTACTGCTAAATCCTAGTTTAATATATTCTGGGGTCAGTGCTCAGTTCAATTTGTGATGTACCATTCTGTCTGGAGGTTATAGCTTACTCTGGACAGGAGGATCTAACCAATCCCTTGCTTTTCATAATACTATGACTTAACTATTATGAATAATCATGATGAAAATCATGTGTTTTTTATAATATAAGGAACAAAAATTACTCTAAGATGAAAAGTAGTTGTAAAATTTTAAGAGCAATTGGCAAGAAAGAAAAAAGAAAATTAGGTTGCTAGAATAAACCAAAGAAGCTAGAAGAGCTACCAACATTGTATCAATCTATAAATACAGTTAAACCAAAATAAAACAAGTCAATTAATGTGACTTGAATTTCCTCATTGAAAAAGTACTAACTAAAAAAAGACTTTGACATAATTATTCCTATTCAGGTATATTCCTTTTCCTCCTATAACAACATACTTCAAAAATTGCTATTTAAAATTTTTTGACTCATTTATACATGTCTTTTCTGTGAATGTGTTTGTGGATGTGTATCATACTCATAAAACACTTGGAAATATGAAAATTGTTTTAAGTTTCCAAAATAGTTCTTTCCTCATTGTTTTCTGCGGCTTCACTTTGGTGCTAATATTTCTCACATCATTGTAATACAACACTTCGGTATAATGCCACAGAATATTACTTTTTAAATAGGAAAAGGTAATGATCTCTGTAAACAACAAACTTTTTGAATTTCCACTGATCTCTAGTTTTAATTATTCAGCATTTTCTACTTCACCTAAGACAGAAAGTGCTTCTTCAGGAGTTTTCTCTCTGAAACCCAGTGGAAGGTCTCTTAGGAGATTTCTTTCTTTCTTTCTTTCTTTCTTTCTTTCTTTCTTTCTTTCTTTCTCTCTTTTTCTCTTTCTTCTCTCTCTTCCTTCCTTCCTTCCTTTCTCCATTCCTTTCATCTTTCTTTCTTCCTTTCTTCCTACCTTCATTCCTTTCTTTCTTCCTTTCCTTCCTTCCTCCTTCCTTCTTTCTTTTCTTTCTTTGAGTTACTCATTCATTCTGTATTAATACCTTCTAGGTGTATAAAATATATTACTTTGTGGATGTACCATCTACAGAATACCAAGATTACTCACCAGTTCAGTCCGTTCACAACAAAAGTCTTGACATGAGGGGAAAAAAAATCAAACCTATCAAATGACCAGTCAATTCAGTGTTTATGATCAATCCAATAACATAAATGTTTCTAGAAATAATTTATCATCATTGTGCTGAATTTATTTTCAGTTAGTAACTTTAGAAAAAACATACACATCCACAAATATATTCATGCACAAAAATATATGTATGTCTGTGTTTGTTTCATATATGACTGATGTCAGCAGAATAAAACATACTATTTCCATGGATTTATTATCTATGCAATCAATCAGTAAACTATTTCCTTGGAATATGAAGAAAATGTGAAAGTGTATGTCATGATTGACAAAAACAAGAACTCTTCCAATATTATATGCAGATTACAAAACCAGTATTTGATTAAATAAATTCAGTTCTTAAGTATTCAATTTTTTAAAAATTTCTTTTGTGTAGACAATGCAGCTAATGAATTGACTGAATTTTTTCTTTTCACCTAGATTGTCTGAATATCTGTGTATAGCTGCAAAATACTTTAAGACAGTTGTAAACTCTTCGTTAGCATTTTTGGAGTCTAGAATAGCGGTTTGTCTAGATGACTGCAACAAATATTTCCTAAAAGTTATCTCCAATTTATAGTAACTCCTCATAAGGAAATCTGGCCAATATACAAAATGTGAATTTCATTTCTACATTCTTTTCTTAAATAGAAAAAATGTCATTGACTGGAAGTCAAACAGATAATACCCACTTCCCTCTGTGTCTCTATTTCTCTTTCTCTCTCTCTCTCTCTCTCTCTCTCTCTCTCTCTCTCTCTCTTTCTTTCTCTTTCTGTTTTTTCTTGCCTTCCAGATGGAGGAAGGCAGGGCAATTGGGGTTAAGTGACTTGCCCAAGGTCACACAGCTAGTAAATGTTAAGTGTCTGAAGCTGGACTTGAACTCAGGTCCTCCTGACTCCAGGGCCAGTGCTCTATTCACTGAGGAGCGACCTAGTCACCCCTCTCTCTCTTTCTTTCTCTGTGTCTCTCTTTCTCTCTCTGCCCTATCTCTCCTTCCCTCCCCTCCCCTCCCCCATCTCTCTCTTTTGGGGCATTCTCATGCTCTCACTCTTGATATAATTTCTTTATTTTTTGTAAACATTTTTGCATTTTCACATGTCAGAACATTTGGTCAGTATCTGAAGCTCCATTGACTTTCCATTTACAAATGTCCCTCCATGATGATTAAAAAATTTTTTTCCTTCAATCAAACTCTTTCACTTCTTCAAAATTTTCTATTCATGTGTCCCTCAACAGTAGAAGCAGTAGACTTTGTCTACATAGGAATGACTCCTAGTTACACTATTTTGGTTGAATTGTTGTGTTAGTCAAGCATCTAGTTAACTAGGTAGGTGGTAGGAGAGGAGGGAAATCAGTGAAGTTGATTCTACGTATTTTCAGACCAGTTGTTTTACTGATCTGAGAAACAAGACCACTTAAAATTAACAGAATGATTTTGCATGAACTAAATCACTGTCCTATACTCTCTGTAAATATTTATCAAATACTATCCATTACTAGAGGGGAAATTTTTTTTTAAAGAAAAAGGAGTATTTTGATAGATTAATTTATTGAAAAGGCCCATTGATTATTATTATTTTATAACTTTATATTATATTACATAGTATAACTTTATATTGTATTGTATATAACAACTTTAAAATACTTATTTTTGTAGTTTTTGAAAACAGTCTTGAAATATAATAAAAAAGTTAGACGCTAATTGTTGAACAGAAAATTGAGCCAGCTATCAGCCAGGGAGGAGAAGCCTCTTATTTTTATTTCAATTATAGATAACTCTCAATTGTCCAGATAATAATTCTGTACCTTGAAAAGGCAGACACAATTTCTTTTTATCAAAAATTGAAGTCTTTTTTCAAAGACACTTCTTATGAGCTTGGGAAAGCTCATAAAAAATGAGCCATTTATTCCGTATGGCTAAGATTGCTTTTATATTTAAATTGGCAAATAAAAATAATCCCCTTCTCAAACGCTGGTACCAAAACCCTATAGTAAACTATCCAGAATGAAGGGTGTGTCCCTTCAGCATAACCGTGTACACAACTCAAGATTCTGAATTCGGAAAAGCCAGGTGGAGTTTATTTTTTTTCTTTAGGGGGTAAATGGGCACCAGGAATGTTTTGCCGCATAAATTTAGATTTAGTTTCATGGTCCCTTTGCTAATGTAATTAAGTTACATTTGAAGGAATAAACAAACTTTGTATCTATTCTATGTTGAGGAATATATTCTGTTATTCTTTGTGCATCGTTCCCCCAAGCATTTTTAAAGGGTCTTTGTGACTTACATTTTCTTGCAGCATTATATACAATAAAACGCCTTTTCAAACTGATATAGATCTTTAATTGTATTACTTACATGTGTGTAAAAAGATTCTATATACTTGCAATAATTTTATATGACACAGAGAGTCTGATATTTAAAATCATTACAAGGACAACTTTTTTCTAAACCATTGGGCTATATGGAACCACAGGCAATCCCTTTCACTTTCAATGATAGGTTAGGGAGGATAAAGTTTTATTTTTATTTCTATGTAGGACTTAAGATCTGTAACCAAAACCATTTAATTTACAAATGTCTACTTTGCAAAATTACCCAAAGCAAAACAATCTGTGCCTTAAGTGTACCAGATTGGTTTCTCCTTCCCATACATGACCCAGAATATATTAACTAAGTTCCAAATTTACAATTTTCTTCAGAAGAAGAAAAGCTATTTCGTTAAACATTTTTAAAAGCTCTTAGTAGGAAAGTAATTCATCTTGTAGTACCATAGGGGTTTATGGATATCAAAATGTTACAAATAGGTCTGTTTTATGAAGACAATAAAATTTTTGTTGTGAGCCATTCATATTTCTTTCAAAAATTAAAAACACAGTTATATTAAATAACTAATATGAAAATATAGCAGTATATTTGGTATACGACAGTATAAAATATATTTGTGTATATGAGAAAATCATGGCTAGTAAACATTTTAATAAATTGTTTTTCTCTTTTTAAAGTAAGGAATTTTAAATTGTAGTTTTTTTATTTTTAGAATAAGTTTTATTGATTGTTTTTTACATCATCATGCTTGACCTCTATAATTTTGTTACATTCACTTTGTTTTGTGTGTGTGTATGTTTGTTCTTTCTGTGGATTAGTTTAAAGAAAATTACCCTTCTTCATTCTCTGATACTCTTTCCTAATCTAATATTTCCTATTTAAGCCTATTAAGCTTAAATAATAATGATTATTCCCCTCCTTGAGGAGGAAAACATTCTGATTTGGCCAAACGTCTATGAAAATATATATTATTAACTTAAATAGTTAGTATAAATTTGTTGTATTCCATTTAGAACAAAAAAATATATGCCCAAGCTCTTAATGTTGGTAAATGTTTAGTTGGGACATCAGTGGCAAACCAAGTGAAGGAGATGGGGGATGGGATAGGTTCTGGCAGGAGTTAGATTTCTGTAATCCAATTCTTTCTGTTGCTCTGCTTGCATAGTATCAAGAAGAAACATTCCACAAATAATCAGAAGATAGAAATGTGAAAGCCATGTTAAGAATAAGGTTATTTTGCAGGCTAGACACTAAACATGTATTAGAATAAAAATGAGATTCTTATATTTGTCAATGCGGATAAATTGGCTCAGTCAAGTACAGTAAGCTACATTGATTCACCTTTCCCCTGCCTTTCTGGTCTGTGTTACCAAACATTTGAAAGCCCTAGTGAAGAAGTGAGTAACCCTGTCGTCATTGTATAAATTATTTTCATTCTTCCGTTCATGTCACCTCATCGATTCATGAAGGTCTTCTGTGTTTCCTCGGAAACTGTTTATTTCATCATTTCTTGTGGCACAGTAATATTCCATTATGTTTATGTACCACAATTTGTTTAGCTATTCCCAATAGGAGGATATCCTCTTAGCTTCTGATTTTGAGCTAATACAAAAAACTGCTATAAATATTTTTGTACATTAAAATTCTTTTCCTCTTTCTTTGATTTATTTGGGGTATAGACCTGGTATATAGCTGGATCGAAGGGTATGATCAGTTTGGTGACATTTTGAGTATAGTTTCGAAGTGCTTTTCAGAATGTCTGGACAAGGGGGCGGGGAACCTGTAGCCTTGAGGCCACATGGGAACTCCAGGTCATAGGCTCCCCACCCCTGGCCTGGAGCGATTCACAACTTCATCAACAGCATACCCCTCTCATATTCATAACTTTCCTCATTTGTCATCTTTGCCAGATGGGTGTAAAATTGCTGCAACTTACATTTTCATTGGCCAGCAATTAAGCTACATTGGACTTCAGTTTTATCCTGTCTTTTAAGAGTTACTGTGAGAAACATAGTGCAGCCTAACCTTGCCCAGCCAGTAACTTCTTGTTTTGATGAAGTTTCTAGTATAGGTTACATCTGCACATTTAGCACAGCTAGAAATAGCTAGGCCAATTATTGGAAACAACATTAGCAAATAGACTAATAGGCATTCAGCAGAGAAAATGATTATGATTTTATGATGGCTTTAAAACCACACTTAGAATGGACTCAAAATAAAAAGAACCTACGAATGTCCAGGTACACACTCCAATCAGTTCAGAGCAATGGAATGAACACTGTCATGTCTGATTGGACAGAACAGGGAAACACTTCGGGCAACGCAAGACAAAAGAGGCTTGGGTATGCCGATGGACCATGGTTCAGTGCAAAATAAAAGAAAAATTCCTTAAAGAAGCAGAAGTCTGAATTAAATCCTTCTGAATGAATCCTGGTCTTAAGTCTACATGCTTATTCGGTTCTTTAATTGGCATTCAGATAAATGGGTAGTTTGCTCATTGGATGTTCATTATGGAAATTCCCTGATGTTTTCTTAAGTTCCCAATGAAAAAAATGTATATTTTCATTTTTTTTCTGAGAGTTTGATGATAGAGATGTCTAGGACAAACTTAAACCTTAGGTTTTAGGGCTCTCATCAGAAAGAAGTGATTATGGAGTCCAGAGAAAATATTTATGTTTATGGACAAGTTAGAAGAATTGCACTCATTTTTGTACATCCCCCTTTTCTCTACTACGAATTTTCTTACCTCTAGGCTTAACTCAGAAATCTTCATTAAACCTATCATATGTCGGTATGCACTACTTCAGGGTGTCCCTAAAGTCTGGACACATAGGAAATCTCATTAACTGTGCATATTTTCAAGAAATGAAATGAAGGAAATTTTCAACAACATTTTATTTCATTAGCATACATTTTAGCCATAACAATTTCATATGGAATAAAAGCTTTCATAAGCTATTAGGGACTATTTTCCATATTAACGAGAAATTAATTAATGAGATCTCCTATGTCTTCCTATGAAACCTCATTTATGCTGATTAAATAAAATGTTGTGGAAAATTTCATTCATTTCATTTCTTGAAAATATGCATAATGAGATTTCCTGTGTGTCCGGACTTTAGGGACACCCTGTGGTTTAATGGTCAGTGCCTGAGGAAAACACCGTCATATGGTGAAAGCTGTCTGTGACTGGAGTGTCCTCTTAAATCATGTAGGTAATGTGGTTTATGAATCTATGAAAATTGCACAAACCATCTCCATTGAAGAGATTTTTAATAATGGAAAAAGGCCATGTGCACACTCTGATGCTGTACTTCTGTGACAGGTGGAACTCACTGGCAATAGTATTTATGAGTACATCCATCCTTCTGACCATGACGAGATGACAGCTGTTCTTGCCGCTCACCAGCCTCTTCATCATCATCTCTTACAAGGTATTATCTCAATGGATTGTCAAAGGGGAAAGAAACTAAAATGAAAACATACCAAGATAAGTATTAATGAGTTGTCAACTTTTCTTCTAATGCTTGCTGAAGGATAGCATACACCAGCTCAATGAAAACAATTCAAACACCAGGTCAGAGACCATCTCTGACCGATCGAT
Organism: Pseudochirops corinnae; assembly: GCA_028646515.1. Taxonomy (NCBI): domain Eukaryota; kingdom Metazoa; phylum Chordata; class Mammalia; order Diprotodontia; family Pseudocheiridae; genus Pseudochirops; species Pseudochirops corinnae. Next base: position 47,101,688 of record CM053591.1, on the reverse strand, counting down.
AAGTCAATTAGTATTTATGAAGTATCTTTTCCATGCCAGACCCTGTACTAGGTACTATTTATAGAATATGAAAGTGAGTCCTTTCCCTCAGGGAGCTTACCAGGGATCACAATACACTCAAATAGCCAGAAATACAAGATCACTTCCCAGTGCTCTGGGGAACACGTGGGCGTATCAATACAAGACTAAGGGCTTAGTCCTAATTTCACAGATCGCCAGAAGATCAGGATCCGTTCTGGGCAGATATCACTATTTATTAAGCCTAATTAGATATACTCCAGGGACAAAGGTAGACTCTTTTAAATCCATGTGTCAGTCCAACAAGGCCAACCATACCTAGTCACTATTCGCTGATCAGTCTCTCACCATGTGGCTCTCTAACATGATGCTCAAAAAAGGAACTTCACAAATCTATCAGAGGAAGTTAAACGGCAATGGCAAAAGAAGGCATCTTCTGGCTCTGTTGTTGACGAGACTGGTTAGATTATGACTGCAGCAGTCATATAAAATCTATTAGGGGTCAACGAAAACCTCATCTTCTGGAGGAAGGCTTTCTCAGAATTCTAGTAGCCTTCCTCCTTTCGATTATTTCCTGTTTTTCCTGTACGTCACTCACTTGTACGTATGTATTAGCTTGTTGTCTTCCCCATCAGATTGGGAGCTCCTTGGGCCTGTCGTTTACCTCTTTTTTATCCCCAGGACTAAGTACAATGCCTGACCCATAGTGGGTGCTAGATTTATTGATTATTGACTGAGAAGGAATCAAAAAATGGTACAAACACAACACATATCTTTGGTTTGGAGAGAGAGAATAAGAAATGAGTTAAACTGGGGATATTATAAATCCTGATTTCTCACAGGCCTGTGGGACCTTGGGATTTGCCTGCTTCCATGGGAATTCAAGAAATAATTGTTAGACAGTGCTGGGATCGATCAACCAACAAGTATTTATTAAGCGCTAAACACCGGGGAAACAAAAATAAAATGGAAAAAGTCCTTCCTTTCAAGGACCTTACTTTCTTAGTTATTTATTCATTTGCTTTTATTTTACAACATCCAGTTCCACAGTCCCTTGAGTTTCAAATTTTCTTCCCTCCCTCTCCTCCCCCCCCATCCCCCAAGGACCTTACTTTTTATTGGGGGGGTACAACATGTACATATATAGGCATAAAGAAACTGTATACAAAATAGACACAAGACTGATGTGGACTAGGAAACGCCTCTTGCAGAAGATGATTCTTGAGCCAAGTTTTGAAGGAAACCAGGAGCTCCAAGAGGGTGAGATGAGAAAGCATACTATTCCAGGCATGGAGGACAGCCTGTGAAAAGTCATATAAATGAGGAATGGAGCATTTGGGGAGAATGATAAGTTTAACAGTATAGCTGGATCCGAGAGTGGGTGGAGAGGATTAATATATAAAAAGACTGAAGAGGTAGAAGGAACCAAGTTTTAGAAAGCTTTAAATGACAGAAGCTTTATGTTTGGTCCTAGAGATAGTAAGGAGTCAATGGAGTTTATTGAAAGAGGGAGAGAGAGAGAGAGGGAGGTAAATATGAATCGTCAAGGGAGGGAGGAAAAGAGAGAGAGAGAGAGCGAGAGAGAGAGAGAGAGAGAGAGAGAGAGAGAGTGTGTGTGTGTGTGTGTGTGTGTGTGTGTGTGTGTGTGTTGGGGGTGGAGTGTGTGTGATATGATCAGATCCCCCTTAAGGAAAATCACTGGTGGCTGTGTATAGGATGGATAGGTTGTTACCAAGAATGTGAATATTTGTATATAGACTTTGTGGAACAGAACAGACAGCTGCCTTGAGAGAGTTTAACTGTATTCTTGCCTTGATGTAGATGAATAGATGACATAATATGAGAAGTGCCTTTCTAATCAATGGATCTGTAATTCTGAAGTAGGTAGAAAATAAAATATACCCACTAATATAACTTATGGTAATGGAAGCAATAATATTTTCTTTAAAAATGAGGGATGGGATAGAGCATAATTTTTCCTAACTTTCTTTTTCCTTCCCTCCACCATGGCATATTCCTTTTCTTCTCCCTTTCCATTCTCCTTTTAATATCATCATTGTATTGTCATCATAATAGAACCACTTCCAAACCTTCTGTCTAATTAGACTCCCTCTATGACCCTTTATGACGTAGGGTTCAGAGGGTACATATACATTACCTCTCCATATTATAATGTGAGCAATTTATCCTCATTTAGTCCTTTATCATTGTTCATTCTTATTTACCTTTTTTATGTTTCTCTTATTCTTGTGTTTTAACTTCTAAGTGCCCAAGGAGCTCTAGTCTTTTCATCAGGAATACTTGAAAATCCTTTGTTTCATTTAAAAGTGATTTCCCCCCTTGTATTATACTCAGGGTTTGTTTTTATTTTTTTTTGTTTTGTTTTTTTGTTTTTTTTGCTAAGTTGTCCTTGGTTTGTAAGCCTATATCCTTTACCTACTGGAATATTATATCCCAAGCTTTCCATTTCTTTATGATGATAGCTGATAAATTACGTGTGATTCTGATTGTGACTCCCAAGTACCTGATTTCTTTCTTTCTAACTGCTTGCAATATTTTTTTTTCCTTTGACCTAGAGGCTCTGGATTTGGGCTATAATTTTTACCTTTTGAGATTTCTTTCAGGAAGTGACCAATGAATTCTTTCTATTTCCATTTTTTCCTCTGGTTCTCAGGTATATGGGCAGTTTTCACTTAAGATTTTTGGAAATGTGATGTCTAAGCTGTTTTTTGATCACGTGCTTGCAGGTTTCAAGGTTTTCATGGCTTCAACCCAAGGCTTCTTAAATTTTTGTTCTCAATCTGTTTTTCAGTTTTTGCTATGAGATTCTTTATATTTTCTTCTGTTTTTGAAGCATTTTAACTTGATTTAAATATTTCTTTTCATTTGGTGGGGTTATTGGCTTCTACTTAGCCATATAATTTTCAGGGAATTTGTTGCTTAGGTGAGATTTTGTACCTCTTGTTCTAAACTCTAAACTGTTTATTCCTTTTTCCAAGTCTCTTTTTGATAGCTCTCATTTCTTTTCTATTTTTAAAATTCCAGCACTCTGATTTCACTTATAAATACATTTTTAAACTCCTCTTTCATCTTCTAGGAATCCTAGTAGAATTTTTTGCCTAAGGTATATTTTTGCTTGATATTTTGCTTGCAGATGCTTTCATGGGTTTGTGCCTTGAGCATCCTTCTCATCATAATTACTTTTTGTGGTCAGATTCTTTTTTTGTTTGTTTGCTCATTCTCCCAATCTACTTTCTGACTTTGAAACTTACATTAGGACTAGGCTCTGCACATGGCTCTGGACTGGTTCTGTTGCTGTGCTCTTGGAATATGGAGTATTAGCTCAGGGACAAGCTTTTGATGTTTTCAAAGTGGTCTGATCCAGGGGAAAGTCTGTTGCTGCTTTCCTGGTCTGAACTCTGCTAGTTCCTGATCTGGGTTTGAGTCTGAGCAGCATGAGGCAACTGCGGGACTCAGCCTGTATCAGCCACCTGGGAAGCTCTGCTGGTTCAGAGTTAGTAGTGGTGTTTGTCCTTCATTCTCAAAGAGGACTGGTGACATCAGGAAGGTGATGTCTTGACTTGCAAGTGATTTGGATTTAAGTGAGGCAGACTATGCAGAGTCACCAGCCTCACTTTCTCCTCCAGAACCCTCTGGGTCCAGTGGCAAGATCAGGAAGATTAGAGATAGCCCCCATTGTTTCAGAGTGAGAGAATTGTAGACAGTTACACAACCAAAATCTCTTTTGTCTGGGATTTCTGCCTTAGTTATTCCTTTGCAGGCTTCAGATTGGGCTAGGAGTTGAAGCCAAGACCCTGCTCTGCTCCTGGAATCTGAACCACATCTGAACTTTCTCTTTGCTTTGTATACCATACAGGAATCACTACAGCTTCTCATCCTGTATACACCCCTAGGCACAGTTTGCCATGTATCCAGAACCTGAAACTGGACAGTAACTGACAAAGCTTCTAGTTGTCATCTATTCCCGAACCTTGGTGCATTACTCTTGAGCACAGTGGAGTACACTCCTTGAGTGTTCCTGGTCAGACCCTACCCCATTGTCCACACTCTGTCTCTTTCTATGTCTATTTGAATTGAAAAAATGACTCACTGTGACTTTTTCTTGAATTTTATCATCAGGATTAGATCTGGTGTGACTTCTAGATTTGTTTGAAAGAGTTGATGGTGGGGGGAGGTGGGGTCACTGTCCTTCTTCCAGCTGCTCTCACACTAAGGTTCTACAATCCAAGAATTAAAAAAAAAACAACAAAACCAAGTCTGATTAAATATCAGCAGATTTTTTTTTCTTTCCTGATCTCCTAAAACTAGCAAAAGCATATATAATTGGGATTTTGATGGGGTACAGGTTCTGGAAAACCTCTTGAACTCTGATTGAATCTTCCCATTTGATGAGGCATTTGCCTGAGGCCATAAGCCTTTCATTAGTGCTAGGCCCAAATCTCTTACTCCTACTAGACAGCCCTCCATTGTCCAGCTATTTCCCACCCTTGATCCTCCCAAAATATCTACATCCAAATCTGTTACTCTTAAACTAGCCTACCCTTCCATTGTCTGTCATCTCTAGGTAGCCTCCAGCTATTTCCCACCCTTAATCTCTCATTACTGGAGTCTGACCTCATTTGACTCCTCCTTAAGACCCTCCTCAAACTCCTCCTCTAGACCACCCCTAGAATCCTTCCACAAACTTTCTGTATATATAAGCTCCATCTTGCCTTCATGAGAATTATGTAGCACAGACTGACTCTGTGTCAGATTATTCTGGCCCACTTGTCCAATACAAGTGTCACAGATACCCAGCCATTATGGCAAATCTCTAATAAACTTTGCTTTACTTTGGCTGAGAGAACACTTGAGTCAAATTTATTCGGCAGAACCTGGTGTGTTGGTATTTTGGGGTCTCATGTATCCGTAAACCTTAAACCTCAACATTTTATGGTTCCCTGATCTCAACAATATCACGCTAATTTAAGATGTTCATTGAAATAGTTTTAAACTTTTTTCGTGTGTGTGATTTTATCTGTGGTAGTTTTAAACTTTTTAACTTGGGAAATAGCACCATCCAGCATTTTCTCCCAGCTTCCCATTTGCAGGGTAGATTTTCTGAATCTAGACTTATCCCCATTGTTTCACTGTGGTGATTAGATATGAAAATAAGATACATCACAAAGCTCAACTATTCATTGCTGTGTGATGTTTTCTCTAGACATGGGCTTCACATACACCAGTGAATATCTGGAATTGATTCTAACAGGTAGCTAAGAGAAATAGGAGTTTTTTTGCCTCAAGCATCCCAACCCAAGCTCTTTTAACCTGTGGAATTCTGAGTAAAATATTAATACTTTGATATTAATATGGGTTTAGGAAAGTGAGATCCATTAGATCCAGAAGACTTCAGTCTTATCTGGAAGCCTAAAGACCTTGCTTTCAACACTTTGTAGTTACCTTTCTTTAAAAAATTAATTTCTTGACTTCTACGAATGACTAATTTAAAGATTGGAGGTAACATTTACCTTACCCAGTGGAGCCACAATTTTGTATTTAAACATCAGAGCAGATGTAGCCATTCATAAGAGGATACGGCTTGGAGGAGTTGTTTGTAAATACTCATGAAGGAAAAGCTCTTTAACCAATTGGGTGAGTATCAGAGCAATTAAGATGGGAATGGATGGCGATCCTTTAAGCAGTTAGAATGAAAAAAGCTGTCTTTCTGATGTAATGGAGTATGTTTAGTTTTTGTTGCTGTTTTGCTTTGTGAGGCTAATCTTGAGACCGAGATCTTGAAATTCTGTTTCCTCAACTAGCAGAAGATGACATGTAACTGTAGGGGTAAAAGGAACAGAAATTATGACATTTACAAAGTATCTGCTATTTTAGGGAAATGGGATATTCCTGATAAAGGAAATTGTTAGAAGGATCACAGCATCATAAGATGATAATTCTATCTTCTTGGACCCTAGAGATCATCCAGTCTTATTTCATTTTACAGATAAAAAAACTGAAGACCAGAAAAGTTAAGTGACACGCCCCAGTTGTAAATGGCAGAGCTGAGATTTGAACCTAGGTTTTTTAACTGAAAAGTTAGTCCTCTTTCCATTCCACCACACTGGATTACACCCATTACACCATGTTACTTCATTATTCACCTTTCAGACTATGCATTGGAAAGTCAAACACCAAAGCTGAAGCTTAAATAATTTGACCATTTAATGGGACTTGTTGGAAATGGCCCCATAAAGACAGGACTTGTTGGAAAAGACCCTGAAGTTGGGAAAGATTGAAGGCAAAAGGAAAAAGGGACAGCAGAGGATGAGATGGATAGAGAATGTCATGGAAACAACAAACATGCACTTGTACAGACTTTGAGAGATAGTGGAAGATAGAAGGGCTTGGTGTGTTTGCTATGGTCCTTGGGGTCTTGAAAAGTTGGACGTGACTGAACAATTGAACAACAACATTCACCCTTCACAAAACTGATGAATGGAGTTACTATGATGATAGACCTTTTGGCAAGATTTGGAGCAGTTTCCTTCTTTACATCCTTTCTAGATGGGCAAAAACAATTAACAGCCTATAAGCAATTGGGCGAATATTTTATTAACTTCTAGCATAGATCCATGTCTAACCCATGCTGTTGTTACTTCTTATTTTCATGCAAAAAACCTTTTTTCTAAAAGAGATCTTTACCTTGTTTCCAAGTTGGCATTCTTGAAAACTCTTGTTCATTCCTTCAGAATGTCTTTTTTAATAGTACATGAAAACTAAAATATGGTTGTTCTCATATACCTCTGCACACTCCTATGTTGTCCATTGCATGCTAAAACTTTCTGTGTTTAGACTTTCTGTATTTACAAGGTGGTGGGAAAGGAATTGATGATGTCTGAACACAGATGGAAGCATACTTTTAAAAAAAAGCTGTTTTTTAATTCTTGCTTCTAGGAGTTCCCTTTCAGGATTAGCAAGTGAGACAAATGCTAAAAAAAAGAAGGATTGCTGGTAAATGTGTGTATTTCCCAAATTGAAACTGATTTATTTTCTGCTTTCAGAGTATGAAATAGAGAGATCATTTTTCCTTCGGATGAAGTGTGTTTTAGCAAAGAGGAATGCAGGATTAACGTGCAGTGGCTATAAGGTATGAGGATCCACCTCTTGGTGAGTTGAGAGAGTAGGGTTTTGGTTGTTTCATTCTCAGGTTTTTAACCTTGCCTCACATTCAAGAAACTTTAGTACAAAGGAAAACTTGAAAACCTCCAGAAAGGTAATGACATGCTTGTGAAGCAAGCGTCAGAATTGTTACTCAGTACCAGCATTATAAAAAACATCAGATGTAAAACTGGTTAGAATCCTTAAAAAAGTGGAAAGAATAAAATGGCATTAGGATTGGCATCTAAATGAAAGTCCAACTTTGTGTGTCAACCTTATCTTCATCAATCAATCAAACAATAAGTACTTATGGAATATGGTGGAGCACGGTAGGCAATGCAAGACTTTTCAAAGTACATGAAAAACATAGTCTCCACTCTTAGGAACTGCAGTCAAGGTCACAGTCCAGTGTAGTTGGAACGTTGGATTCCTATGACTTCTTTTTAATAAGATTTCCTCACTTACCTGTTACTTCTCTCAGGCAGTGTTCTTTTATAGATTGCAGCATTGAAATACTGTGCTCAAAGCAACCTTCAACAGATTTGTCAAGTAGGTAGAGTTTGTTATTAGTGCATGGGATTTTCATTTCTGAGGCTTTTTCTTGCATTTCTAAGGACTCTTCACCCCGAGAATCCATTGCTCTTATGCTTTCTGTACACTCCTGTTAGAAATAAAGTTGATATAAGGGACTTAATGTGTTTTTTGTTAACTCCTCCCAGGAGAATTTGTATTTTAAAAATGGATCTAAAGGACAGGGCAATGCCTAATTTAAAGGAGTGATGGAATATATATTACAATTGACGATATTCTTGGGTAGGGTCCATAGCCCCTAAATTCACCAGGAATAACCACTTATGGGTTAAGCTAGTTGCCCCAGGCAAATGCCAGGGACTTGGCCATGTGGGAAATTTCAAGGAAAGTTCAGGGGGTTCCAGGACCAGTCTTCATCAGTTCAACCTTGTTAAAAATTTTGTCAAGTAACCCAACTGAAAAATAAAATTCTAAAAGCAAAGGAGACCTTTCCTCTGCCATTCCCATCCACACCCTCACCCCATTGTTTCAGACTACTTTTAAGTACAAATCTTGAATTCACAATATAATGCTTACCTATTTGGGGGGGGGGGGGGAAGCAAGGTAATTGGGGGTAGGTGACTTGCCCAAGGTCACACAGCTAGTAAGTGTCAATTGTCTGAGGTCAGATTTGAACTCAGGACATCCTGTCTCCAGGGCTGTATCCATAATTCCTACAATTTAGTTAAGAATTTCCCAAACAAGATAGAAGCAAGTGTTTGAATACTTAGTCCAAAGTTTTGTTTAGAAAGCCCCAAATTCTAATAGCCTTCACTCAAATAGCCCAGTACAATGGCATCACATGACATTCTGTAGTTACCTGTATTTTTTATTTGCAAATTGTAACTTTTTTTTTTCTGGATTGCCCTGAAGTTCTATAAGTTAATTTAAATTTTACACTGACAAAAAATGAGAGTGAACACAGGCACATGCACACACATTCACATGATGCTTCCTGGAGATGGAAAGAACATTAGAATCTGAAGACCTGGGCTCTAAGGTGTGATGCTGGGCGAGTAAGCCTCTGGGCTTAAATGCCCTTATCCTGTAAAATAAGGGGATTAGACAAAACTTAATGTCTCTTTCAGGCTTAGCATTCTAAGATTCTGTAAGTCTATTCAGAAATTTGGGAAAATATCTTCTGAATGTGTCATTCCAAATAATAAGTTCAGATTTGATCATTTATTTGCTCTGAAGTGATTTGATATTACATCAGTTTTGTTAGTACGGGAAACCCTGGGGTGGGAACTCTTTCCTCTGAAGCAGATCATAATCCTTCTATAATTTAAAGCCTATAATTTATTGGCAAAGTAGACTTGGATTTTTCTGACTCTAAGTACAGCACTCTATCTGTGATGTCTTAAAATATAAACCTCTCTGTCTATAGATGCATTATAAAAATGGATTTACCTTTCCCATCAACCAGTACTCTGGCTATCAGATTATTTTTCTATTAAGTACAAATTAATTACATATTATAACTTTAATTTGTAGAATTAATTGAACATGGTGCCCTGAACAATATAGCCCTTCACGCCTTATTATGAAACTGAAATATACAACAAATGAAAGTGCGTGCATAATGCCAATGTGATACTCATAGCAGCCACTATTAATATGCATGTATATTTCTAGGGTAGAGTCTCAAAATATAATAAACTCTCTTCCTCAAAGGTAAAACCAAAATATTTATTTAAAACATCATTAGGATATCAGGAGGTAAGATTTAACAAGGTACTTATCACTGATACAGGGACCATCTTAAACCTTCTTTCTGTTAGGCCTCCCCACAAACAAAGTTCCCCTAGGCAAGTTCCTCCCTCCAACCACTCAAGTTGCTTCTCTCTATTTTTTCTCTCTGCTCTCTGTTCTCTATTTTCTTGCTCTGTTGGGCAAACTCCTCTCACTCTGAGCTCCATGTGACTCAGGTTCCATATAACCCAGGTGCTCCATGTGACCCAGCTGTGAGCTGGACCAGAGCTCAAAGCAGGTCACATGGTCCTATTAGTGATGAATGGGCAGGGAAGATCTTCTTATTCCATTAACATTGCAAAGTGTAAGGACAGTACAGTTTCATTACTTTGTGTTTTGAATATGTGGGGTGATGGAGAGGAAGGAATCAAAGAAAATTCCATATTTATTATCCTGTTTGGGAGGATGATGGTACCATTGATTTTGATATTTTAGATCTGTTCACTTTGAGGCAAAAATAAACTATACTGGTGAAGCTACCAAGCAGACAGTTAGTAATATGGTTTGGAACGCTGGGAAGAATTTAGAGATGGAGATATAGATTGGAGAGTTATCTGCATAGATCTGATCATTGGTGCTGTAAAAATAATGGACTCACAAAGAGAGAATTTTGAAAGAAAAGAGGTCAAATGCCAAACTTCCTGAAATATGTACTTTTAAGGGACGAGGCAAGAATAAGGAATCAGAAAAGGAGTTATCAACAAACAAAAAGAGAATCATGAGAATTCACATCACAGAAACCAAAGAGGAAACACTATACAAAAGTATATTCAACCCAACTCACAGACAACTATACAGGTTAGAAAACAGGCACAAAGAAGAGGTCCGTACAAAGTCACATGAGATAGCTGAAATCACTTCCACTGAGGCAGAGAAAGTGGAACTTGCAAGAAGGGTAGTGAAGAGGTGCTGAGTGGTCTTTGTGATATTTTTTGGGGTGATTTTATAATTTGGAAACACTGTTGTAATTTCAGTGTTTTGTTAAGTTGTAAAAGCCACATTCCTTCTCCCCCAGCTGTAAAGCATTAACTCTGTGCCTTCCCCACCCCCAGCCTAGAGGTATTTCCTCTGAAACCATTTACTCTATAGCTATGATAACAAATTCTCTTAAAGGCACTACCTCCTTTTGTTCTAGTAACGGGCCAAAATAAGACTCACCCATTCGCAAACTGGATGAGGTACTTCTCCTTAGGAATTTGACCTCAAATCTGACCACTGGTTGACTTTATGACATTTCAGGGCTAAAACCACACCTTTTGCTCCCTCTTCCATTGGATTTCTCCCAGTGAATTATGGGTGGGGCACATGCGCAATTGATGTGAAGGGTGTGTGTTCCTTTAAGTATTAGTCACTCCCTGGATCCTCCCAGGTTCCTCCCTAACTCCACCTTTGTACACGTAATTAGCCTAACGAACTTATGATCGACAGTTTTAGGTCTTTAAAAACTGCCTCTCTACCCCCTGCTCTTTGCAGGTAGGCTTTTTCTAGCAGGCTTTTTCCTAACACACCTCCTGCCCGCTGAAGAGCGTCACACTTTGCAGGCTTTCTCTGACCTCCCTCCCCCTCCCTTGCACCTTGCCAGCTATTTCTAGCAGGTTTCCTAACCCCTTTGCCCTAGTGTAACAATAAACTTTTATAACTCTGCCAAAAGACAGCTGAGCCTGTAATTCTTTTTGGATGCCAAACCTAGAAAGGATTTCAATAGAAATCCCCCCAAAATTATACCTCTTCAATAGGATTTCAACAGGTTGAGATGAGAAACAAAGTAAGGTAAGAATTTATCAGTTACTCTGCTTTTAGCAGAAAGAGATCACCAGCAGATGTTAATATAGTAGAAGTTACTCCTACAACTTTATCTTGCTTCTGTGCAATTTTAAAGATGTGTCAGTAACTCATTATCTATTTCATCCAACTGGATTAGCCTGGAATGGATTCCAAACTCCAACAACAGCATTACTTTGGAACATCTCTCCTTTTATCCTTTAAACATGTTTTTTATTGATGCCTCCTGATCACAGTCACTTCCCAATACATCGCTCTCCCTACCCTCTATGAGATAAACAAAATCAACTTACAAAGTGACCTTATCTGATACTAAGTGCCACATTCCCTATTAGTATAGTGTTCCACCTCTGTACTCAGAAGAGGGGTTATTTTTGGTCATCTGTCCTCTGGAAACAAGATTGGTTATTATATTTAATATGAGTTCAGGTGCTTTTTACTGTTGTTTCTATTTACATTATTACAGCTATGGGGAATATTTTCCTGATTTGGCTTTCTTGACTCTGAATCAGTTCATGTAATTATTCCCATGTTTCTCTGAATTCCTCACATTCATATTTTTTTTTACAATGCAACAATACTCCATTACATTCATATATTATATCCACTTCCTACTAATATATTGTCCCCATCAGGATATTGGAAAGCCCAGTATGCAAATGAAATTTAAAAAGGAACATTACATTACTTATAAGGAAATTAACAGACTCAGAATCATTATGAACATATTCTATCTCCTTATCTCCCTGCCTCCAAATACTTTAATCTTTTTTCTCTTGTACCAGGTCATCCATTGTAGTGGCTATTTGAAGATAAGACAATATATGTTGGACATGTCCTTGTATGACTCCTGTTACCAAATTGTGGGACTGGTGGCTGTTGGTCAATCTTTGCCTCCAAGTGCAATCACAGAGATCAAACTTCATAGTAATATGTTCATGTTTAGGGCAAGTTTGGACCTAAAATTAATATTTCTGGATTCCAGGTAAGCAAATATTTTCTTTTTTTTTTTTTAATTTAGATGTTAAATTTATTATTTTCTTTTTTTTTTAATTTTATTTATTTATTTATTTACTCATTTACTTTTAATTTACAAGATTCAGTTCCACAATCACTTGAGTTTCAGATTTTCTCCCCTCCCTTCACCCCCCCCCCCCATGGTGGCGTGCAATCATGTATAGGATCTGCAAATAC
>CM053591.1:47024576-47088711 GCA_028646515.1 Pseudochirops corinnae | reverse complement strand
GCTTTAAGGCATTCTTCATGTTTATTGGAGGCCCCTGGTGGGGGTGCTCAGGCTGCATTCTCCTCCTCCCTCTCTCTCCCATGATCTTTCTTTTCCCCAAAGAAGGAATCTAGGGTTTGGGAGCTGTTCTTACTTTGCTTCTTATGCTTATTCTTACTCATGGTTGTTCAGACCGTGATTTTTAAAAAAATCTCTGTGGGGCTCTGCTTCCAGAAGGGAAAGCTCTGTCCCAAATCGCTGGGGTCCTCCCGGCTGCCGTAGCTCTCAGGAAGATGCTGGGACTCTTCCTACTTACTTCCGGCTGACTGGATACTGAAGACTCCAAGACCGAGATCCAAGACGGCGATCCGGATCCAGGCCGCTCAACGCGAGAGCACTGGCCTGAGAACCATCACTAAGTCCCCCTGCTGTTTGCAGGCCGCGGGCGGGAAGCTACAACGTGGAGGCGGGTGCAAAAACTCTGCCTTTTGCTTTTCCACTCTGGAGGCCTTTCGGCCGGATTGCTTATCTCCCCCTTTCGCAATCCCCACTCGCAGCTGCTGCTAATCCGCTCACTAGAGAGGCTCCTCTGCTTCTCCCATCCAGCCGCCCCTGGGGCACAGCCGCGGCTTCAGGCCAGGCTGGTTTCGGTTTGCAGTGCTGATGTGGTTTCTCGTAGCCGAGCTGACTTTAGTGGGAAGTATCTTTGTGTGCGTTTTGGAGTTCTAGGATTGGTTTAGAGTCCTATTTTATGGGTATTTTGGGGTGGCTATGTGAGAGCTGTGATATGTTGCTGCTGCTACGCCGCCATCTTGGCTCCGCCCCCCTACTGCTTTACTTCCTTACAATTCTCTTTTACTACTTTGGGTGGTACCTATCTTGGAAAAAAAAAACTAAACCCTAATATATTCTCAGGGTCCTAGGGAATGAGGAGCAGGACATTTTTAGCTACTTAGAGTCAGAAAGACAGTAGGATACTGACTTTAAGCAACAGGACACTGAAACCTGAGATATTTTTATGCAAAAAGAGTCTCAGAAGCAAGTTCAATCAGGGAGCACTCTTGGCTCTGGATGGGAGGGTGGGGGAGATAAAAGATTTATTTACAGAATGAGAGGGAAACATCTCACCTTGGTCTGAAGGGAAATGCCACTGAACACTGCCTTCCTAGGTCATTGCACAAGCTGAGCTTTTCCTTTTTTTTTTTTTTACATTAAATTTTACATTAAAAGGAAAAAGGCACATCCACCCACTGAAATAATTCTTTTCCATCAAGACTTAACTCAGGTGCTTTCCTTGATTCAGCACTACCCTCCTAAGTTGAAAATTATGTCTTTTGACTTAATATTTTTATATTTCTATCATTTTATATATGTATGTATATATATATATATATATATATATATATCCTTTGTTATTTTTGCTCTTATTTGTTTATAAATCTCATCTCTCCATATCCCTTTTAATTTTTAAAGCTTCCAGAGAGAAAGGATAGTGTTATGTTTCGTAGGATCATAGTGTTCAAACAAGAACCACTGATGGGACTGGGGGCCAGTGGTGATCACCCTCTCCTTCTCCCCTAGAGGCTGGTCAGTAGGTCTAGATCTATGCATGTATTAACTGGGTACAGTCCTGAGGAATCTTGGCCTTTAAAGGGAGGAGTCAAACTCTCCTATGTTATCTGGTTTTTTGGAACCCCAGGACAAAAATTACTTAAAGCTTAGGTTTGGCTGTTGTCCTTCTGCTGTCAGTCATCTTTGACTTAAAGACCCAGCTGCTCCTGAGCTCTTGAACTCACAAGGGTGCCTCCCTTGCTGAATATGTCCATCTTGGGGTCTTTATTCTGTCACCTATGCTCAGTGAAGTGGAAAAATTCCCAAAGTCCAGGCTCCCCTCATTTAATAGAATTCCCTACTCTAGGTGCCATTGGGAAGCTGAATGGCTGCACTCTTCCTTTCTTAGTGGCCAATTCTCTCTACTTAAACTGTGATGCAGGCTCAATCACCCTTTCTATCACAGGGAAAAGTACTAAGGGACCATCCAAGATTTTCTTTGTTATCTGAAGCAAGAAGTCCTTCCTCTCTGAGCCACACCTTTCTTCAGACCAGGTCAGGAGAATGGCTTACCATTCCTGGGGGTGTGCTCTAGCTAGAGAAGAGTAAAAGACCTCTCATATACTCCCCATTATAATACGATCACTTTTGTGTCTCCAACAAGTACAGTGCTTTTCTAGGCAATGCTAAATAAATGTTGTTGTTTAATTGAATTACCAATTTAATTTAGAAGGGATTAATACCAGTCTTCATAAGAGGAGTAAAAAAAAAAAAAAGGTGGAGGGGGAGTTGTAAAAATCCATTTTTTTTTCCTACAAGATCTCATGGTGGGAAATTGATTTCTGAGTCAATGTCTGAGTTCCAGCATGTTACCAGCAAAGCTCTTTTGTTTCTCACTTTTCATGATCTTCAGTCCTATAAAGGAAGGGTCCTAGTTAGATTGCCAGAAGTGAAATAAGAAAAAAAAAAAAAGGATGAGTCAAAAACAACAGGTCTGCTTCTTTTGCAGAAAGCCAATGGTATTGATTTTACAAGGCCAGTGTACCAAGAAAGCAGTAGGATGAGCAGAAGAGAAGAGAAGAGAAATCAGGCTTTGAATAGATAATGCTTTTAAAATTCCAGTGCTTATAGAGCCAGGGCATAGGGCAAAGGCTGGGAAGTAGAATAAAAGTATGTTGTCTATCTCTAAAGAGGTTTAGAAGGGTGACATGTTGGCTCTCACAGAACCAGGTGGCATTGTTATTATGCATAATTCAAAATAAACCTGAAATTTGGTTTACAAGGATTATGATATTTCATTTTGAAACTATAGCTGGTGCTTTTGCTGACAGTGGCTGAATATAGCCATCTTTGAGATTTGGCAAATTCCTCTGACTTTAGAGATTCAGAAAATCTTTTATGGGGACTCTTTTCCCTATAAGTTTTAAGCCAATATATATCTTAATGGGAACATAATACATGTGTTTTTGATTAATTTACATGTATAGGGTGTTTGTTCTGTAATCTGACTTCCAATTAGTGGCACAATTCTTTGATTTATTGTGCTTTGCTTCCTTACAATAAGACATTTGAATTTTTCTGCCACACAGAGTAGAAATAGGATTTAGAATCTATGCAACTTTACCAGATCTTGAACTTGGTGATCAGATTTCTCCTTCTCTTCTTCCCTTAGACTCTCCATCATACCTCTCTATTGTGGAGAAATACTATGGAAATATAAACCAAAAAATAGTGATCAATTCCAGGGAAACATAATGTCTTCAGAAATTTACAATTACAAGCGCAACTGAGATGTAAACTCAAAGGGAAATGACCAAATGTAGTCAAGCTCTCAGTGTGCTTAAATTGCAGCTAACATTTAACATTCTATTAATTTCCTCGATGGAAAGGTCACTGGTGATAGTTCCTTTCAGGGATATTCATTTTGAGATTACTTAATTTTATCTCTTCTAGGTGATTTTTTTTTCCTACTAGCCTCTTTTGCAGCTCAGTTTTTCATAGCCCAAAAACTGATAGCATTTCACAATAGAACTTTTGAAATGGAGAAAACTGTATTTATAATTATAAGACTTTGAATTTTTATAGTACCCAAAGTATCTTTCCTTCAAGAATTCAATTGGGTAATTCACCCGGAAAATTGACATATAAGGAGTCATATAAACATCAGAACAAATGTTTACATGTTTATTTAGAGTGGTTTTTCCTTTTCTCTTTGGTTTTGTTTACTGTATCGATATTTTCTGAGGCATTAATTTGTTTATTTTCATTCAATTTTATTTTATTTTATTTTCAGTTCTAGATTTTTACCGTACCCCCTCCAACTCAGTGAGAAGGTGAAAAATCGCAAATTAATTTTACATTAATTTTAAAAATAGCAGGGCATATAAAACAAATTCCTAGGTTAGCCATGTCCAAAGAAAGAGAGGGAGAGAGATAGAGGATGGGAGAGAGGAAGGAAAGAGGAGCAAAAGAAAGAAGAAGATATGCTTCAATCTGCACTCTAAATCTATCTTCTCTCTATCTGGAGGTGAAAAGTATGTTCTGTAATGAGTTCTTTGGAATTGTTATTCATTATGTTGGTCAGAGTCTTTCAAAGTTGATTATCTTTACACTTTATTTTCCTGGTTTTGTTCACTTCATTTTGCATCAGTTCATGCAAGTCTTCCCAGGTTTTTCTGCATACTTAGCCTTCATCATTTCTTATAGCACAATAGTATTCTATCTCATTCATAGACCACCACTTGTTCAGTCATTCTCCTATTGACAGGGATCCCCTCAGTTTCCAATTCTTTGCCATCACAAAAATGAGCCGCCATAATTATTTTTTGGACATATGGACCTTTTCCCTCTTTCTTTGATCTAGGGGTAGAGACTTTTGTAGCCTTATCCCTGGGTCAAACAATTTAATAGTTTTGGGGGAATAGTTCTGAGTTACTTGCCACAATGGTTGGACGAGTTCACAGCTCCATCAATAGGGTGTTGGTCTGTTTTCCCACAGCCCCTCCAGCCTTTGTCATTTTTCTTTTTTTGCCATCTTAGCCAATTTGATGGGTGTGAGATGGTACTTCAGAGTTGGTTTTAATTTGCATTTCTGTAATTATTAGTGATTTAGAACATTTTTTCATATATATGACTCTGATTCCTTCTTCAGAAAACTGCCTGAGACCTTCTTACGTGAACAGTAGGTATCACTGTAGAACACATTTGTCTGCAGTCGCACTTTAGTCTCTCCTACTGTAGGAATAACACATAAATAATAACTAGCATTTATATAGCGCTTATTATGTGCGAGGACCTGAACTAAGCACTTTGTGCCTGTGACTAGATATTGATCGTTTGATCTTCACAACAACCCTGGGAGGTAGGTACTATTATTATTCTCATTTTACAGATGAGGAAACTGAGGCAAACAGGTTAAGTGACTTGTCCAGGGTCACACAGATAGTAAGCATCCAAGGCCAAATCTGAACTTGGGTCTTACTGCCTCTAGGCACAGCGCTCTATACATTTTGTCTCTTGATTCCTCTCCCTGGGTAGCTCAGGGGCCACTATCTTCTCTCTGGTCTACACCTTTACACTGCCTCACTTCTCTTTGCAACAGAGTAGATTTCCATGAGGATTTCCCTTGGCATTGAAAGGACACGAATTGGGGTACATCAGTGGCACCTCCATAGCTAAGCAACAAAATGGCTTGGGACTGTGTGGATCCCTTCCTCCATTATTCATATAGCCCTGGTTCCCCCAGGTAAAAGCCAAATTCTGAACATCAAGATAGGGCCTATGCCCCTGACATTTTTTTTAGAGGGGGGAAAGGCTAGGCAAGTGGGTTTAAGTGACTTGTCCAAGGTCATGCAGCTAATTAAGTATCAAGTGTCTAAGGCCAGATTGAACTCAGGTCCTCCTGACTCCAGGGCTCATGCTCTATTCACTTCGCCACCTAGCCGCCCCACCCCCCCAATCTATCTTTTTTTAAAATTATTTTTAGTTAATCTAGTTACTGGCACCCTCCATTTCCCAGCAAAAAATAAATGTAATAATAATAACTAATTTTTATTTAACTGCCTACTATACGCCAGACATTGTGCTAAGTGCTGTACCAACAAAGCATTCATTACTGATTATGGATTTTAATGTGAAACAAAACTCAAGAAACAGAAATATCTTAAAGAAAGAGCAAGGAAAATAATATATAAAAACTTTGGTTAGTAAACAGGCATGGAAAGGAGTTGGAAAGAAATCCAACCATTTTGGAGAGCAATCGGGAATCATGCCCAAAGAGTTATTTTTTTCTTTCTTTCTTTTTTTTTTTTTGATGCCAAAGAGTTATTAAACTGCCATGGACACACACTACTGGGTCTATTTCCTAATCATTAGGAAAAAAACCAAAAGAACCTCTGTGTTCTAAAATGTTTGAAGCAGCTCTCTTTGTGGTGGCAAAGAACTGGAAATTGCAGGGATGCCCATTGATTGGGGAATGGCTGAACAAGTTGTGGTATGTGATTGTGATGGAATACTACTCTGCTATAAAAAATGATGAGCTCAATGATCTTAGAAAATGTGGAAAGACTTCCATGAAATAATGAAGAGTGAAGTGAGCAGAACCAAGAGAACATTGTATACAGTAACAGCAATATTGTTTTAAGAACAATTTGGATTGAATAAGTTCTTTTGACTATGATGAATACCCAAATTAACTATAAAGGATTTTCTCAGTTCTTAAAAAGTAGTTGCACCTGGAAGCTTCAGCCTGTGTTCTTTGCTCCATTAAATGAAGGCAGTGACTTGAAGCTAGCCTGATATACTCCACCCATAGTCCTGGAGCTCAGACTGCAAGATCAGGCCTTCAGGGATCTGATCACCAATGCACTCTTGCTGCTGTTCCCCTCTCCTCTTCACTCCACTCCATCTCTCTCATGCAGGCAGACTTCTGTTTCACTCTGTAACTTCTGTTTTGCTTTATAACAGAAGAATTCAAAATCTTCCATTCCAGTGGAATTCTACCTCCCAGGTTCAAACCTCATCATATCTCTTTCAGGCCTTGGAAGAAATATTGCTTCTTTGAACTATAACTCCCAGGAATCTAGTCGAATTCTGAGTTTATGCCACCTGTGGGGATCAGTCTTAAACATCCAAAATTCATCAGAATAGAAATCAGTCTTAAATATAACTATCCTGTTAAACATTCATTCATTAATACTTATAAAGTGCCTAGGGTGTACAGAGTACTGGCTGGCTTAAGTAGTCAGAAATGTCTTCTCTGTCCTCATAGAATTTATAATTTAGTACAGGCTTCTTAAGCTTTTTTGTGTCATGGACCTCTTTGGCAGTTTGGTAAAACATGTGGGCCCTTTCTTAGAATAATTTTTTAACTGCATAAAATACATAGGATTACAAATCTTGAAATAAAAATGTGTTTTTCCCTTCCAAGTTCACTGATCCCCAGAAATCCAACCGCAGGCTAAGAATCCTTGGTTTAGAAACCAGTCCTTGGTCAAGATACAAAGTACATAAATATTGCATGATAAGGACATTGGATAGTTGTAAAACAAAATGTTTTATGAGGGCAGAAGATCTGAAAAAGCTTCATGGAGAAGATAGCATTTGAAGTGGGCTACTCAAGGATCAGTAGACTTTGAATAATAGCAACCTGATTTGGTTCTTAACTGTTTCCTATAATCAGTAAACTATTCTCAGTAATATGAGAATATTCTCCAAGCCAGTCTTGAAATGAAATTTCCTTTTAGGAATGATTATATACTATTAGTAATGGAGATTTCATAAAATTAAAGCAACCTTTCCAGAACCTTCCTGAAATATACGAAGCATTCACCTGTCAAATATCTTTCTGCAAAGTGTCAGTTCTTGGATAAACTTAAATTCAGTCTGGAAAAGGATGAAATTGCAAATTACCTTAAATGATCCATTCATCGGCTGGTGTCTGAGGTTTTCCTAAATATGAGTAATGCTATAGTATGCATTAATCTGGAGTTCAAAAGTTGTTTCTTATAAAGAAGATGATTTTCAGGTTCCAAAGTCAACATTTGTTTCCACTTTTAGTTCTTTAGCACTTGATTACTTAGCAAAATCAATATTAGTTTAATTAAAACCAAATCTGTAGGGCAATATTATTAATTTAGATAGCCTTCTTCTTTCAGGGTGACTGAACTAACTGGCTATGAACCACAGGACTTGATAGAGAAAACCCTCTACCATCATGTCCATGGCTGTGATATGTTCTACTTACGTTATGCTCATCATTTATGTAAGTAACACAATATGGATGTTCATACATTTAAAATATTTCAATGCTATTCATTTTTGAATCAAGTAAATAAATCTATGGATACCAAGGGAAGCAGTATTTTCTACTGGGGTGAAGATATAAAGGTAGGGAGTAGGGAAGTGGGCATAAAACTATTCTATGATGAATGTGTACATACTCCTAAATTTCAGGGTGAATGGGCTAGAATGGAAAAACATTTAGTACAACCTCCTGTTGTACATTTCTGTCAGTTATTTAATAGTATGTCTAAAAGTATATAGCACATTGTTTTCTGAAATATTAAGAAATAATGGCAGTGCCATAATCTAAAACCCTTAATCTCACCTGAATGAATGACTTTATCAGTACTTAATCAAAGCCAAGGTCTCAATATCCTAGTCTAAAATCCTCATTTCCTTCTTAAAAGAGATCTAATCAGTTCTGGTAGTAGAACATTCAATCAAGTTCAGTAAAGAATTGTATTCCCTTATTCCCTGAAACTCAAGAGAACTTCATCTTTTTTATGGTGAACTGAGAGTGGAAATGCCTTTGTTCTATTTTAAAATGATATCACAAGTTCACCTTTGACCAGATAGGAAGGAGGAATCCTTGGAGGAAGTGGTTAAAGGAGAAATCATTGGTTTGGGAAAAATATTTCTTTTAGGGTACACCAATATTGACATTGCTATTGTTCTGTTTAGACAAATAAAAAACCCTGCTTTAGACTTTGTACTCTTGCTTTATCTTGATGAAGGATTTTTGTTTTTTGTTTCCTGAACACTAGAAAGTAACAAGATGTCCAGGTCCCCGCTTGTTTACTCCTGTAATCCCAGCTCCCGAGGAGGCTAAGGCTGGTGGAGCACTTGAGCTCTGGATTTCTGAGTTGTAGTGTGCTAAAGTTTATCAGTTGTCTAACACTAAATCTAGCGCTATTGTGTTGAGCTCCTGGGATTAGGGGACTACCAGGCTGGTTAGGGAGGGCAAATCCTCCCAGGATGGAATTCAGCAGGTCAGAGAGCTACCATGCTCATCAGTAATTGGATCAGGCTTGTGAATAGCAACTGTATTACCAGCCTGAGTGAAATAGGGAGAATCAGTCTCAAAAAAATTATTGCCTAAATTAGGAAGAATTTCAATAACAACAGATCTTCCACCAAGAAGCAACATATGTAAATATTAGCAAACTGTCTCTGACAAGCACTGGATAATTAAATGCAAAGTATAGTTTTCCTTATACATATACACACACATTGGAGTCCAAACTCTAGGTGATAATCTCAGAGGCCTATGTTGGATTAGTTGATCAAGGGATAGGGCTAGGCATTCCCTCTTTCTCCCTGGTCAAATGTGAACTCAAGAGATATCATTCTTAAAATGAAATAAAGACTGCCATACTCAGTTCTTTTATAAAAAAGATGAACTTCAGTGCCTACCAATGCCTGGCACATAGCAAGTGGTTCATAAATGCTTGTTGTTTGCTCCTGACTGATTGGAAGCTTTTGGAAGCAAAAGCTAAATGAAGGCAGAAGAAAATTTGGACAAAGTTAAATCAATTATCTAATGCAATGGTTTCCAAAAATTTTTTATTCCTATCAGAAAGAAAATTTTGAGCATCCACCCCAATATACATATGTTAATGAACTAGCTACAGGGACTAGTGTACTAATATATGTGAACTATAAGGCATGCAAAAAGAATTTTTAAAGGATAGCATATGTGTGCATATGTATATGTGTATTATGTATATATACACATTTATGTATATGTGTGTATATATCTCTGGGTGTATATGTATGTGTGTATGTTTTCCAAGTACTATGCTAGGTACTATGGATACAAACACAAAATTGAAATTGTCCTTTCCTTAAGAAATTTATTAATATGTATAAATATAAGAAAATAAAAATCTCTGTAAAGTAAAAACAAAGTAATGTTGGTACATGGGGGTAGAGAGGTGCTCACATCTAGAGGGATCAGAAAAGGTGTCTGGTGGGAGATGGCATTTGTTGATAGTTTGAAGAGAGAGAGAGATGTGTATATACATGTATGTATTCTATATCAACACATCTTTACTTTTTTTTTTTGCTTTTTGGAGGGGGAAGGCAGGGCAATTGGAGTTAAGTGACTTGCCCAAGGTCACACAGCTAGTAAGTGTTAAGTGTCTGAGGCTCGATTTGAACTCAGGTCCTCCTGACTCCAGGGCCGGTGCTCTATTCACTATGCCACCTCGCTGCCCTGTCTTTACATTTTTTATGTTACAAGATCATATTCTTTAAAGATTATAAACATTAAGTATTTCTATTCTTATTTACTTATTTATTGCTTTTAAAATTTACTTATTTATTGCTTATTTATTCATTCGTTCATTTATCTATCTATTTATTCATTCATTTGGGTTAAGTGACTTGCCCAAGGTCACACAGCTAGTTTTGTGTTAAGTGTCTAAGGCTGCATTTGAACTCAGGCCCTCCTGACTCCAGGGACAATGCTCTTTTCACTGCACCAAATATTTCTATTCTTGAAGAACGCTAATAACAGTTCAAAGTTTAATATATAGCTAAAATTTGTCACTGAACTCATTTACTGTCAACTCATTTACTATCAACTTAGTATGATAGATGACACAGACAACTTATTCCTAGGTTCTCCTTATCATTTATTTACAATGGAATAAATCGCTAGCAACAGTTTTCCCTCTTTTTACCATCCCCCCACAAGTCAGACAAATGTTGTGATTCACTTTCAGTGAGACCGAACATTCAACAAGAGGTGATGTTGCTCCAACATCTGCTATTCTTTGATGTGTGATAGACAATCAGTAAACATTTATTAAGCACCCAAAACAACCAAAAGATAGTCCCGGCTCTCAAGGAACTTACAATCTAATGAGGAAAACAAACATATGCAAAACTATCTATTTTGTGGCTGTTCAGTCATTTCAGTTGTGTCCGACTCTCCATGACCCCATTTGGGGTTTTCTTGGCAGAGATACTGGATTGGTTTGCCATTTCCTTCTCCAGGTCACTTGAAAGATGAGGAAACTGAGGCAAACAGGGTTAAGTGATTTGCTCAGGGTCACACAACCAGCAAACGTCTGAAGCCAGATTTGAACTTAGGAAGATGAGTCTTCTTTGACTCCGGACCTGGTACTCTATCCACTGCGTTGTAACTGCCCCAAATAATATATACATGCCAATAAATGTATACAAAACAAATTATGTATAGGATAAATAGTAAGCTAACTTAGGGAGGGAAGGCTTCCTGTGGGATTTTAGTTGGGGGCTAAAAGGAGCTAGGGCCGAGGAGGAAGAGCATTTCAGGCACTCAGAACAGGCAGAAAAAATTCCCAGGACAGACAGGAGGGTCCTGCTTGTAGAACAGCCAGAAGGCCAGTGTCTTTAGATGGAAAAGTATGTGTCAGGGAGTAAGAGGTAAGAAGTTTGGAAAGATAGGAGGGGGTTAGGTCATGAAGGGCTTTCAATGATAAATAGAGCATTTTTGTATTTGATCATGGAGACAAGAGAGAGCCACTAGAATTTATTGATTAAGGGGGTTACACTCTAGTGGCTTAATAAAGGAGGGACTGGAGTGGA
Organism: Pseudochirops corinnae; assembly: GCA_028646515.1. NCBI lineage: Eukaryota > Metazoa > Chordata > Mammalia > Diprotodontia > Pseudocheiridae > Pseudochirops > Pseudochirops corinnae. The sequence continues at coordinate 47,077,326 of CM053591.1, read as the reverse complement.
GGAAACTTGAGGCAGTGAGACCCATCAGGAGACTTACAGTACTCCAGGTGTGAGGTGATCAGGACCTGTGGTAGAGGGCTGGTAGTGACAGGAGGTGGGGTTGGTATTCAAGAGATGAAGTGCAGTTGAAATTAACAAGTCTTGGCAATCGATTGGATCCTTCAAAAACAAAAATAGACTTCATTTTTTATGAAGATCAGACCCTTATCAGATAAGGAACTATGAGTGTGGAAATTCCTCCCCCAATGCATCTATGTGCAATTCTGTGATTTGCAGTCTTGAGAGCTGCCGACAAGGACAGAGAAATTGTGACTCGTCCATAGGTTAGAGGAATGACTTGAACCTAAATTCCCTGACTTCAAGACCAACTCACTTTCCATTATTCTATTTTTATCAAGGTAAAAATCAGTTTCAGATGAAGTTCAAGGGCAGAAGAAAACCAATGGAAAAGAAATCAGGAAGTGGTTGTTCTGTAGCCTGAAGGGTATACGTGTGTATGTGTAAGAGGGGAAGGATTTTGCCTTAGTGATGGAAGGGCTATTGTCATAAACTAAATGTATATGAGCTTCAGATATGTTTTTTTCCCCCAAGTAGTGGGTAAAGTCACCCAATTCTTAATTACTTCCCAAAGTCATAACCCATAACCCATAAACAAATATTTATTAAGCACCTACTAAGTTTTAAAGCAGTTTCTTATTTTTACTGATTTTTTAAAAAATAACAATTCTTTTAAAAAATATAACATTCAATAAATATAATAGAAATATAAATTAATATAACATTCAATAAATATTTCTCTTTCCTCTACCTATTCCTTGTGAAATAGATTTTAAAAGAGGGGGGAGAAGCAGTCAGGTAAAGCTAACAATACCCTGAGTTCCCCTGCTTCTTTGATAAAGGAGAGAAGACCAACTATGTTGAAAAAACTGTGTCAGGTGCTGGGGATGCAGACAAAAACTGCCCTCAAGGAGCTAACATTTTACTGGGAGTGGGGCAGACAGGACACATATATAGATACATTCCACAGCCATCAAGAATCACTCGGGAGCAACATTTGGCTGGGAACTTGCAGTTTTTAATCCATTCTCACAAAGATTGTTTGCACATCAAGCCTTTCTCTTCCCTTAAGGTCGCCCCTGGTCTTGACATTCCTTTTGGTCCCTACCTCTACCATGCCAATCCCTTGGAGACAGAAGATTTGCCTGAATCTCCTTCAATCTCAGATAATCTATGAGTAAACTCTGTAACAGTAGCTCACTCTTTAGTGAGACACATTTATCCTGGTTCATACAGATATCCCTGTTTTAGGAGCTTACAAATTAAAATTACTAATTTTTAAAAGTCATCCCCATAAGATCCTTTCACTCATATAACTCTGAACTTTGCTATTAGGGAACACCAATCTTGATGTTTTGGACAATCATTTAGATCTCTGACCTAGGTAGAATCTGTGTTTTTCCAGATAGGCATTTTCACCTTCCATTTGTCTTTCCCTAGCAGAGAATAAAGATATTCAATACAAAGAAATTATGACTGAGAATATATTTTTAATTAATCCTTTATTTATTTTTTCAACATTCATTTCCACAAGACTTTGAGTTATAAATTTTCTCCCCGTCTTTCCCCTACCCCAATCCCAAGATAGTGAGTCTACTAAATACTCATTCCCCCAATCTGCTCTCTCTTATATCCTCCCCATCCCCTGCCCCCCCACTTTCTAGTAGGGCAAGATGGATTTCTTTACCCCAGGGCCTGTATATCTTATTTTCCAGCTGCATGTAAAAAATAATTTTTTTAACATTTGTTTTTAAAACTTTGATTTCCAGATTCTTGCCCTTCTTCCCCCCTCACTTACCCCCACTGGGAAGACAAGCAATTCAGTATAGGTTGTATATGTGTAGTTATGCAAAACATTTCCATAGCAATTAAATTGTGAAAGACTAACTATATTTCCCTCCATCCTATCCCACCCCCTACTATTTTCTCATTTGACCCTGTCCCTTTTCAAAAGTGTTTGCTTCTAACTACCCTCTCCCCAATCTCCCCTCCCTTCTATCATCCCCTTCTTATTCCCCTCCCCCCTACTTTCCTGTAGGGTAAGATACTCAATTGAGTGCACATCTTATTCCCTCCTTAAGCCAAATTCAATGAGAGTATTTATACACACTTACTAGCCCTGCAACCTTGGGCAAGTCACTTAACCCCAATTGTCCTACCTTTCCCCTTTCAAAAAGCAAATATATATATATATATATTTGAAAGCCCTCTATTTCATTGAATGACCGTATTTTCCCCTGAAGGATTATACTCAGTTTTGCTGGACAGGTGATTCTTGGTTTTAATGCTAGCTCCTTTGACCTCTGGAATATCATATTCCATGCCCTTCAATCCCTTAATGTAGAAGCTGCTAGATCTTGTGTTATCCTTATAGTGTTTCCACAATACTCAAATTGTTTCTTCCGGACAGCTTGTAGTAGTTTCTCCTTGACCTGGGAACTCTGGAATTTGGCCATTATATTCCTAGGAGTTTTCTTTTGGGAATCTTTTTCAAGAGGTGATTGGTGAATTCTTTCAATTTCTATTTTGCCCTCTGGTTCTAGAATATCAGAGCAATTTTCCTTGAGAATTTCTTGAAGGATGATTTCTAGGCTCTTTTTTTTTTTTATCATGGCTTTCTGATAGTCCATTAATTTTTAAATTGTCTCTCCTGGATCTATTTTCCAGGTCAGTGGTTTTTCCAATGAGGTATTTCACATTGCCTTCTCTTTTTTCATTTGTTTGGATCTGTTTTATAGTATCTTGATTTCGCATAAAGTCATTATCTTCCATTTGCTCCAATCTAATTTTGAAGGAGTTATTCTCTTCAGTGAGTTTTTGAAATTCCTTTTCCATCTGGGTAATTCAGTTTTCTTCTCCTCATTGGCTTTTTGGGTGTCTTTTGCCATTTGAGTTAGTCTATTTTTAAAGATGTTATTTTCTTCAGTATTTTTTGGAGTCTTCTTTAGCAGGCTGTTGACTCTCTTTTCTTGCATCATTCTCATTTCTCTTCCCAATTTTTCCTCCACATCTCTTACTTGATTTTCAAAATCCTTCTTGAGCTCCTCCATGGCCTGTAATCAGTTCATATTTTTCTTGGAAGCTTTTGATGCAGGAGTTTTGACCTTGTTGTCTTCTTCTGATTCCATGTTTTGATCCTTTTTGTCCCCAAGAAAGGATTCTGTGGTCTAATTGCTCTTCCTCTGCTTGCTCATCTTGCAAGCCAATTACTTGACTTTTGAGCTCTTTGCCATGGTAGAACTCTGCTTCCAGAGTGGAGAGAGCTGTATCCCAAATTGTTGGGGTCTTTGCAAATGTTGTCAGAGGTCTGAGGAAGGCAGCCTCTCTAAAGCCACAACAAGCTCCGTGGCACTTGGTGTTTCTCACCCCAGGACCACTGCCCAAGACTGCAACCCAGATCCAAGCAGGTCAAAGCAAAAGCAATTACCTTCTGAATGGTCGCTTGGTCCCCCTACAATCAATAGGCCAGGAGCTCCAGAGGTAGTCACATGGCAGCAGCTGCAGCTGTGGCACATCAGCCACCTCTTGCCCTGGGGGCAGGGGCTGGACCATGCTCTTCAGTCACTGGGTTCCAACAGAGTTCCCCACAGACCTTTTACTTTCTCTTCTGAGTTTATGGGTTGAGAAGTCTGGAAACTGCTACAGCTGCTGGTGATTCACTCTCCTGAAGTCTGCTCTGGCCAGTCTGGGCCACCCTGAGTCTGGGCCTGGGTGGCTCAAGCGGGGCTGTACTTGCTTGCAGCCCAGTGTGATAGATGCTTCCTGTTGGCCTGCTAGGCTGTCTTCAGCAGGAGATTTGTTTCTCTCTGTCACTTTGTGGGTTCTGTTGCTCTAAAATTTGTTTAGAGTCATATTTTACAGGTATTGGAGGTGATTGGAGCAGGAGCTCAGACAATTTCCTGCTTTTACTCTGCCATCTTGGCACTGCCATCCAAGAATATATTTTTCATGTAAAACAAAATCAGCAAATAGAAAGAACTTAAAGAAATAGCAAGAAAAATTATAGAGAATTGCCAGCTAGCAGCAGGTACTGAATAAAGTTGTGGGGGTCCAGAAATTGATTGCCCTAGATTTATATCTTAGCTCTGTCTTCCCTCCCTTTGGGCTGTGAGAGAAAGCAGAGAAACTCTCCTGCTGCAACTGGCCAGTTTCTCCTCCCCTCAAAACTAACAACAATCCCTGAATCTCTTAGGGCTGAGAGGGAAATCTGTTTCTCCAGGTTGACAAATCTTGAGTTCCTCAGTTAGGGTTTCAGAATTGGGTGCTGTTTATTATAGCAGTCAGGGATTTTATGAAGGTAGAATCTGTAGGATTTGGAATCTAATTGGATATGAGAGAGATGACCCCAAGGTTCTGATCCTTTGGAATTGAAAGAACAGTAGTGACAAAAGGTATAGGAAAGTTGGGGAAAGTAGCCAGTTTGGGCCACGCTTATTTTTAGTGGTGAGATAGCAAGATGGCGAGTAGGCAGCCAGAGATTTGTGACTGGAGTTAAAAAAAAGAAAGACTGGAACTTGATATATACTTTTGGAAGTTGTCTGTGTAGAGATATCCAGGGAAGTAGATGTAGAGAGTCACCAGTATTATGTGGTCCAGGCCATTTGCTCCACTTAGTCCATATATAAGGATGGTTTGGAGAGATGTGGGACTTCTGTCTTTTCCAGCTTTGAGGGTCACATCCTGTGGCCCTGGGGGCTGTGCCCTGAGACAAATCTTTCTCCTTTCTCCACAGGGCTCTCAGAATGGCTTGCTTTTATATTTAGATAGATCCATCAGTTTTAAGGAAACTAAGGAAACACCTAAGGAAAAGAGACATGGCCATACAATCTCTTTTCTGGCAAGGGATTAGTGATAATGGTTTTCAAAAAGCTTTAATTTAGTAAGTAACTACATGGCTATGCAATATAAGTCCATATGCCAAATTTTCAAAAAATACCTTGTAAATTGGAGGACATTAGATAAATGATATTATATATAAAAATGCAATAGGTCATTGAGGGAGAAAAGATATGTCATACAATATATAAATTGTAATAGCAGAAATACATAAATTTACAGTGCACAGATGTGTTTTAGGTGAACCAGTCAAAAATCTTTTCTAAAATGCACACTAATACATTGTCCTAAGCTTAATGGTTTGCTTATTCAACTGACCCATTCATCAGAATGTCAGGATATTCAGCATATCAAAAATACTTAGCTTTGGAACAACAAAATCCCACAATAGACTTCACTGCCTTGTGAGGTTCAATAACTCCTTCTCTTCTAACAGACCTTAAGAAGACCAGTAGCCGGCTAGGTGGCACAGTGAATAGAGCACCAGCCCTGGAGTCGGGAGGATCTGAGTTCAAATCCAGCCCCAGACACTTGCCATACTTACTAGCCATGTGACTTTGGGCAAGTCACTTAACTCCAATTGCCCTCCAAAAGGCAAAAAAAGAAGAAGAAGACCTAGTAGCATTCAGTTAAAGAAGTAGATGGGGGATAGAAGGTTTATATACAGTAGGTTATAGACTGTAACACACAAACTGGTGGCATGTGTGTGTATATACAGATATATACACATATATATTTGTGGCATATACATATTTACTTTTTATTTAAGGAAGTTCATAAGCTCCAGAATACTGTAGCTTGTGAATAATATTTCACGTGCTTTTTCAGTGTTGGTGAAAGGTCAAGTCACCACTAAGTACTACAGACTACTTTCCAAGCATGGAGGCTGGGTTTGGGTACAGAGTTATGCTACCATTGTGCACAACAGCCGCTCATCAAGACCTCACTGCATAGTGAGTGTCAATTATGTTCTCACGTAAGTCAAACATATTTGCTCTCCTCCTTAATGTCTCATTATAATTGTGTGCTCTCTCTAGATGCTCATCTGTTTAGTTTTTTTTTCTATTCATTTTTTACAATTTGTTTTACAAAGTGTTTTGGAGGTTCCTGCTTCTGTTGAGATAAAAACTAAAAAAAAAAAAAAGTAGCTAGTGCAGCTATGATTCAGGCATAATTATAATTGGGTATAGAACAGAAGTGTGGGAGCATGGTGGAGGAAATGCTGTTCTCTCTCCATCAGGTATGGCAGAGGGAAGTCTTATCCCACTCATCTGTACTCCTTCCTTGTCCCTCTTATTCTGTTTTAATAACTGAAGAAAAAGCTTGTGTGTCCATAATTCCCCCAGCTCCTCCTCACTTCCCTAAATTAAGCAGAAGAGTTTTCCTCTGCTCTGCCAATTCCTCTGTTTTATGAGCTTGCTACAACTCATGGCATATTTTTGCCATCCTTGAGATGAACTATGAATAACAGTTAAATCTGCTTTTGGCATGAGATCCCTTAAATATATGAAAGGTATAGGAAATAAACTTAGCTGAGGACAAAATACAATCTTTCTTTAGTGCTTTATCAGGCTAAACAAACTTCTGGTTCCATCTTAACAGTAACATTCTCAATGAAAATAAATTTTTTTGTCTTCTAAATAGAGAAAAGATTTAGATTCTAGAGTCTCTGACCAAAAGAGTTTCATTTCTCTGCTGTTTAGAAGTAAATAATAATTTTAGAAAAATCACAGGAAAAAACATATCATGGATTGGGAAAATATATACTTTCTAGAAAAACAAAAACTACATATTACAATAATAATAATAGCTATGTAACAGGCACTGTAATAAACACTTTACAATTAATTATCTCATTTGATCCTCACATAATCCTTCCCCATTTTACTTATGAGGAAATTGAAGCAGAGGTTGAGTAACTTACTCAGGGTCACACAGCCAGTCAGTGTCTCAGGCCAGATTTGAACTGAGATCTTCCTGCTCCTACTAAAGGAAGACTTAGCACTTTTAAAAAAGTTTATTGACTCTTTTTTTCCTTTTATATTACTCTCACTCCCTGCCTCCCCAGACCTTTCCTTGTATCAAACAAATACAGTTGAATACAACATATCAACACAGTGGCCATATCCAAAAACGAATGCCTCATTTTATATCTCTTGTCTACCACTTTTCTGCCATGAGGCATGCTTCGAATTATTCATCTGAAGTCATGATTGAAAAACCCACTTCTTTAAAACTAGACAGACATTGTGCGCAACTCTTCACAGTAGTTATAGGTATCCAATATTGAAAAGGATGAAGGTAGCTTAGATTCCAAGCTAACCAACCCCCAAGACTGAGGCTTTTGAGGAAAGATTTCCTATCCAATATTTTTTGGTGAAAAGAAAGAAAACTGGTTGGTAGTACATCCTTTGTTGGGATACAGATGGACTTGTTAAATATTATTACAAATGTTTTTACAAACTTCCTTATTTTTGTGATTTCCATAATGGACATGAATGAGGTTTTTATAGAACTGGATATGGCTATACTGATTTCATTCATTTCTAGTAGAATAATTCCTAAATTTAGAGTTTTGAAGGTCATATAATCCAAGGGCTGCAGCATTAATAGAGGAGCTGAGATTTCCTTTTTCCATTGATGACTGATCATTTCCCAGAATCCATCTAAATATAATTATATAACATGATACATTTTTAAAGTTTTAATAGAAATGCTTCATTGTCAAAGCAAAGTCTTATGCATGATATGAATCTTTTCTGGTCTCTTGGCAGAGATATTGAATACAAGGAAATACAGTTGTCATTGGATCAGGTCACCTCTTCCAAGTCCCAGTATTCCTGTAGGACTTCAATGTCTACCTCACAAGAACCTAGAAAAATAGCTAAATCCAAAAATAATAAGATGAAGACAAAAGTCAGAGCAAACCCCTATCTACCACAGGTAATGAATGCATCTGGAATAGAGGTCTGATTATTCTGCTATCATTTGTTATCCTATACAGTAGCGGTTCTCAATCTGTGAGTCACAACCCCTTTGGGGTTGAACAACCCTTTCACAGGGGTACCAGGGGTCACCTAAGACCATCAGAAAACACATATTTCCGATGGTCTTAGGAACCTCCTCTATCTGTCTCCAGGCGGGTCCGCCCACATACAGACAGGCCCACATATGACTAGTAAAAGATTGTGGCATTAAGAAGGTTGAGAACCACTGCTAAGAGTCTTCCCTTAGCAGTCATTTAAGGTTCATATGGACACATTAAATATGGAATAACAACAAATCACTAATTACATGGGAGAAATTTCCCTTTGTTGGAATATTCTTCAGGGACAAGGTGTATTTTTAACCACTTGTCTAACAGTATGAAAAATTTGAGATGGCAGAGGTGTATATAGTTCATAGCAAAAACTGAATCCTGATGGGACTCAAGAGTAAGCTCTTCAGAACTTTCTTTTATTTGTGCTTGTATTATATATTTTCACATTTTTCATCAATAAAAATTTTCCCCAATTTTTAAAATAGTAAATTTAAAACTCTTAGAAGCAACATCTGCATTGGCTTCTTAACTCTTTGGTGGGGAAAGTTCTTGCCCCTCCAACTGTCAACAAGCATTATTCCTGTTTCCTTTGAGTCTTCCATGTTATGACCAGCTCCATTCTCAAATAGCGGGTAAAATTAGAACCCAGGACAATGCTGTTTTCTGTATATTTTATTATGTTCTGCTGCATTAAGCTGCTGTATCTTTACTGGTCTTCTTTGCCATTTCAGCAATACGACTCTTTCCAAATGGACAAATCAGCATGTAGCCAGGTTGGAAATTGGAGAGCAAGTTCCACAACAAATGCTACAAATACTCAAGAACAAAACTTTTATTCAGAAAACAGTGAACTTTTATATGCCCCCTCCTATAGCTTGCCTTTCTCTTACCATTATGGACCCTTTCCTATAGATTCTCATGTATTCAGGAGCAAAAGACAAATGCTATCTTCAAAATTTGGGCAATCTCAAGGGTCCCCATGTGAGGTGGCACGTTTTTTCTTGAGTACATTGCAAACCAGTGGAGAGTGCCAGTGGCATTATGCCAATCCCTTAGTACCTAACAGCCAGTCTCCAGCTAAAAATCTTCCTGACCAGCCAATGAACATTACACGGCACAACTTGGCACCCAATTATGAAGGTGGGTTGTGTTTACACATGGGGAAGGGAAAGGTCTTTGAAATATCAGGGGGAAATGTCCATGGGTGGTAGATGGAAAGTAAATATTCAGGTTAAATATTTTCTTTTTATATTTGTAAGTAGGAATTACGATCATTTCTTACTTATAATGTATTACTATATGACAGAAAAAAAGCTGATTTCAAAAGTATATGCCCAATTCATAAATAGAGAAAAAAGCAAAATACTCAATTATCTTTCATAACATATTCTTTTTTATATCTACCAAAAAGGTAACCTTGAATAAGTATTTTTAAAAGTGATTTTTTAAAAAGTAATTTAATTTTTTCAACCCCCAAAACTATGCTTTCTTCCCTTCTCACATATTTTCCCCCTCCTCTGATTGAAAAAAAAAGAAAAAAGAAAAAAAGGAGCCAACCTCTTTGTAACAAAGAGCCACGGCTAAAAAAGTTTCCATCTTCATCCTAAGCATCACCTCAGGAGGTGGGTAGTACATTTCATCAAGAGTCATTCAGAATTGTTTGGACATTGAACGTTGGACATCAACGTTGTTAAATCTTTCAAAGTTGTCTTTATGATACTGTTGTTATATAAATTGTTTTTCTGGTTCTTCTCTCTTCACTTTCATCAGTTTGTATAGGTCTTCCTAATTTTCTCTGAGACTGTCCCATTCATCATCAAACTGTACCCCCCATAACGGTAATTAACAATTTAACATTTATCACATCCATATACCATAATTTGTTCAGCCATTGCCCACTTGATGAGCATCTCTTAGTTTCCAATTCTTTGCCACTACAAAAAGAGCTGCTATAAGTATTTTTGTACACATGGGTCCTTTTTTTTGTTCTTTGATCTTTTTTTACAATATAAACCTAATAGTGGTATTGTTGGGTCAAAGGTAGTACATCATTTGGTAACTTCCATGGCATGATTACAAATTGCTCTTTAGAATTACCGGACCAGTTTACAATTCCACCAATATTCCACCTGTTTTCTCTCAGCTCCACCAGTATTTGTCATTTTCTTTTTGGTCAATTTTAATACTCTACGATAATTGTGAGATGGTATCTCAGTGTTATTTAAATTTGTAATTTAGAGCATTTTTCCATGTGGGTATTGATAGCTCAGAGTAGTCTCTTTGATAGTTTCTATTTTATCTTCTTTGAACAATTATCAATTGGGAATGGCTTTTATTCTTATAAATTTAAATCAGGTACTTGTACATCTTTAAAAGGATACCTTTACCAGGAAAATGCTACAAATATTTTCCTACAAATATTACCCACTTACCTTCTAATTTTAGCTGCGTTAGTTTTGTGTTAAAACCTTAAATTTTATGTAATCAAAGTTATTCATTTCACCCTCTGTGATTCTCTCCATTATTTGGTCATGAATTATTCTCCTATCCATAGATCTAATAAGTAATTTCTTTCATGCTCCTCTAAATTGTTTATGAGTTATGATAATTTCTATTTCTTTGCTGAGTTTTCTTGGTAATATGCTGAAATGCTGACATGAGTGTATTTTATATCCTACAACTTTGCTGAAGTTGTTTGTTTCATCTAACTTTATAGTTCACCCTCCCTCTAGGGTTCTCCAAGTAAGTTCTCATATTATCTGGGGGGGAAATACAATAATTTGGCTTTTTTTCTTTGCCTATGCTTAATTTCCTTTTCTTGCTTTATTGCTATAGCTAGCATTTCAAATCGCAATAGTGAAAATGGAAGTCCTCTAGTTTATCTCCATTACATATAATGACTTTGTACATAATAATTATCATTTCAAGGAAAGAGTTGCATGTTCCTATGCTTTCTAATTTTTTTTTTAAACATGAACAGGTGTTGTATCTCGTTAAATTCTGCATTTATTGATATAATCATATACTTTTTGTTATTCTTGTTTTTATTATGTTCTACTGTGGTGATATTTTTCCTAATATTGAATCAATCCCAAATTCCTCATATAAATCTAACTTGATCATAGGATATACACTTTGTGATGTAGTTTTCTTGCTAATATTTTAGTTAAACTTTTTTTTGCATCAATATTCATTAAGAATATTATTTGCAGCTTTCTTTCTTTGTTTTGAATGTCCCTGGTTTAGGTATCAAGTTCATATTCGTTTAGTAGGTCTCTATTTTTTTGCAAACAACTTTTGTAAAATAATAATTAGTCTATAAATCTTTGAAAGAATTTGCTCATACATCTATCTAGTGCCAGTTTTTTCTTTGGGAGTTTCACGTTATAGTTTGTTCTATTGCTTTCCTGAGATTAAGTTAAGTCATTTATTTCTTGGCCTATTAATTTGCACACTTTTTATTTTTGTAAACATTCATCCATTTCATTCAGATTGTCAGTTTTTTGATATAATCAGACAAAATATTTTAATAACTTCATTTGTAGGGAATTCACCTAGTTAATTTTTGATACTGGTGATTTGGTTTTCCTTTTTATGTATTTTATTGTATTCTCCTCTCCCCACCCCCCACTCCCAAAAAAGCTCAGGTTCTTTACTCAATTTTTCTTTTGATTTTAGTTTTATTTTCATAATCAATATCTGGTGCTTAATTGAGGGCTTTTAATTTTTTCTAGATTGTTTTTAAAGTTACTTGTCCAATATGTTGTTATAGCCTCTCTCTTTTTAATAGATGATATTTAGAGATAGGGTTTCCCCTAAGGAATGATGGGACTGCATCTTCAAAATTTTGTTATGCTATCTCATTGCCGTAGTTATGTTTTAACGAAATTCCCTATTGTGTCTATGATTTCTTTAGACCTACCCATTCCTTAGAATTAAATTATTTAATTTCTAGAATATTTTTAGCATTTTCCAGTGGTCCCTTATTGAATATATTTTGATTACATTGTGGTACATAAAATATATATTTAATATTTCTGCATTTGTTTGTGAAGTTTTTATTCCCTAACCCATAGTCAATTTCTGTTAAGGTAACATACACTGCTAAGAACTGTGTATGCTGCTTTCTATTTCCATTAAGTAATCACCAGAGAACTATCATGTTTAACTTTCCTATAATTCTATTGAGGTCCTTAACATCTCTCATTTATTTATCTATTCATTTATTTGTTAATCTACTTATTTATTTATGGGTTAGATTTATCTAGTACTTAAAGAGGGACATTGAGATTGCCTATTATCACTTTACTGTCTATTTCTCCCTCTAACTCATTTGACTTTTAAATAAGTAGATGGTATCTTACTTGGTGCATATATATTATTTAATATTGACATTAATTCATTTTCTATGGTACTTTTCAGCAAAACAATTTCCCTGTTTATAGCTTTAAATTGAGTTCCTTTTTTCTGTTGCCTTATCTGAGATCATGGTTGCTATCCTTGCTTTTTTTTTTTTTATTTAAGCCAATTCCAGCCCCTTATTTTAAGTCTTTGTGAATGTTTCATGTATGTTTCTTGTAAACAACATTTTTGGATTCTGCTTTCTAATTAATTCTACTTTTTGGTTTTATGGGTGAGTTCATCCCATTAAGATTGATACTTAAGATTTTTAATTGTTAATTGTTTTTTCATTCATTCTATCTTATACTTTTTTTTCCTTTGTTTTCCCCTCTACCTCATAATAAAGAGGGTTGTGAGGGAGAATACTATAACCAGTGCTCTAGGTGCTCCTTTACACCTCTTCTCTTTTCCTCTCCCAAACCCCAGTCACAGTTTTTTTTTAATCTTTTCCTTCAATCCCTCTTCAACCTATCCTCTGTAGTTAAATTTGCTTCCTTCTTATTCCCTCCTCTCCCTTTTCCTCTTTCCCTAATTGCATCTCTCTTGAACAAACTATATTTCTGAATACCAAACTCTGTGGGTATATTTTTCCCTAAGGTTCAAGTACTGCGAACTCCTCTCACCTCTTTCTCCTTGTTTTCTTTCTTCTTACTCTGGCAAAGCCTCTGCTTTTATAGCCTCTTCCTTTGATTAGTGAGTTCTTCTTTTATCCTCCTTTTGGACCCTTGACACCAGTCATCACGTTTTCTTCAATCTGGATTAGTCCATGAAACTCTAGACCACTTCTCCATTTCTGCCCCAGTGGACTTCCTCTTCAGTCCTATTGGTTCTTTCTCTGAATGGTGAGTGCCTCTCCAAAATGCCTTTCAAAGATGTACCCTCATGAACCATCATGATCTCTTCAAACCTGGTCTAGACTATGGCGCCTTAGTCTACCTTTCTGCTTCTTCACTTCTTCCCTTTCAGCCTATTTTTCAGTTCTCTTTTTGTGTTGTCTTCCCCCAAATAGGATGTAAAGGGCAGTGACTATCTTTCTTTTTGTGTGCATTTGTATTCTCATCACTTAGTTCACTGACTGGAACATACTAAGCACTTAATGCTCATCTATCTATCTATCTATCTATCTATCTATCTATCTATCTATCTATCTATCTATCTCTACACTCTAATTAGGTTAATCAATGTATTCTTCTCCCTTTCCCTTCTAAAGCTTTAAGATCATCAAAATATATCAGATATATTCACTGTCCCTCTCTCTTACTAAATTTACTTTATGACCACTACTGATAATAGAAGGATGCATATATTATCTCCATATCAAAATGCAAACTGGTTTTTTTTTTTTTTAGAGGCAACTATGTGTTGCAGTGGATAGAGTACTGGGCCTGGAGTCACTTAACCTCTGTTTCAGTTTTCTCAACTGCAAAATGGGGATAATAGTACCTGCCAGGGTTGTTGTGAGGATCAAATGAGATAATATTCATAAAGCACCCATTACATTGGTTAGCACACAGTACGTGTTTAATGCTTATTCTCTTCACCCTCTTTTCCTTTCAGTATCATGATTTTTCACTTTTACTTACTTTGCTTTTCTTGATTCCTGTGTTCATATTTCAAAGTTTTTTTTTTTATCCACTATTTCCAAATACATGGAATTTGCATTTCGGAATATTGTATTTCAAGCTCTCTTTTATAGTGTTGGTTGTTGAATATGTAATACGTAGTTCCTCAGCACATGAATTCTTCCTTTCTAGCTGCTGGAAGCATTTTTTTTTTTTATTAAACTCTGGATTTTGGTCATAATGTTCCTGGGAATTTTCTTTTGGAGGTTTCATTCAGGAGGTGACTAGTAGATTCTATTTTCACTTTAACTTCTGGTTCTAAGAAATCTAGGCATGTTTCTTTTATTTTTTTCCCCTGAAATATGTGAAGGCTTTTGTTATTGTTGTTATTCAAAGTTTTCATGGAATTTCAATTAAATTTTTATTCTCCATCTGTTTTTGCTATGAGATACCTCACACTTTCTTTCATTTGTCTTTATTTCACTATTTCTTGTTGCCTCTTAGGATCATTAACTTCTATTTTATCCATTCTAATTTTCAAGGAGTCTGTTGCTTAAGTTTTGTACTTCTTTTATCAAGTGGCTGTTAGTTCTCTTTACAAGTCTTTCTTTGATAGCTCTCATTTTTCCCCTTCTATTTCTTTTGCAACTGGTTCCTCTAATACTCTAATTTAATTTATAAAATATTTTTTTTTAAAAAAATTTATTTTTTATTTACTCATTTACTTTTAATTTACAAGATTCAGTTGCCCAATCACTTGGGTTTCAGATTTTCTCCCCTCCCTTCCCCCCCCCCCCCCCATGGTGGCGTGCAATCATGTATAGGATCTGCAAATACTTTCACATTGTACAACAGTTTGGTCATATAGAAGGGCTGCAACCAGTGAGTGATCACTGGGAAAAGAAAAACAAAACAAAACAAAACAAAACAAAACAAAAAAACAAAAACCAGACATGAAAGAGAATGACAGCTAGTTTTGCTTCAGTCTCCATTCAAACTATAGTCTTATAAAATATTTTTGAAGTATTTTTTCCCTCTTGCTTCATCTATTTTAGGAATTCTAGTTGAATTTGTACCTAAGCTGTGTTTTTCTTTGAAGCTTTTCTTGCAGATGTTTTAGTCATCTCCTTTTTCTAGGTTTTTGTCTTGAGTGTCCCCATCATCATAATGGTTTTTTATGCTACGATTCTTTTTTGTGTTTACTCATTCTTCCAGCCTTACTTCAGGAATTCAAACTTTGTGCTGTGGTGAGGCTCTGTGTACTTCTTAAGGAAATGTTTACATTGTGTTTTGTCCTCTTACTACTTTCCTAAAGCACTGAGTATTGTTATTTCAGGATCTCAGGGGCAATTCAGGCTAGGGACCCTTAAGCTTTAAGTATACTCAAAGCTGTTTGGTCCAAGGTAAAGTCTGAGAACTGTGCTTCTGAACTCTGAAAATTCTAAACCTGGGTTTGGGTCTGAACAACACAACTGTGGGCAACAAGTTGGAGTTCCAGTAGACTGCTGCTATTATTGTCAGCAGGCAATCTTTGCAAGTTCAGTGATGGAATGGTAGGCTTCCCTTCAGTCGGGGGTTCCTGCCCTGTTTTTCTACTGCAAGCTTCACAATGGGTTCAGAGCTGGGTCTGAGACCTTGTTCCCATGTCAGTCAAAAAGCGTATGCTTTCTTCTGTATTTGCTCCTTGGACTCCACATAGCAAGGTACCTCAACCATTTCCTGCATGCCACTCCTGATCTGCTACCCTTAGGCACAGGTCTCCTCTTTATTCCACCTTAATTCTGTGAGCTAGCACTTGATAGTGAGTGACAGACCTCCCAGCTGTCCCTCCTTCTTGCTCCCTGCAAGAGATCTGGCTCTTCTCTGTGTGTCTGGGACTTTTTCTTGCCCTTGGGCACACACTTGTGCAGACCCTTCCTGCAGTTCCTACACTGGAATGCTAATGGTTGTACCTAGTGCTGGAGTCCACAGACCTCTTTTTTCCCCCCTATGCTGATCTGGGCTCGAAATAACTGCTTGCTGTATTTCCAGTATTTCCCAATCAGGACTTGGTCCAGAAAGTTTTCTAGCTCTTTATGGAGGTGTTGGGGGAACAGTTCAGTTGTATTTCTCTCTGGCTTGCCACTTTGGCTTAGCTCTGGAAATAAAATTCTTAAATAAATATTAATCTCAAAATATCCAACACATAATGCATATTCATTTTAGAAATTTATGTTCCAACAGTGTCACACACTCTAAAGGCTACATACTAAACCCAAAAATAAATTTGAGAGTGAATATCATCTGAGTTTCAATATTAAATTTTACAGAACCTTGGTCATAACAGGAATGCAAAATTTCCATTTTTGGGTTTGAATAAAAACAATTAATTTTTATATTTTTAATTTTAATATTTTAAAATTTAAAAATTTTAAATATTAGAAACAAAATCAGTTTCTCTTGGCAGATAAAAAGACATCCTTAAAGAGGAAGCAGATGATAGTGAAGCTTCATATACTCCTTCCCCACTTTAGTGATAATAAGTACCATTATTAAATAATCTGTGAACAGAACTCTTGCATACTCTCTGGACTGACACTGTCATATCAGCATTGTGTAGCTGTTATGGGGTGGAGGCAGGGGAGGTGGAGGGAGTTAAGTAGGGGAGTCGAGGTAAGGAGTTAATCCAAGAACTTTTAAGAACTCTTAATTTTATTCCATTCATCCCAATTAAACTACTATCCAACAGGTTTTACTGAGCAGATCAAGAAATGACCACAATGCACAATTCCTATGGGTGAGCAACTATGATTGCCATAGGGAAAAAAAGTTATGTCAGAGGATAATATTCTGACAAGGTTCTTATTTTCATGTGTTAGAATGTGAACTTCTTGAAAGAAGGGAATGGCTTAAGTTTCTATTTGTATCCCCAGTGCTTAGCAAAGTGCTCTATATATAATACACTTACTAAGGGCCTTTTCAATTCCTTCAAGTGAAAACAAAGACTTCACAATGATAGCATCTCTTGTTTATATAGGTGAATGTACAATATGGATATAGACAAAATAATAACTTTAAGGCAGCTTGTTGTATCAGGTAGACCAGGGAATCAAAAAATTAGGCATTGTGGGACACAGTTCCTGACACATTGTAGATCCTTAATAAATACTTATTGAATTGATTTGCGAGATATAGTATTTTCTGAGACATAGGAATTAAACATGGTAGGGGTAAGGAAGAATTAAAAAAAAAACAACTTTAACCTGCTAAAAAAAAAAGAACAGGTAACAGGACCAAAAGATTTAGTGATATTAGTAATATGTGACTTGTTACAATAGAGACAGCACTTGCATCAGAAATGGAGATTCAAGTAATAACAAATGCATTTGGCCTCTTAAACTAATGAGAAAGGATATTTTCTAGGACATCTAAAGGAAGAAATTTTTTAAAGAATCCATAAGAATTTTGCGATCAGTGATACCTTTATTCACATGTAGCCATGGAAGATTTCTTTTCCCTGTTTTGAATTTGACACAAGATTATATTTTTATGTTGCTATTGAAAAAAGGTGAGAGAGGCTCAACATAATTCCATTAATTATGTCCTTAGTAAAAATAAAATAATGGTGTTCATTTGTGATTGAATTCCTAATTTCTGTGGAATTTATATATTGCAAAAACTTTACCTTTTTTTCCTAAAATTAAAATGTTTTCAATTAACCTTCTGCCCTTTCACCCATCTACCTCCCCCCCCCCCCCAGCGGGAAAAGAAAAACTGCCTAATAACAATTATGTATAGTCAAGTAAAATAAATGTCTACATTGACTATATTTAAAAAGTCTCAGACTACACTAGAAGTCCATCATCTCTGAGGAGGTGGGTAGCATGTTTCAACACAAGTGCTTTGGAATGATGGTTGGTCACCATGTTGTTCAGAGTTCTTTAAGTCTTTCAAAGTCACTTGTTTTTACGATATTCTTGCTATTGTTTAAATTATCCTCCTGATTCTGCTTACTTCATTGCGTTTCACATTGCATACTTCCCAGGCTTCTCTTAAACCATTCCTTATTTCTTATAGCACATGAGTATTCCATCACATTCATATACCACAACTAGTTCAACCATTCCATAACTGATGTCCCACTTGCCATTAGTTTACAGTTCTTTGTCACTGCAAAAAGAGCTTCTATACATACAAGGTATTCCCAAAATCTTAGGGCAGTTTTAAGATGTTAATGCTTAAATACCCTGTATTTTTGTACATATGAGTCCTTTTCCATTTTATTTGGTCTCTTTAGAGTACACATCCAGTGGTTGTATAGCTGTATTAAAAGATAGGCATATGGTGGCTCAGTGAATAGAGCACAGACCCTGGAGTCAGGAGGACTTGAGTTCAAATATGGCTTCAGTCACTTAACACTTAACTAGCTATGTGACCTTGGGCAAGTCACTTAACCCCAATTGCCCTGCCTTCCCCCCTCCAAAAAGCAAAAAAAAAAGACAGGCAGAGTTTAGTAACTTTGGGGACATGATTCCAAATTGTTTTTAGGAATGGTTTGGTCCAATTAAGAGCACCACTAACAGTACATAAATGTCTACATTTTTCCATAATCTCTCCAACATTTGCAATTTTCTTTCCTTTTTAAATTTTTTTTTTTCAATTTGATAGGTGTGAGGTAGAATCTCAAAAGTATTTTAATTTGTATTTTTCTATTAGAGATTTGGAACATTTTTTAATATGGCTTTTGTCAACTTGTATTTGCTTCTGAAAATTTTATATTCTTCGATCATTTATCAGCAGGTGGGGATGGCTCTTAGTCTTATAAATTTGAATCAGTTCACTATTTATCTATCTTAGAAACGAGACCTTTATCAAAGAAACTTTATGAAAAGATTTTCTCTCTCATTTGCCTGCTTTTCTTATTTTAGCTGCACTGGTTTTGTTTGTGCAAAATCATTTTAGTTTTATGTAATCGAAATTGTCCATTTAACCTTCTGTGATCTTCTGTATCACTTCTTTGGTCAAGAACTCTTCCCTATCTATATCTGACAGGCAACTTCTTCCTTGCTCCTCTGTTTATGATATCAACTTTTATGGTTAAGTCATGTGCTCATCTGGAGGTCAACTTGATTATATGGTGTGACATATTGGTCTATACTTAGTCTCTGCCAGATTGCTTTCTAGTTTTCCTTATAGGTTTTAACAAATCCTTTTTTCAAGAGAAAAATTAAAATATAGAGAGTTAATTGATTGCATATGTCTAATTCTGGGGGATGGTTATTGCTTTTACCAAAAAAGAAAAAAAAACCCCAGGTGATATAGCAAATTTGCAGGATAAGGTTTCCTGTTTATCCCAACTCTAGAATCAAACAAGTAAATTAGTATGTCTAAAAATTCTTAGGTATTTTCATAGACAGCATTGATTTATGGGGATTTTGTTGTTTTTTGAGTCTGGATTTCTTTTAAGTCAACCTACATCATAACTAGTGCAGTCATTCTCTCCACCTCCTCCCCACCCGGACATATATACCTCTATACTTAAAATATATCAATGCTAACATGAGATGGCAGGTCCTTATACAGCTCCTCATTTCAGAAACTCCATTGTCTAATGTTTTATACTTTTCCCTTCAAGTGCCCATATCAGCCCAAAGATATAATGAAGACGCCATATCTGATAGCTTTACGAGCTGTGCCACGGCCATCCCTAACAGCTTGCAGAAGAAGTATGTTTATGATTCCAGCATCTTGAAATCCAACAAAGTAGAAAGCAGGATACATCCTCCTCACCATCTCATCAAGGAAGAAGGCAAGTTAGCTTTCAACAGGGACATACCTGAAAAAATGAACGCAAATGAAAAGCCCTCCTTGAACTTTGTGCCAAATTCCCTATTGCCTAAATCTGAATGTTTCCAGTCCAAGACACTTGGACAACTAAGCCATCTTCTACCAGTGCCAGCTTTATATGAACAAACAAGGATATATATGAAGGAACCAAAGTATGGGCCCGCTGGACCGCACACCCCTCATTCAGATCAGTCAGATGGCAATAACATAATGATGGCAAAGGTAAACCATGACTCTGAGAGTGAACACATGATGGATATGCAGCCCACCGGACAAGTTCCCTTTGTACTTCTAAACTACCACCACCTGTTATCCAAACACGGGACATTCCAGCCATCTTCATGCACAGCCACCAGACACGTAGCTGAAAATTATGGATCTAGTTCAGAAGAGGTAAACACATTTATTTCAAAAAACCCAAGTCTGTCCTCAGTCTCACCCCCAGAAACCCACAGGGAAACTGAGCTATGCCATTATATTGGAACTTCTGTAATAATCAATTCAAGGTGACAATAATAGAAACTGGCCTCTTAATTAAAAGCAAACAAACTGGAAGCATTTCCAAAGAAAGCACAAGACAACATGGTTACACTTACCAAGCAGAGCAGGAAGGTCAATGAGGGACAAACTGGCATGTGTTCTTGGCAAACCATGTGTAACAGTACCTTGAAGGTCAGAGAAAAACACTGAAGATTCAGTGTAGCATTACTATGACCTGATCTCTGGTGCAGAATGCTAATGAGATGCCATATGCCAGATCTCATTATTTTAGAGTGTCAAACAGATTTAAGAGGCAAGGACTAGTTATGCATAGATTTAAATTATCTTACACAGAGGTAACTATTTTAATTCAAAAATACATTTTAGATTTTTACCACCAAAATGACAAACTATTGAGTGTGAAGAACTATAAAAATACTGTGCTGGGTATTCAGGAAAATGTTCAAACTGAAGCTATTTTGTTCCTTTTCCCCTTACATCTCATCAACTAAACCAAAACAAGAACAAAACAGACTGCTAGGTAGCCCTGGTTTTAATTTAAAAGGAATAACTAGCCCAAGCATTACTCTAAAACTTCAGATCACTCTTCCCCGATGGACCAAGTCACTTAAAACTCTCTTGGTCTAAGTTTATTTGTAAAATTAGGAGATTGGATCAGAAGGCCTCTAGAATCCTTTCTAGCTCTAAATTTATAATCTTGTGATAGTTAATATTCTCCTTCTAATTTTAGGGAACACTGACTGAGTCAGTGGCCAATATCTGAAGTAATGTTTGTTCCAGAATAATTTAAAAAAGAATTCTCAACTCTAAACTTTGAGAACATTTCCTTTTAAAATATCCTAATTAAAATGAAAGCTCTAAAAGAATAACTTGATCTGTCCATAGGATGGGAGTTAGATCTGGGATTTTGTTGGTGGAGGGAATTTTTCTGCACCTTCTAGTTTTAGAGAGATGTTTGAAACACTCAGAGGGTCATGTTGCCAATATGTGGGACAGGGCTTGAGCCAGATATTCCCGGTGCCAAGGCTGTTTCTCTAACTACTAGGCCATGCTGCCTTGCATGATATATCTTTAGAAAAAGCAGATTATGGTTAAAATGATCATAAGAAAAATAGACAATTTCACTGTTCCCAGGAGTATTCCTTATTCTCATGAAAGCCCACAAGAACATATTTTGTTTCCCTTCTGGTGCAAAGATTTTCTCAAGAAAACATAATTCCATTTTGTTGTTGTGTATACTTAAGATACATCAATAAACACTTATTTTCTTTCAGCTTCCAATAATCTATGAACTCATGGCAACAAAATGAATAGTACCCACACAAATGAATAGGCATTAAATGAAAAAGAAAGTCAGAAAATGGTTTATGAGAAGAACGTATAGTTGTCCTGCAATACAAAAATGTTAGCTCAGTCAAGTTTAAATACATGGCAAACATTCAGAATTTGGCATAAAGAAATTCATAGTTACTCATGACTAGTACAGTAACCCTAATAAAATTAATTGAATTGCATGTGCAATGTGGAAAATTATCAATTATCCACTCACTTTCTTTAATAAAAATAATTTTAAAAGATGTAGTTACACATTTTCTTACTTGCATTTTATATATGGCAAGTAAAACGCATTCACCTTTGAATATTTACATGAACATTTAAATATATAATAAATATTTTTAAAGAAAAAAGTTCAGAAATAAACACACATATATATATGTCTGTATATACATATATATTGTTTAAAGGTTAACCATTTAAGATAACTTATTTCAGCGCTGGTTTAAATATTTCACTTGGTCAAAGCTCTCCCTTACCCACTCTTACATACTTTCTCCAAATGCTCGAAACTACCCAACATTGTATCATTTTTGTTGTCTTTACAAAATGGCTTACTTTATGATGTATGCTTCTGGTTTTTTCTGTTTCAAAGGAAGTCAGAAATTTTCATAGCTATCATTTTAAATTAAAAATCCACCTGTCATATGTTGTTAAATTGTGAAATTTTCTTTTATCAAACTAGTGTCATTATATAGGACCTAAAAGGATCACTTACTATATTGGACCAATTTGTCTTTTGAATGAATCAAAAAATTAACAATGCAACATAACATGTATATAATGTATGTATCAATATAATCAACACTGTTCACATTGTTAAGAAACAGATATATCCACCCTGTTTTATACCCTGCTTAGTCGTTCCTCATTAGAATACTTATGTGAGAGTCTATGCATATATAAAACAAATTTATGTAATTTCCTGAGTATTCCTTTGGATTTCAAAATGAAATCATAATTCCTTAAAGGCAAGGACTAATTTAAGTAGGAAATATCATCTGGCATTTAAAAATAAAGTACCCCTTTTGCGACTATCTTATTAACATTTTGAAGCTGTATTCAGAAAGCATGAAATCATGTAGGTTTTTTGTTTGCTTTTTAGGAAATGTTTAGCTTATGCGAGGATTTCTATTAAGGCAAAGGAGACAATATGGACTACTAGGCTTGAGACAGAGTATGTATGTCTATATGTAGCATGTACACATGTAATTAACAAACTAAATGTTAACAGCGAAAGTTTCCTACTCTAAAGAAACATATTACAGAGCTAACTTTTTAATCTTTTATTCACCTATAAAGGATTGCTCCAAGATAAGAACCAACATTTACAGAGTTAATATAGGCATAACTTTCATAACAGTATTAAGAAGAAATATTTAATGTAGAAGTAAGAATGGAGGGTAAAATTTTCTGCAAGAGAAACTCTCATATCTGGCTCATAGAGGGATGGAGTAGCTTTGTAGAGTGGGCAGCAAAGAGATGACTGGTTTTCATTTATTAGGGGAGTTAAACATTTAAGAAGGTATGAGTAATGCTATAACTAAATTGTAACAGAACAAATTATAGAATGCCACAAAATTTTATTGTGCTCTTTACTGAGCTCTTGGTTATCAAAAACACATTATCCAAAAAAGACAAAAAGCACAATATTCAAAGGTGATAAGTCCGTTGAAAGCACACATATGTTAAAATGGATGTTATATCCTAACTTAAGCCATTTTAGTGAAAGGAGAAATATTTCAGAAATACTTTTAGCTGTCTGAAATTTTAAATATCATAACTTTATTTTAAAACCATCTGAGTTTTTAAGCATTTCTACTAAGCTTAATTTTTTAAGCATTAGGACCTTTTTTGTGATGAAAATAAACTTCTGTCAAAAATATACTAAAATCAATCTCCGAAGCACCCAAACTTTCAATACATATGCATTCCTTATTATGTATTTTTTCATTTATTATGTATTTTTAATATTAATAAAAAACTATCACCAAACATGGTTGATTGTTGTCTTGAATAAAATATACAGTATGAATAAGAACAAAGTCCAAACCATTTATTCTGATGCATTTCCTTTCCAAAGACCTTGCTCATTTATTTTAAGTACTTTACAAAGGTTGTTCTTTCAAAGATGAAAATGTAAGTTTATATTTCATTTTATTACATTTGTATATAGCAATTTCCTAGAAACAAAAAGAGTCTGGTTTCTGAATATTACAGAGAAATTAATTTTCTGTGAGTTCAAAGTTCAAACTCTTTGGACACAAGTTTAAAATTTCTCATTTACCATTTCTTTTCCTACATTGGGGGTGAAGTCCATTATTTTCTCCACAGTTAGGCTCATGATCTACACCCTTAGTTTTTATCCATCAACCTGCTGAGTAATGAAGTGAATGGAGTTAAAATGCTGCTGCCCATGGGATCCTATCCAGCCTACCCCTCAAGGCAAGAGCTGGCTGCAGGGTTTTGTGGGGTCATTCTTCCCTCCCATCACAGCTACTTAACCTTTGCTTGGTTGAAATTAAAAGCAACTCCTTTATTGCCAAGCAATATTAGTGTTTTTATTTCATAAATATCCATTTCGTGTTTTTACTTCATAAATATCCATTTCATCCCTGCTCCACGTGTCAGGGTCTTTCAAATAAATGTTCCCTAAAGACTAAAAATGTTGCCATTGAATACGTGTCCTTGAACTTTCTTTTAACTGCCACTATTTCTAATGACGTCCCGGAGAAGAGATCCACATTTCTGAATGTTCTAAAGATTAAAGAAATGATAACAAGAGAGATGGAAACTTTAAATACTAGATAAGACATATCCACAAATATAACTACTCTTTGTAAGTTAATAATTCAGACATATTATTTTCTTGGGTAGCCTATATTCCAAAGAAAGTCCTAATATTTCTGCTGTGTATAATAGAGGCACTTTTTCTCCAAGGTAAGCTGAGGAAAATCTCTTAAAACAAATCCAGGCACATTGTAAACTACTTTGACAGAAATAGTAGCCAGCTAATAATTGTTCACTTTTATGTTACTTATTTTATTATATAGAGCTTATCATGAGCCAGACACTGTGTTAAGCACTTTACAATTATTATCTCACTTGATACTCATAACACTCTTGGGAGTTGGGTGGTATTAGTGTCCCCATTTTACAGATGAGGAAAGAGAGGTTAAATGATTTGCCCAAAGTCATTTGGCTAGGAAGTGATCTGAACTATGACTCTAGGCACTCTATCCACTGAATCACCTTGCTGCCCTTGTAATCCTCCTCTTCCTCATCACTATGACCACAACCACCACGGCCACCACATTATCATGGGAGAGATGGTTCCAGCAATCTAGAGGTTTTAATAATTGTACGCATTTTCTGAGGATTTGGGGAGCTGCTCAATGGCTATATTTCTACCTCCAACATAAAGCTAAGATTCATTTTCTTGTCTTGTTCTAAAGATAGTGAGAAGAACATAAAAATTCCTCTAACAATGACATTTTTAAAAATCTAGTTTAGATGAGATTGATTTTTGAAATTATTCTGGTTTTCTTGACAGTAACTGTGAAACATTGACATGACCTTAATTTAGCTATTCTATAGAACAGGATTAAAACAACAATTTCTTTGGTATATCAGAAGGAAAACCAGTTTTATAAAAAAAATGCAGCATTCAATTAAAGTCTCTTCTGTCTCCTCAGACAATTCTGAACAGCCTATTTAAAAGCATAAAGGCAAAAGTATCAAAGTGTATCTATGGACTTTAATGCTTCCAAACTCCCTTCGCCTCCCTTCTCCTTTCCAAAGCAAAAATTTCGAAAATAGTATCATAGCTTAAAGAAAATAAAATGAAATGTTTTTCATTACGTAACCCTCCCCAAAGAGATTCAAGAATTAATGATAGGGGCAGCTAGGTGGCGCAGTGAATAGAGCGCCGGCCCTGGAGTCAGGAGGACCTGAGTTCAAATGCGGCCTCAGACACGCAACACACAAAAAACTAGCCGTGTGACCTTGGGCAAGTCACTTAACCCCAATAACCCTCCAAAAAGCAAAAAAACAAAACAAAAAAAATTAATGACAGCAATTCTAAGGGATGACTGTGAGTTTTCTTTATGTTAGATTTCCAGAGACTTGTTAACTTAGCTGAATATGTTAATATTTCCTTGCTGAGAGGCTCTCTGTGTCTCACTGGTGTAGTTAGATTGTATAATGAAACTCATAAGTTTCTGCATCAACCTTCCTGCATAAGAATAGCATAAAGAAAGAAAGTGTCACTATGCAATGAAGAAGTTTTGAACAGAGCTAGGAGCTCTATCCCACTTTCCTTCCAATTATTTCACCAAGACTGGTGGGGAAAGCTTAGACAAAAAGTTATAGTTGACAAGTAGCATGTATGATTTAAAAGTTAAATGAAGAGAACAATTTCATGGAAAAAGCATGGATCACATATGGAATAGAAAACATAAGAAAAAAATGCTTTTTTTCTTTTGTTTTGCCAATATCAGATTATTAACATCTTTTAAAGCCTTAAAATAACTAACCAATACCAAGTCTATATCAGCTGAAAGTTTCATTTCTCTACAATACAAAATGAGGGAGAGCAAGGAAGATTACAATTTACAAAGAAAATGCTGAAATAAGTCATTCAGTCTTGAATTAGAGGCTAATCTAACCTGTTATCTTTTAAAAAATCTGTTCTTATTAGGATCCATAAGCTAGACTTAAAAGTGTTTTAGAAGGTCCCAATCCTCACTTAGAGTACAAGATGTCCCAAAAATCTCAGGCAATTTTGACTTCAATAGCTTAAAACTTCACCAAGTCTTTTGGAACAAGCTGGATGACAAACACTCCAGATATGAGTATGCCACTATCAGACACTCTTATCTTCTTTGTGTCTCCATGTCAACTTCACACACATTCTCTTTGCAACACATCTCCCTGGTTGAGTAGAAAAGATATTACATCCCCCATAACTGAGCAATGACTCAAGACTGGAAGGACTGTTGCTTTTCTTCTTTTTAAAGTGAACAGTGGTGAAGTCTTTACTATTGTGAAAATATCTAAATTCTTCCTGTACTATTCCCAAATAAGAGCTTCATGTGTCAATAAACACCAATTTAATCTAAGAAGGGAAAGGCTGGTGACCTTCTCAAAAGGAGGCAGAAAAAATGGTAAACAAAAAAGAGCAACAAAAAGGCATGACAAAAGTCACTAAAGAGGGGAAAAACCTCTAGCACCCACATTTCCAAACAGATCTTCATGATTGGTGACCTTAGGAAAGACCTAGGAAATCAAATAGGAATGTATTTGCAGGTGGTTGTGTACTTCCACCTTAAACTAATTTCAACTAGATGGGGCAGGCATACTGTGCCATTGTGATCACAACAGTTGAGTGCTGGACATAACAGGCAGACATTTCATTGGCTCCCATGACTACTGCTTTTTGGGGATGATGAGATTTCTCAGCATGTCGAAAGAGTTGCCATCTGGATGCACAGTCACAACATCCCCACCTTCTTGATGAACTTGAAGGAAGCCAGAATCATCAATGCCAACAATCCATACCATTGGCCCCTCATCGCTTCCCAGACGTACTTGCTGACCACTGTAGATCAAGAGCAGTGGAGCTAATTACTTGGAAATATGATACAATCTTAAGGCACACAAATGTGTAAATCTTTACATTCAATAGAAAACAAAACTACGTTACACAGTTATTTTGGAGGGGCTTAAGAGCTGGAATTTATCAGACTTTGTGTGAGATTTGAATTATTTTTATACCTAGTAAAATAAAGGGACCAATGAAATATCCAAGACAAGAGTCATGAATCTCTTCTCCTAAAGCTGATGTTCCTCTTCAAGTTTTTATATATTACATAACAATGATTCTGATTAACCTATCCTTTATTTCCTACACAATTAAAACTTTGATTAAAGAACTAAAAATTTTTTTTTCCAATTCCAGTTTTGTTCTGTTCTAAAAAATAAAATAGATCAGGGTGAATGGGAAGAGAAGTGAAAAAAATATGTTCGAAAAAAATCTGGAAAAACAAATTTCTTTTTTTTTCTTTTTCTTTTTGGAGGGCAATTGGGGTTAAGTGACTTGCCCAAAGTCACATGGCTAGTAAGTGTGTCAAGTGTCTGAGGTCAAATTTGAACTCAGGTCCTCCTGACTCCAGGGCTGGTGCTCTATTCACTGCGCCACCTAGCCGCCCCCAACAAATTTCTTTTAAAAGTTATTTAGAAAAGAAGTTTTCAGTGTGGAAGCAATTACGTGAGAGAGAGGGAAAACCTGCAAGTTAAACTGATTCTTATGCTATTTCTGATTAATATTATTATGAGTTCAAAAAAGAGAGATTTTATAAAATTACATTCTGGCTATTGTTTAAAATAGAGGGTTTTAAGTATTCAGGTGAATGCTTATGAGGCTCATCAGAATTACCTTTGTATGAACTATTTCTCTGACAATGGAGTTAACAAATGAAGCTTCAAGAAGAAATGCCACCAACCTGTGCACCCAGTATTTATAATACAGAGGAAGAATTGCATTAGGTCCTTTATCCTGAAATGCATCTATCAGTCGCTCCAGCACAGTTATTGTTCTTGCAAGAAGATAATCCACATGGAACAGACTTAGATTTTTATTGTGTTTCTCATTATATTCTACGATGAGATCGTTGATACATATAGTAGGGTTGCTGTTATTCACATTAAGTCCACAGCCTGAAACAACAATAAACAAGAAATCAAAAGAAAGACACAAACAGCTCTTCTTATTCTCAGGAAATCACTATTGGAAAAAAAATGGTTTGACATTGAAATCAGTTGGAAAGATGATTTCTTTCCTCCTCCAAATTAGATTTCTAAGCATTACACATCATCTTTCTTGCAATTCCTGCTTCTTTCCCCTTCACCTTGGCCTGCACAGCATTTCTTTACTCTGATCACCTGGAGAAGGACTTTCTGATGCCTTCTTCTTCTTCATCCTTTTCCCCTGATGACTGTCAGTCTGACTGCTCCTAGTATCTCCTACTCATATTCGCTGTTACTGTCACTGGAAAATGATCATCTGAGGCAGAAAAGTCAAAACAAATTCATCTTGAAAGTGAAGCTGCTCGCAACGAGCAGGCAAACAGGCTTCTCAGCATCACTTCTGAGTGCAGTTGGGGTGATGAAACCAAGAGTTCTAGACCAGGCCAAATCTGACAGAAAGTGAGATCTTCATTTGGAAGTGGAGATTTTGCCAAAAAAAGTAAACTGCTCAGCTGAAAAACCCAGTGGATTCAAAACTTGGTCAGGGCAGGACTTTATAATAGATTCCTTTTTGTTTCACTGTAACATCCTTTGGAATATCCTATATCCCCCTGAGATCCCTGCCTATGAACTGCAACGGTAACGTCCCATGTCAATCTTCTATGCAAACTTTGTTCCGATCGTCCTTTCCCTCCATCACTTGCTAATGTTCCTGCCTTCCTTAAATCAACTGACATTTACTCATCTTTGTATATGTTTTATCCCTCCACAAAAGGTAAGGGCAAAGAATGTTTGGGTCTGGTGTTTCTCTCCCCAGAGCCGAGTAAAAAAAAAAAACCTCTTCACTTGACCCTGCAATCTCCTCAGATTGTTTTCCTTTGCCTCCTCTTTCCATAGCCAAACTTACTTTCACAGCCAAAAAATCATTTGCAGGGTCCAGTGAAGAGACTTTTTTAAGGAGGGGGGAGACCTGGGCATGTTTATAGGTAGTAAGGAAGGAACCAGTAGAAAAGGAGATACCGAAGCGACAGAGCCAGAAAACAGATGAGATCAAAGACACAAAAAAAAGAAAAAAGAGATTCCAGAGCAACAAAGGAAGAGGCAGGCAGAGGAAGATGGAAACTGGGGAGAGGTATGGCTGAAGCAGACAGAAGGAGAGAGCAGGGAGTGCTGGGGGTAGAGAAGGGAGAGAGCAGGGAGTGCTAGGGGGTAGAGAAGGGAGAGCACAGGGAGTGCTAGGAGGTAGAGAAGGGAGAACGCAGGGAGTGCTAGGGGGTAGATGCAGACTCTGAATTACAAGGTCTTGAGGGTATGGGATAGGAATTTATTGGTTAGTTGCTGCCTTAATTCTCGAAGAGAATCGAAATGACTTCCATTAGTTGGAGTCAAGGGATGGTGTCCAATTGTGACTGATCAGACCAATATAAGCTGTGGCTCTACCACAGGTGAGGCACAATTAGTCCATAAGAACATTTGTAGTGGAGATATCAATACATTTGTGCATCTCACGTTTTTGAGCCACTGCAATTCTGCTTTGCTTACATAA
Organism: Pseudochirops corinnae; assembly: GCA_028646515.1. NCBI lineage: Eukaryota > Metazoa > Chordata > Mammalia > Diprotodontia > Pseudocheiridae > Pseudochirops > Pseudochirops corinnae. Next base: position 47,047,475 of record CM053591.1, on the reverse strand, counting down.
CACAGCACCTTCTCTGATGAGAGCATGCCATGCTGGGCAGTCCTGTGCCAGTGTCTCCCATGTCTCACCATCTATACTAAAGTTCTTCAGAGAGATCGTGGGTGTAGTCGTATTACTTTTTCTCACCTCCATGTGAGTGCTCTCTATGAAATAGTCTTCTGGTAAACATACGTATGACATTCAAACAATGTGGCTTTTTATCAGCCATTGGATGACAAAAATAGCAATTGATTGTGACCCTCTAGGACACCCAATAGGTGCTCTGATCAGGGTTAGACTGTAACTGTCCTGAAGGACCAATGATTTTTCAAAAGGTTTGAAGTTTGCATAGCAGTTGAGGAGGAATGACATGGGGGAGAGTTTTAAGCTACAATGGGTGAAGGGCAGGTTTTGCTGTATTGTAGGCAAGTCCTGTGAGTGGCTACTTTGAGGAGGATGAGAAGTAATTCATCTTCCCACCTTTTGATTGATCACATTCCACAGCCCTTCAGGTCACCCTGCCTCCTACTTTGGAGATCACTGCTCCGGGGTCACAGATGGTCATTCCTCTGAAATAACATGATTTTGTGATATTATGATGGATCTCAGCCACAGACAATATTTTTTCAAACAGTAGGTGTTAAACCAGCAGGGAAATCATGTTGGGAATCTGAAATAATAAACTTCTAGTGAGATCAGGTCTCCAAGAAGCTGATTGAGCTCACATTTGGCATCACTTTCTTTGGCTTATCCCAAGATGATAGGTTATGATACACTCAGAAAATACTCTAGTTGGCTCCCATTTCAGTCTGTGGTCTGAGGCTCTGGCCTTGGAAAGAGCCCTTGCAACAAGGGACTGGAAAACTAGGCATTCAAATATTATGAAGGGATGAAACACTCAAATAGAGCATAGAGGTTAGTTGCCTTTACATTCAGCAGTAAATCCAGAGGAAACCACTGATTCCAGTCACTAAGAGGGGCTAGGGCTAGACCTCTACTTTCTCGTGTCCAGTGATGAAAAAAGGTAAGAAGGAGATAAGGGAAGAGGACTTTGGTGACCGGGCAAAGAAGCTTCTCTAGGGAAGGAGGACTCCAAACCAGACCCCAACATGGGCTAGGGTTAGGATACCCACAAATATCTTCAGTGTGACAGCAACTTTGCTCCTACTAATTTGGTAAATTTCAAAGGACTAGCTAAATTATTTAGGAACTCCAAACTTCTTAAGAAATCTCCTAAACTGACCCAGTTCCTTCTCTTATCAGTATCTTGAGTATACTGTGAGCATGGTGATAAAAGGAAATAAAAGCTATATACTAAATGGGATGACAAATTGAAAAGTGGTTGATGCATAATCTATTTTTACTTTCCACTTGAAGATAATTTTATTACATTATTTCCAAAACTGCTGGTAAAACAACATAAAAACTTACCAATAAGTATATGAAAAGTTGTTCCCACAAGTGTTGAGTTGACCAAAACTCCACCAAGCTTTATTTGATCACTGTAGTAGATATCATTGGGCCACTTTACTCGTAAATTGATATCCTATAGAAAAACTCATACATTAATCATAGGTTCATTTGGTTTGAAGGGACCTTAGGAGGTCATCTAGATAAAGCAAACTTGGGTGAATCATTTTGAAACTAATATACTCTGGGACTACAGTTCTCTCCTTCCCATAATCCAACACTAGACTCAAGATAACCTCATGAGACAACAGAGACACAGACTTAGAAAAATTTAGCACCAACCTCAGTGTCTTCTTCCCTTGCTCGAATTCATTATGACTAAAAACAAAAACACATAAAAAATTCCCAAGAAAGCAAAAACAAAAACTTGCTGAGACTACCCATTGTGTTAGTGGCACCATTTAAAATATTAAAATACTCATGAATTTGAATTCCTTCCAATGATGAAGATCACTGCCTATCCTATTTGACTCTGGTCCAATACATCTGGTAAAGGAGGGGGTACCCAACATACTAAGGGCCTTCTTTGTTTTCTCATATCTTACAAATACTGACGGTACATTCGGCCTGCTCTACCATTCCTCTCCCTCACCATATGATCAGCCCATTTCCTTTTTCTATCATACATTTCCTTCACTCCCCTTCTCCAAAGTTCCTTATTTACTATGTTACATCCAGCATATATTTATCACATGCCTCCTCACTGTACTGTGTAATATTAATTTTAAATTCTTTGGAGACTATCATGTTCCATGTTTTGCAGTCAAGTAATAACATAGGTAGACTATTGATATTAAAAGAAAGATCTTTGTTTCTGGAAGAAATCTGGAGTCATTAAAGGAACTTTGCAATTTCCTGAAGGCAAGCTAGTCTGCTCTTCTTCAAAGGCGCAGGCCTTTGCTCAACTTGTTTTTCCCTAATATCTAAAGTGTTTTGTATCTCTAGTGTGTTTCTCTTGAACTATCCTTTCTCATATATTTCCATCCATTCTGATTTGTTTCTACCTTTGCATTAAAGTATCAGAGTATACATTGATTTGATTTGGAAGTTTTTATTTGGAAAAAATAAACACCATGAAAATAATTGCAGTTTATGCTTCAATATCAGTTGCTGAGAACAAAGTAGTAGAGAAATTCTATGAAAAATGGGGTGAGACCCTAAAATCACACCACATACACTCTGAATCTACAACATGGAATAATAAATAAAATAAAATAATATTTTGTAGGCATCAAAGACAAAGAAATTCTCATTCCACGGGGCCAAACGGGTTTCCAGTTTACAAGAAAAGCCAAAAAATAAATAAATAAATAATGGAATAGGATCCTTGTAAACATCGAAGACAAAAAAATTCACACCAACCACAATAAATCAAAGAAAAATTAGAGTATGACATCATAAAATGAAAAGAATATCAAGTGGCACTCAGAACTGGGCTTCATTTCATTTACATTGCTGTAGTCACCATGTAAATCTTTCTTTGGTTTTGTTTTGTTTCTTTTCATTGTTCATTAGTTCATAAAAATCTCAAATTTCTCTCGAGTTCTTATTACTCATAACTGCTCACTACAAAATGACATCCTATTTGATGCACCTGATATATTGACATATGTTATCAAATACCATAATTATGTTGTCCATTTCCCAACCAATGAGTACCCACTTTGTTCCCAATTTTTTGCTTCCCCAAAAAGGTCTTTTAAGAATCTCCTGGTATCTATATAGAACCTCTGTTTCCGTTTTTGATCTCCTTAAAATACATACCTAGAAGTAGGATTATTGGCTCAAAAAGGCCAATTTAGTCACATTTCTCAAATAATTCCAAAATAATAGGTAAAATAATTGGACAAATTTACAACTCTACCACTGAGGTATTGGTGTACCTGTCTTTATGAAATCCCTCTAACATTACTCCCATCTTTTATAATATTATCTGATTTATACTCGGAGTTGTTAAAATTTACATTTCTGTCACTATTAGTAACTTAGAGCACATTTTCACATACTGGTACATACCTAAAAACTCTTCTTTTGAAAACTGGTCATATCCTTTGATCACTGACCTCGTTGGAAATTGGCTTTTGGTGTCATAACTTTGTCAATGCCATATAAATCACGGATATCAGTGTTATGTTGGTGATATTTGAGGCCAATACTTTTCCATTATGCAGTTTCTCTTTTCCATCCTCACTGATTTTATTTATGCCAAAGATTTTTAATTTACTTAATTAAAATGATTCATTTTTTCTTTACTCTTTATTCCATCCCTTGTTCGGTTAATTTTTTTAATTGTATGTAATTAAAATGATCTCTTCTGTCTTTATTTATTCTATCACTTGTTTGATTAGGAACGCTCCCCTCTACCATAGTTGTAAAAGGTAATTACTCTTCGTGCCTTTTAATTTTCTTATGATGTGATCTTTTATATTTGAGTAATGTAACCATTTTGAGTTCATTTTTCTATAAAGCATAAGGTGTTACTTATAAATCTAATTTCTGACAAACTGGTTTCCAGTTTTTCTAGGAATTCTTGTCAAAAAGAGAGCTCCCAAAATAGTTCTTGAAATTATTGTTTCTGACTTTTTCTATTTTTTACTTTTCTAATATAGTTCACTGATCTATTAAAAAATGACAAGTTTTAATGACTATTGCTCTGTAATATAGTTGGAAATCTAATCATTCATATTTTTTCATTATCCCTCAAGACTCTAGACCTTCTGCTCTTCCAAATGATTTTTGTTAGCTTAGTTAATTTTTACAAAGCAAATCATTGGTGGTTTTATATGGCACTGAAATGGCAAATTAATTTTGATAATGTTATCATTTTTATTATTTTGTCGTAGATCAGCTATGACCAGTAATTAATTCTCCATTTATGAATGTTTTAATTTCTGCTGCGTCTTGTAGTTGTATTTGTATAAATCTTGTGTGTGTGTTGATAGATTAACCATAAAATTTTATGTATTTTATATTTTGAAAGGAATTTCTTTTGTCACCACTTTTTCCTAGTTTAGCAGTACTGATCAGAAATTCTGATAGCTTTTTGGGTTTATTTTGCATCCAGTTACTTTGCTGAAGCTATTAATTGTCTCAGTTAGTTTCTTTGTCAATACTATGGAATTTTCTGTCATCACATCATTAACAAATAGATGTCTGATGTTTGCACCTTCAATTCTGTTCTCTTGTCTTATCTGTGTGATTATAACGTCTAACACTGTCAAACAATAGTGAGACTACTGCTTAGCTCTCAACTGTACTGGAAAAGCTTTTAGTGTTTCTCCATTGCAAATGATGCTAGCTTTTGGTTTTAGATGCATGCTTTTGATCATGTTAAAGAAAGACTCTTCCATGCCAATGTATTTCAGTACTTAACATAAATAAGTCCTGAGTTTTGGAAAAAAAGTGCTCGTCTACCTCCTATTGAAATAATCATATGATTTTTGTTTGTTTTTGTTAATGTGATTAAGGCAGAGTGTCCTAGTAGACACACAACCAGTCTAGGGTTAGGAAGTCCCACTTTCAAATCCTGCCTGTGAAATATTCCAGTTGTATGACACTGGGTAAATGATCCTAACCGTTTGGTTCCCCAGGTAACTTTCTTAAGACAATTATGTTGCTCAATTTTGGAAAACTTTCATTCATAGAGAAAATTTCCCCAGTTCCCTATGCTAAAGGAAATCACAGATATGGATAAAAATATTACAATATGCTGATTGTTTTCCTTACATTTATCAATGTTCTAGTATTTTTTTAAAAGCCTTCATTTTTGTCAGTTCTACAAATATTCCTTCTCCCCTTATTTCTCTGTTTCTCCTTAAATTTTCAAGGACTGTGCACTGCACATTTTAGGATTGCTAATTTATTTATAGTTTTTTAAGCTGTATGCTTGATTAATTGATCATCTCTTTCTCCTTTTCGACCTAAATTTTCAGAGATAGACATTTTCTTCTGAACTGCTTTAACAGCAGCCTCCAAGTTTCAGGTATGTTGTCTTGCTGTTCGTGTTAACTTTAATGCAATTATTTATTGGTTCTAGGATTTGTTCTTTGAACAATTATTCAGGAACTCATTACTTGGGCTCCATTTAGAGGTACATATTTTGCTTATGCTACCTCTATTATTATTTTTATTGACTCATAATCTGTAAAAATATGTTTATTATTTTTGCTTTTAATAAAGTTTATGATACCTTTATGTCAGGTTCTGTAAAGATATGACAAAACTGGGGTGGCTAGGTGGTGCAGTGAACAAAGCACCAGTCCTGGACTCAAGGGGATCTGAGTTCAAATATGATCTCAGAACCTTAACACTTAACTAGCCATGTGACCTTGGGCCAGTCACTTAAACCCCAACTGCCCTGCCTTCCCCCCTCCAAAAAAAGATACTACAGAGTGCTGAAATATATTTGTATTCTTTAATAGTTGCATTCTGAGGCAGGGATGGGGCAGTCAAATCTAATTTTTTCAAAAATTTTTTCAATTCCATTTTTCTTCTTGTTTGTATCTTCCTGTTAGATTTAACCAGTTCAGAAAGAAGAAAATTAAAGACTCTTCCTATCATTGCTTTCCTTTGATTTTGTTCGTTTACATATATTTGTTTATATATCTATATAAGTAGATATACACACATATATAAACACACATGTGCATATGTCACATAAAAATATAGCTTTTATTGTTCATGGTGCTTTAAATATAATGTTTTTCTTGTTTAACTCTTGGCATTATCAATTTTTGTTGTTACCTTACCTGAATCCAAATGATTAAAATGCATGCTTTTTAGAAGCACCTAAACATAATGGATTTGGTTCTATCCAATCATTTTCCCTCTGTATGTTTTAAATTATTACATAAAATATGTCATATATATGTTATAGTTTTAAATTGTTTTTAATTAATTTAAAGCTACCCTTACATTTGCTTTTAGTTTATTGCAAAATTTATCCATTCACATTTAAGGTTATAATTGTTAAATTTGTGTTTTCTTCCATTCAGTATTTTATGCGTATATGTATATACGTATTCATGTGTACATATATCTATATCTATCTATCTATCTACCTACCTTGCTCCTCCCCCTGGTCCTAAGTCAACACTCACCTAGGATAGCTAAGAAGAAGAAGGACATGCCAACCCCTGGTGGTGCCACTCCCTTCTACCTCAGCCCTGGGCCACCCAAGAACCCGTCTCAAAAGGCTGGGCAGCAGAAAGGTCCCCCACCATTTGGGCAACAAAGAAGAATCCTCAGGTCGTTGAGTAGAACAGGTACAAAACTGTCACCAGAGTCAGGGCTCTGGGGGAGCACAGGGGTCTTCCGGGGTGCCTGGCTAAAACACGCGGCACATCTTTTGAGAATTACCGTCTTTCAGGTTATACAAACTGTTTTTCCATTTTTTGAATTGTTCCTTTTTAAGAACACTGCGGTAATTTTCCCACATGTGCTCTAATGAACCCTTCCTGTAACAAAGCTAAATGGCTAAAGAGACTGACAAAGCACCCCAGGCCCACAGTGTCTGCAACATTCCATACCCCTCCTCTAGCAAAAAGAGAGATGCTCTTTGCTCTCTAGAACCAAAATTATTCATTGCAATGAGTTTGTGTTTAGTTGTCTTTTAGTGTTAGTCACTGTTTATTGCTCTTTTTGACTTGGCTTTCTTCATTCTGTATTGCTTTATCAATATCTTCCTAAACTTCTCTGAATTTTTCAACAAAAAATGACTTATAACAGGGTGGGGAATCTGTGGCCTTCTAGGTCCTTGGGTGCAGTCTTCTGACTGAGGCCAAGTTTTACCAGACAAATCCTTTTTATTAAGGGGATTTGTTCTGTGACGTTTAGATTCAGTCAAAGGGCCACACTTGAGGACCTAGAGGGTAGCATGTAGCCTTGAGACCACAGGTTCCCCACCCCTGAATAACATCTCTTCCAGCTCTAAATCTATGAATCTGTAATCCTGTCAGTCTTAAACTTAGATTTTATTTTTGTCAAACATAAACCCACAGGATACAATGGACACTTGCATGTACTTATTAATTAAGCTCAGCTATAAAAATCTTTGTAATAATATGAATTGCAAACTTTTTCAAGCCACAAAGTTAAAGAAAGGTCAAGTTAAAAAAAAAAACCCCAACAACAACTAACATCCATTTCTGAGAGCAATATTTTATTTCTTTTCTCAAGTGTTAAACTCATTACTTTGTTCCATTTCTGCTAGTATTAAAATATTTAGTACCGCTCTAAGGTTTTATAGTCTCAGTTTTCAAAGTGAAAATTTACAGTTTGAGCTCTGAAGCCTGGATGTTAAGGCATGTAACTGAACACTTAGACTCTAGCAGTGCTACTGGGTGCTACAATAAATTTCACGTGTAAATGTGTATGTCATTGATTTGATATAATATAGGAAACATATGTCTGAGTTCACTACTTCTGTAAAATGCCGAAGTTTTGCAAGTAGCAAATATTAGGAAATGGCAACATTAAAAGGGAGATGAAGATGATTGATTCTTCATCTTGAATTTTGTCAAGAGACATACTTTTAATTGCTTGCCTTAGAAATGATAAAAGGGAATTTCAACCAAAAAAGTAAGTGCTAGGAAAAAAATCTTTTCTTACTGACCAAATGAAATTCTCCTTGTAAGATCTGGGGAACAAGAGGGAAAAGAAGGTTTGTAGAACCAAGGAAAATTGAGAAGAAATAAGGCAGTGTGTTATTCATTTTGTTGACCTAGTCTTAGTCACATAATCAGAAACAATGCATCTGGAAAGAAATGTAGCAGGCAAATCTGTCTTTATAGCCAGGAAAATGGTCATAAGTGAGCCTGGCTGCCTAAATCTCAGTCAGATACATGAAGGATATCTTTCTTATGAATAGACTATGATGAATAAAAGATAGAGAATTATAGTAGAAGAGACTTTCAGGGGTCCCCCGGCCCCACTAAGGAAATGGTCCCCTCTTCTAGAAGGTCACTAGGCAGATATGCAGGAGGAGTATAATCTTGTTTGTTGATGCCTCCATTGGTCCTATGAAATAACTAAAGAAAATTCAGGATAGTTAATTAGCAAATCTTGTTTGTGACTCCCTGTTTGTTTGTGCCTCTGGACATGGTCCTAGGCTGAAGTCTTAATGAATAATTAGCCTTGGGCTGGGGTAGGGAATGGTCTATTCCAAAGGAGGGTCCTTGCATTCTGGTTAGGTAAGAATTTCTGCTATAGGGAATATAAGTCTTATAATTTTCTTGTATCTTAGCTCTGTATGAAATGGTTCTGTAATAAACAGACTATTGAATACATCCCCGTCTCTCTTTTATTCAGCTGGTTGCTGGGCCATGCAACTGTGCTGGATACAGTAGAGAATGAGAAGTCCTTTCTTTAAATCTATAAAACAAACCTATTTGCCACATACACACACACACACACACACACACACACACACACACACACACACACATCGGACAAATATAACTTCCACCCAGCCTAACACTTAAATAAAAGATGGTTTTCCATGGTTGGGAAGTCTGTGAAATCTGGCTCTGCAAAGGCAGAGCAGAGAAGGAATTCCAGAGAGTAAAGGAATCCTGTAAAGGCTGAGATAGTAGTAAAGCTAGTGATAATAAAATGCACCAAGCTCCACCTCCTTTGATCTCTGTATAGATTAAATTTAGGGTACAAGCTGATCAAGTCTGAAAATTTATACTTAAAAAAAATCCTTAAAAGTCCCTAAAAATGAACATACAAGAGTGGCACAGAGCGTGTACCTGATACTCAGGAATGGATCGGACTGCCTCGACTACTGCCAGAGACATCAAGTGCTGAACATAAGGAATCCTCTGTCCCAGATGCGAACGTAGGGGGATGCAGATGTGTAAGGCAGAAAGAGAACATCCCAGAGGACTAAGCCAGACATTGCCACCACGACCTGGGGAGGAAAAGAACCATCAGTAAATGTACTGTTTTGATATACATACTACAGGCTTCCCAATACACAGGTTTATGTTTGTGTGCATTTTACATATACTTCATTATTTTAGTGGACTGTGATCTCATTAGTGTGGATGCTCCCTACATCAATTCAGATGGCTCTTCTTGCATATCTTCTCATCCTTTGCAATTCTTATCTTTGTCTTTCTTTAAAGCTAAAGAATTTTATTTGCATACTGAAAAAATATTCAACCCTAGAAAGCACTGATTACCTAAAATACTGAGGGAATGGGATCTGTTGATCTGTCCCTTCCACACTATGATGAGACATCAGAATAGGAAATCAAAGGAAGATTAAATTATGTGCTTTCTAAAGGCAGGACATAATAGTAACATTTTTAGAAAGAATTTTCAATAATAGCAATTGAAACAAAATTTTTCACTTAATCTTGAGTTCTGTTCACACGTTTCTCACTACCACTGTACTTTAAGTTGGTATCTACTACTCCCCTTCCCCTGAGTTCTGAGTGTGTTTGTTGGGGAGTATGCCTCTGATGTTGGGGGAAATGCTTTGTAATGACTGTTCTTGCTATACCATTTGAGCTGACGTCTTCGAAAAAGTACTACATCTACTGGTTGATTGTTAAAAGAAAGTACACTGCTGGGGGGCTTGTAAACTAGTGTTTAGCAAGATAGTCATCTCCAAGATTACTCCCTGAATTCTGGAAGAAGCATTATCCAGGGATTATGACAGGGATGCAACCTGTCAGTGGCAGTGTGAGCTGAGTTAGTGAGCCCCAAAGGGAAGGTATTACATTCCTATATGCACATATTTGTCTCTTCCATTAAAATGTAAGTTCCGTAAGGATAGGAACTCTTTTGCTTTTTGTCTGTAGGCACTTAGTATGGTGCCTGGCTCATAGCAGGTATATAATAAATGCTTGTTGATTGATGATTATTTTTTATAACGTTTCCTGTAAAGTGCCAGATGGCTCTCCAAAAAGACTCTAGGGGCGGCTAGGTGGCTCAGTGAATAGAGCACTGGTGCTGGAGTCAGGAGGATGAGTTCGAATCCAGCCTCAGACACTTGACACTAGCTGTGTGATCTTGGGCAAGTCACTTAACTCCAAATGCCTTGCCTTCCCCCTTCCAAGAAAACAAAAACAAAAAAAGACTCTAGAACTTTGCAATTCCAATAATAATGAATGAGTATACCTGTTTCTTCACAGTCCCTCTAGCACTGAGTTTTATTGCTTTTAATTGTTGTGTGAGGTAGTATATCTCTAGGTTGTTATAATTTGCATTTCTCTGATTAGTGAATTTAAATTTTTGCAAGTATTTATTAACAATTGTTTCCATTTTTCACAACTGCCTATAGTTATGTCCTATGACTATTTTGCCAATGAGCATCTTTGTAAATTTTTAAAAGTTCTTCATGTAATTTAGACCTCAATTTAAAAAAACTATCTTTTATGCCAAAAAGGTTTTTTTTAAGCCAACCTTTTCTTTTTCTTCTGGTTATATTGTTACAAAGCATTAAAAAATTTTTAATGTGATTATGCACATCTGTTTTATATCTAATAATTCCTTCTATTTGTTAAAGAATGAGGGGAAAGTTATTTCTCTTCCACAACTGAGACAAGTACACCATTCCATTTTTTACATTCTTTATGTAGTTATTTTTCATAATTATGTCCATCAACAACCAGAACTGGCTGAGGCATATGGTGTGGGATGTGCACCAAAATCCATCTCTTGTCAAGTGGTTAGACAGTTTTGCCAAGTATGTTTGTCAAAAACTGAAGAAATGATTCATTATTATTTTCCATAAATTTGTCCAACGTTAATGTTTTTGATACTTGGCTGGGTGTCCGCACTCTCTTCTATTCTGTTTATCTATTTATTTTTTATGTTTTGTGAGTTTTGACGCTAACCAGTTTGTGATACATTTTAAAAGTTACAATTCTTTTTGTGTTTCTTTTTGGAAAGAAATCAATAGCCATCATAATCTAATATTTACTAGTTTATACAATGGATAATTTTTCCAAAAGACACTTTATTAATCACTTTTGGGAAGACTCTAGACATCATTCAAAACTAAGCTTTGCTTAAGGAGGTTTTCCTGAAATAATTCCAGGTAGGGGCATAAAGAGAGAGAGTGTAAGGAAAAACGCAATTCATACCAAAATACTTCCTAAGAACGAACCTAGCCCACCTGAGCCTTAAGCCAGATCCCTTTGTGGACAGAGAGGCCCATTGGGGTTGCAGGTGACATCATGCTACAGGAAGCTCCTCCCATTGGGAGACCATCAACCAAACAAGCTAATTACTCTGGGTCTCTTGAGTTCATGAGACAGCCACTAAGGATAGGAACATTAATCTCTCAAAATGAAAGAAGCATAAAGCAGAAGAGACAGTTTGGGACTTGAGATTGAGTCTCAGGGTCTCCTAGACAAATAAATGCAATGGTTGCCATATGTATATATTCACCAAAAAGTTTCTGAGAAAGGGAAGAGAAATCCTATCTTTGCTACAAGTCCAAGGGACAGTTACTGGAGTTCCAAGGCACTTATTCTAAGGAGGGGGCGAAAAAGGAAGAAGGATGTTTAGTCTTCTCCTTTTAGAGACTACAAGTAGCTCTATCTTGCTTAGTCACAACTCAGTCATGGGGACTATGTAGGAGCTTCTGGTCACATATGTATTTTAGCAAGGGAAATTTGATGTAAAGATTTTTTTTTTCTCCATTCTACCACACATCTTCTAATCCTAGTTGTATTAATTTTATCTGTGCCAATGCTTTTCAGTTTGATATAATAAAAAACAAATCAATGTATCTAGTTTATATGTTGAAATTGCTTCTACACCTTATCAGAGTTCTACCCATAGCTATGGGAGATATATCATGTGTTTCTAATTATTTTTCTAGTATAATCTTCCCCTCCACCTCCCATTTGCTTCATAATTTCTTCCCTCAGTCCATGCTCTCCTACTTCCCCGGGTGCCAGATGTCCCTATGAATCCCAACTTTGCTCCTCCTGAGGTAGGGCAAGTAGACTTTTCAATTATCAAATCCCCCAGGTCACACCCAGAGTAAAGTCTTCTCTTTACCTATGGGATAATGAAATATTCATCAGTGGAACCCCCTCACCAGCAAAGAAAAGCCTCCTTCCTTCCCACCCTCCTTTTCAATCCTTCCATCCTTCAGCTCACCCATTCATCTATAAGCTCTTTCTGAGAACACAGGGGTCATTTCCTCCTGATTGCTAGCCCTCAATTTGAATATTCCTCTCTCCTTCTGCTCCCCTCCTCCTTTTTATGTACTCTCCCATGTTGCAGTATAGTCCCACCAAAAAAAGATTTATTTATAGTCAAAGTGTTTCCAAGTTCTGCCCATAATACCCCAGACCTGTCTCTTCACTGTTACTTCAATAAGACTTTGGCCTTCACCAGTTTCATACATTTGGAAAGAAATTTTCTTAGTGACTTTTCTGCTTTTTTTTAAATTTTAGACTCAAGGGCCAGAGCACAAATACAAAATAGAGGGAAAAAACAAAAACATATCATAAACTTAAATACATGAACTTAAATATAAAGGAAGAAAAAAAAGCATGCTGTGTGCACAGAACGTAAGAGAGGACTCAAAATATGTAACAACAGATTTTCATTTCAAGAAAGCCTATTTGATAAATATACACATTGTGTTGAGAATTGTTCATTTTTTCTTTGCTTCCGTGTAAGTTTTTCTTTTGTTCTCTGCTGTGTACTTTTTTACCTTGTACTTTTTTCCCCCTCACCCCACCCTCCCCAGAAGGCCTCAATAAAGTTTAGATATGTTTCTCTATAGCTATAAATATATATACACATATAGTTTCCCAAACTATTCTACTCCTGATCTTTGTTTTTATATTTGTGTACATCTCGTTTCCTATCCCTCCTGCCTCCTCTACTTTACTTCTACCCACTCCCTTGCCCTCCTCTTACCTGCCTATCCCCCTTCAAAAATCCCTCCTCCCATTCCCATAAATCTAAACACCTTAGAATACCTCCCTTTTACCTATTCACTCAACCTTCCCTCTGAAGATGCCTCTCTTGTCCTCTCCCTCTCCCTATGCCCCTACTGCTTTATTTCATCTGAATTTAGAAGACTTTTATACTCTTCTAAATATATATGTATTGTTCCCTCTTAAACTCATTCCTGATGAAAGTAGGTTACAAGAACTACTAGCCCTTCTCCCCCATCTTATTCCTCTGTATCGATTTTTCCTCTTGTACCTCATTTGTATAAAATAATTACTCTTTTTAGCTGTTCCTAAATGGTTTTACTTTTTGAATTCATATCATACTCAGATTTACCACAATCTTTCTTATGAGCTACCCAATTATTAATAAAAATCTTAGACATACATTTTACATATATAAAAAAGTAAACAGTCTGTCCTTATGAATCTTATAATCAGTCTTTGGTATGTGCCTTATATTTCTCTTGGTTCTTGTATGGTAAATATTCTATTATGTTCAGGATTTTTTTTTTAACTGTCTTGAAAGTCTGAGAGTTTATCAAATGTCCTTTTTTCTTCATTCAGGATGACGCTTAACTTTGCAGGGTATGATATTTTCAGCTGGAGCCCCAGTTCTTTGGCTCTTTGATATGTTGTGTTCCAAGACCTGTGGTCCTTTGATGTCTCTGCTGCTAGGTCTTGTGTAATTCTAACTGTGGCATCATGATATTTAAATTGTTTTAATCCTGATGCTTTAACTATTTTATCCTTGACCTGGGGGTTTTGGAATTTGACTATAATATTCCTATGAGTTTTCCCCATAGGATCTTTTAAAGTGGTGATCAATGGATTTTTTTTGTTGTTGTTGTTACTTAATGTTTTCTGTTTATTGTCCTTTAATGAGGGCCCAGACTATAAAGTACAGATCTGGTCATGACAGACTAACAGTTCACCAAATCTAAGCAGGTACATTCAGCATTGACTGCATCACACTGACCAGTTCATTAAACTCAGTGTTTTGAAAGTGGTCTGTAAATTTGTGCAATTTGGCTCCCAACTCATTGGCCACTTCCTGCTGTTCACTCCAGGAAAGGAAAGGATCATCAGTGGACCCAAACTGTACCATATGTTGGCAATTGGATTTGATCTTCTCCCACTGCCAAGGGAGGTTGAAGTAACCACTTGCTCATTCATTCTCATCACCTAAATCTGATGTATATGTAGACATTAATATGATAGCATATACACGATGTGTTTCTGCATACCTCATGGCAGCAATGGCACCTGAACCGAGTCCTATAATGATTGTCTTCTCATCACAGTGGAACTCAGACTCCACGAAAGGCAGCCAAATACTTTCTCGAGCTACAATTGGGTCAGGCATATTTTGAGACAAACACTGGAAATCGGGTATCTTCTCCAGTTTCTTTTTTACCCATCTATACCAACCATGGGTGACCACATCACCTCGTCTGTTCCCATGAACAATTACATCCTTGCTAGGAGAAATCATCATCCCAACTGGGAATTGGATTTTTTTCTATTTCTATTTTCCTCCTTTGTTTTAATGCTTCAGGACAATTTTCTTTAATTATTTCTTGTATTATTGTATTTAGATTCTTTTTTTGATCTAACTTTTGGTCAGTCCAATTATTTTTATATTTTCTTTTCTTGATCTATTCTCCAAATCTGTTGTTTTTCTTATAAGATGTTTCACTTTCTCTTTTATTTTTACATTATTCATATTTTGTTTAATTATTTCTTGATCTCTTATAATTTTGCTGGCTTCAATTTGCCCAATTATAATTTTCAAGATGTCATTTTCTTCCTTAAGATTCTGGATAGAAAAGTGGACAGTGATGACTGACTTCTTCATTCCCTGGAATAAGGTAGTCTCTTCTTTTTAAAAGGAGCTCAGGAGTCTGGTATGCAGAAGCAAGACATCAAGGCCACAACAAATACAGAGACTAACTGGATGGTCCCATTGCTCTACCAATTGTTGTTATTATCACTGATAGTAATATATTACCTGAAGGGTTCTTTATTCTGCATCTACCATCTTTATAAAGTTCCCCAACAATATGTCTTGGATGCTTCTCAGGCATCAGTGGAATGCCCAACACCCTCAACATTTTCAATGGTATCACCTCCAGTTTACTTCCTCTGAACTTTTTCTCTAGCGGGATACTCTTTCAGGAACTTGGTTAAGTCATAGACTTAGTGTAGGATATGTAGGATGATCCCCAAGTGTTCTTGCTGTGTCTGTACTTCTGGATCTACTCCAGGGTGTAGCACTTCACCATATTGTTCAACTTCTTTGCCTTCTCAGCCCACAAAGAGATCCAGCAGCACTTGACATGGAGCAGCAGCAAGGGCAGCAGTAAGGGCATTTCTGACCTAGGACATTCTTCTACCAATACCCCGGGTTGGCCTGGGAAGGGATATGACCTGACTGGTACTTTGATTCTGTGTTCAGAAGGTTTGGGCAGTTTTCTTATATTAATTCTTGCATTATGGTGTTCAGGTTTTTTGAACTGTTGTTTTCTTACAAGAGGCCTATTATCTTTAAGCTGTCTCTCTGCGCGCTATCTTCCAGATCAATATGTTCCATTTATACAGGGTTCTCTCCCTCCTCATCTCTGCCTCCTAGATTCCTTGTCTTCCTTCAACTCTCAGCTAATACTCCACCTACCCTCTGCAAAAAACCTTTGCCAATCCTTAATCTTAGTGCTTTCCCTCAGTTATTACCTCCAATTCATTCCTTATGTGCCTCGTTTATACATAGTTGTTTATATGTTGTTTCCCCCATTAGATTGAGAGCTCAGTGGGAGCAACAATTATGTTCTGCCTTTCTTTGCATCCTCAGTACTTAGCTTAGTGCCTGGCACATAGTATGGGCTTAATTATTAAGTAAGAGCTTAATAAATTATTTTTGACTTATGAGCAAAAGTTGAGAAATTATGAATTACGTTATTCCAAGAGCTTTTCTATTTCCCCATGATAAGAACAGGTTACTATTTTTGAATGTTAAAATTATTTCTGGGTCATCTTCATGGTCCAAAAGGGAAGGAGGGAGAGTGAAGGAATAAGCACTTAAGCAACACCTACTATGTGCTAGGCACTATGCTAAGCATTTTACAAATATTATCTCATTTAATCCCCACAACAACCCTATAAGGTAGGTGCTGTTATATTATCCCCATTTGACAGATGAGGAACCTGAAGCAGAGAAAGGTTAGCTAAACTTGCCCAGGATCACACAGCTAATGTCTGAGATCACATCTGAACTCAGATCTTCCTGACTTCAGGCCCAGTCCTCTGTTCACTGTGCCACCCAGTGGCCTCTGAGAGAAAAGGCAGTTTTCCCAATTGCTATAATGAGCAATTGTTTTCCCACAGTGCTCAAAGGCTGTTTCAATCCTATTCAAGACATCCTTTCTTTGTCTGTGCAGATTTCTGAGAGCAGAACTGTGCTTACTCTAGATACTGACATGGTTTAGGGGAAGACAAGGACAAGATTGCCTTGCCTCCTGTAATGGCAAGAAAATTAGTACTTTGCTGCTTGTTTCAGCTATTCAAGTGCCTTTGAGCCTTGCCTGTGATTGTTGTCAAGTCTTTGTTGGAAACAGTATACAACTGTGTTGCCCTTAATAGGCCTAAGGGAATTTGAAGGCCTTCCCTGGCATTAACAGGCCTAACTTCATCAAATGGAGCCCACAGTGGGAGGAGCTTGCTAAAGAGAGGAATAAGAAGAGTGGAACAGAAAGGAGCAGGGCAGATAAAAGCTTGAACACAAGCTGGAACCAAGCAGAGTTAAGAGAGAGAATGTTTGTGATGTTGGCACTCTGTTGTTCTGTGTTAGTGTTACTTTGTCAGATAGAAGCATTCTGTCTGTTGATCTGTGTTACTTTGTCAGAAGCATTCTATATGCCCATCTGTGTACTTTCTCAGACAGAAGCACTCTGTATGTTGATTTGTGTTGATTTCTCAGACAGAAAGTGAATTGAGATGAGAATACTGGTAATGTGTGTAAATATTGTTGTAGCTCTGTTAAGCCTTGTCTTCCTAGAAACAGAAACCATGAAGGTTTCAGAGTGGAATAGTCTCCATGGGCTGAGATAGAGAACCAGAGCAGAGAGCTGCGTATGTGTGAATCCAGGCAAGAGCTGAGAGGATAGAAGAGGAGTCATGGGGTTTGGAAGTCAGCCTACAGTTAAGAAAGGAGACTTTACTTGGGTACTCAGTGCTGACTGATGATATTGCAACTTACTGTGACCTAGGGGTGGTTGGTGTTTGTACTTTCTGCTATCCCTGAAGGAGATTGGCTTAAGGATGACTAGAAGCCAGCCTGGAGTCAAGGTGAAAGAAGAATTGACTTGGGTACACTATACTGATAGAGGAGATTGTGACTTACTGAATGACATGCTTTGTTTAAGACTATGTGGCCACCTTAGTAATAAGTTGTTATGTTATATTGTTGTGAATGTTGAACTTTAGTTTCTTGAATGTTTTGCTTTAGTTTATTGCTGAATAAACAGAGAGATCACTATACTATGTGATTAGATCTTTAAAGTTATTCATAGCAGCAGTCCTCAGGAGAGCTGCTTGTGTGTGGCATTATACCTCCTCAAGAATCCTCAGTAGAAGCTTGGAGCATCCTTAGATTTAGAGGTAGAAGGGAACTCAGAAGCTATTGTATATATACTTCTTCATTTTACATATGAGAAAACCAAGACCCAGAAAAATTAAGCGACTTATACAAGGTCACAAAGGTAGTAAAAACCAGTCAGGATTTGAACTCAGGGTCTGAATCCAGAACCAGTGTTCTTTCCACTATTGCTTATTATGTGCAAAGTACCAGACATCACTAGAACTGAAGATGGTGAAATAAAAGCCTCTTTCTGTCCTTTCAGTCACCTTCTCTCTTTCTTCAAACATTAACCATTAATATAGTAGGTACTTCCATAGTGAACCTTTGAAAAAATAAGTTCACCTATAATACGACCAGAATTTTAGAACTACAAAGCCTAGAATATATCATTAACAAAAATTTATAGGATTACTTAACCAAATGTTAAAATGACTGTGGACAAATATCAAGTTTTTAATAGACATAACAGCTGAAAGGGAGTGTTTTGATGACTCTGCTATACCTTCTGATCATCACTTCCACTATTCTTTGATATCAGGTACCCAAATGACTAGAGTTCCCAGGCAACTGCCACAGAACCTGAAAGTGAGATTTCAAAATGCATAACACAATAATAACAAGAGGTTACTGACCTTTTCCTTGTGTTTGCCGGGCTGCAATTGCTACTAAACCAAGGTCTGGTGGCACATCAAACATCAACCTGCAAATTGTAGGAAAGATTGGTCAGCAAAAATGGAAATGAAAACCAAATAATACATTAGTCCATCCTGGACAAAAAGAAGAACATTCTCTGTTTTCTTTTCTTTCTTTCTTTTTTTTTTGTAATTAATTTGTTTTTAAAGGTATGATAGCTGCCGGTTTCATTGATTAAAGTCAAGAGAGACTATAATAATAATCTATTTGATAATCAAGAATATTTCAGCAAAACTTCCAAAAAAAGTTTGGGGAATATGTGCAAACACATACACACACACACACACAATAACACACTTTTATATGCACATTCCATAACTTGGTTTATATAAAGCATCTCTGAATGATATTTCTTCAAAGTTTTCTATCAAGTACATTTTTTTGCCAACCTTGTGTCCCTATCTTCAGCAAGAAACAACCAGCAATTCCTGACATTTGTTTCTACTTACAGGGCATTTTTGTTCAAACTCTAGAATATATGTAATAACAGAAGTTTTTGATTATTTAGAAAATCAATATGGTGGCAATAAAGCGGTTTAAAAGATATACTTTCCCAGGAGAACTAATTATGTTTTAACTATAGTAAATAAATCCACACCTTCTGAGAACTCTGGAGAACCCTGGATTATTTTAGGCTTGGTTTCTGCTTTTAAAATGGCTTCACTTAAAAGAATATGAACTTTTCTTCTGGGGATAGTAGAAAAGTGTACTTTAATACCACCAAATGAGTCAACATTAACTGAAAAAAAAAATGTGGCTACGAGAATTTCCTCTGAGCTACATCGGGCATATTTTAACTTCACATTATAATACTGTTCCTTTTTATTTCAATTTCCATTAGAGTTACTGAACAGGCACAACACAGACATGAATTCTGGCAAAATTTACTTTTGATAAATTAGGAATAAAGTTATTTGTGATCTGAAACTCTTATTAATCAATGTGGCTGCAAAACCTAACATTTATTTGAACATATCCATTTGGGGACAAATACAGTGCGGGACTTTAAGTGCTTCTGGATGCTCCTGGAAATGACCATCATATGTAAAGTGAGAAGAACCAGGAGGAAAAAAAATTAAAGTAATACCACAATAATGTAAAGGAAAACATCCTTGAAAGACTTCAGAGTTGTCTAATAATTGCTGAATTATGACTTCAGAAGACTGATAATGAAGTATGCTTCCTATCTCTTGGCAAAGAGGTGATAGATTAGAGGTGCAGAAAGAGATACATTTACTGACACAGTCAATGTATTGATTTGCTTCGCTTGACTATAGTTTTTAATTACAAGGTGGGGCTTCTCTTTGGATTGCAAGGAGGAGAGGTAATGACAGCAATGCAAAAAAAAAGCCTTTTAAAAAGAACATCAAAAACGTTAAAAACATAAAGAGAGGATAAGGAAGTTTAGGTGATACAAACAAGGCAGTTTCATTGCTAACATGTTAAAGTTAACATATATTTTAGTAAAAACTATACATAAAAGAAATTCAGTTTTATACACAATGCCTTTTTCTTTGTTGTTGTGTACTGAAACATTCGTGTTTGTTGATGTTTTAAGTTCATAATTAAAAAGAAAATTAAAAAATAAAAAGAAATAACTATTATGGGGAAGGCTAATTATAAGTACCACTGCTCCCCCTACTGCCAGGATAAGTACCAATGGGAAAAATGATATGGAAGGAACTAATTTTTTATTTCAGCCTCAGTAGGACAGAATTTTACAGATGGCTAAGGCCAAATAAGAGAAGGTACAGCTAAGAGTAGTGAAAAACAACAAAATCTGTCACCCCTATGAAAATTCTTAGATGGTACAGGAATCTCAAATATCCGACTACTCAAACATATAGCACCCAACCAAGAAGAGACCATCACAAGACAACTTACTAAAAGGTTATGAGCCACAACTGACAAGAGGACTAAAAGGCCCACCAGATGTTTTCCCCCATGGCTACTACAGGCAGTTTCAAAGAAAGTCAAGCCTTGAGAACCATTTGCCAATTCTACTTCTATTTCTTATACTCTAAAAAGTATCTCTTTTGAACACACACACACACACACCCCAAGAAAAGTAAACAAAGTAAAGAAAAAGTATACTTTGATCTTCATTCAGACTCTATCAGTTCTTTTTTTGGAGATGGGTAGCATTTTTCATCATAAGTCCTTCAGAATTGTCTTGGATTATTGTATTGTTGAGAATAGTTAAGTCATCAAGAACTGATCAATCACACAATATCGTTGTTACTATACACGATGTGTTCCGGGTTCTGCTCATTTCACTTTGTATCAGTTCATATAAGTCTTTCCAGTTTTTCTGATAGTAACCTTCTTGTCATTTCTTATTGCACAATAGTATTCTATCACAATCATATAAAACAACTTGTTCAGTCATTCCCCAATTGATGGACATTCCCTCAATTTCCAATTCCTTGCCACCACTAAAAGAGCTGCTATAAATATTTGTGTACACATAGGTCCTTTTTCTTTTTTTTTAATCTCTTTGGGATACAGACCTAGTAATTGTATTTCCTGGTCAAAGGGTATATACACATGGTTAGAAACATGTACACATACATACATATACATACACACATAACCCTTTGGTCACAGTTCCAAGCTGTTCCCCAGAATGGTTGAATCAGTATACAACTTCACCAACAGTGCATTAGTGTCTCAACTTTCCATATCCCTTCCAACATTTGTCATTGTCCTTTTCTGTTATATTGGACAACCAGATAGATGTGGGTAATAGTTCAGAATTGTTTTAATTTGCATTTCTCTAATCAATAATGACTTGTTGAATTTTTTCATATGACTATAGATAGCTTTGATCATGTCATCTGAAAAGTGCCCGTTTATAACCTTTGACCATATTTATTAACTGAGGAATGGCTCTTATTCATATAAATTTGACTCAGTTCTCTATATTAGGTGATTCTTTAAATGAATACGTATGCATTAGACAACTATATACTATAAACAGTGGTGGTGAGTGGAGAAGATCATAGGCAGAAAAATGGTTGGTTCAGAAACCAAACATAGACTTTTAGAACAAAGAGAAATGATTAAGGGAATATATGAATGAAACTGCTAGGCATTTGGCATCAGTTAAGAGTATATTAATGGGAAGACCAAGCTTGTTCTGCCTACAGGCCATGAAGAAATTCTGTAAGGAGGAGCATAACATGGTGAAGGAGCTAATGAGATTAGGCTGAGAACACCAGAGGCTGAGAGATTTATTTGTGCTATCTGAGATGACTCTAGGGGCCTTGCCACATAGCTCTCAGTCAACAATGGAGCATTTATAAACCTTCTCATTTTCACATTTCTGAAAATGAAGTTGCCTGTATTTTATTTACCAAAAAGGAGAAGGCATAAAAGCATTTTCATTCTTAGTTACTGACATTCTCACATACGTCAAAATCACTGTATAGTTACTACCTCCCTGACTTTCTTTTTTCCTGTGTAGCTGACTAGGTAAGTAGTTGTAGGGGGGGAAGTTTTTGCGAATAAGAGTCTAGCATATTTACCAAAACAACTAGAGATACTGAAGAAAAAAATGCTCTATTTTTACATTCTTCTCTGAGTTAGTACTAAAATAGTATTTTGGTATTGGAGTATCAGGAACCTTCAAAGAGATTACTTTGCAAATGACAAAGAAATCCTGGCCACTTGTATCAATTAAGCACAGTAGATCTCCTAATTTCATGGAGCTGTGTAAGGGTTGAGCTGAAACCTCCCCATTTTAGTTCTGATACTTACCTAGTAGTAAAAGCACTTTCTGAATGAATTAGATTATACTAAATTGAGTGTGGACACCTCCCAGAATCAATCAAAACCACTGTGTGAGAAACCAAGTCATATCTAAGCAATTTGTATAAAAGGAAGAATCTATTTCAGAACTGGAGTGAGATTCCTAGGATCTGGATTTGAAAGCCTGAAGTGAATGTGGTATTTTCAGCACTCCTCTGAGGAACAAAATGGGGACAAAGCCATGGCATGGAATAAGAGATATGGAGAAAAGTCACTGGCACCCAAGCTGCAGAAGTTCCAAGGAAAGCTATGGTATATGAATGTAATGGAATACTATTGTGCTATAAGAAATGGGAAGGAGATGGACTTCATAATTACCTGGAGAGGCTTATACGGACTGATGCTAAGTGAGAAGAGCAGAACCATGCAAAACCTGTACACAAT
>CM053591.1:47003801-47024076 GCA_028646515.1 Pseudochirops corinnae | reverse complement strand
TTGATAAACTGGACTATCCTCAACAATGCACAGCTAAAGACAACTCTACAAGCCTCAAGAAGGAAGGAGATACCTAAACTCAGAGAAAGATATAGAAAGACTATAGTTTAAATGGAGACTGAAGCAAAACTCATTATCGTTCTCTTTTATTGTCTGGTTTTGCTTTTTTTTTTTCTTTTCCCAGTGATCACTCATTGGTTACGGCCCTTCTATGTGACCAAACTATTGTACGATGTGAAAGTATTTGCAGATCCTATACATGATTGCACGCCACCAAGGGGGGGGGAGGGGAGGGGAGAAAATTTGGAACTCAAGTGATTGTGGAACTGAATCTTGTAAATTAAAAGTAAATGAGTAAATTTAAAAAAAAAAAAAAAAGAAGTTCCAAGGAAAGGTCCACTCTTCCCTCTACTTCCCCTAAACAACATCTATCTATCAACAAGCACTATAATATGATCTGCTCTTTAGTTACATAAACATTTCCAATAAATTGAATTTTGCCTCAACCACAAACTAGAGATGGATAGAAATTGAAGGTTAAATGGTGTCAATAGGCAATCACAATGATGAGACTTAGGTGAAAACTTATGTGAAAACTCTATTTACATGAGAAATGAACATGCATATGGAACCCAAAGGATTCCCAGTCTTCACAAAAGTTTACATTTTTATAAGAGCAAGACAAAGGGAGGAAGGGATATCAGGAAGAGGAGTGACATGAGAGGGGGAACGGTGCAGCAATGGTGGGAAAAAAAGACAAGACCACTCCCCATGGGAAGGAGCAAGGTGAAGGCAAAAGCCTCATTCTTTTCCCTTGGGAACTGCTAGACTGGAGATAGGAGGGTATGATTATTTGCAAAGGACCCCAGCCTGGCACAGACTAACTGGCACCTGTTTTGCCTCCCAAGGATGCACAGGAAGTCCAGCTTGGGGTGCAACATAAATTGTATCAGCTCAGGGGAAGCTTCGTCCTTAACATATTTCATGCTCTGGGTCCAGTGTTTCTGAAAAAAAGGCAACTCAAAAAGACAAGTTCATGGGACCCCTTAACACACACTCCCACCTCCATCTTTGGTCAGCAGAAAGCTCAAACTCTGTTTAGGTGTTAAGAATTTTCCTAATAGGGGCTCAGAACAATTGTAATTCAACTCAAAACTTTTCACCTAAAATAAACTTCCTAAGGAAAAAAAGGAGGGAACCCCTTAGGCTGAAAATGAATAAATCTTCATTACTTTAAACAAAGTGGTAGGAAGACACATCTGAATTACTTTAAAATATAGACTACAGAATATCTTTAAAGAAAATAACTAGGAAACAAATGGTTACAATAGGAGCAAGAGGAGAAGGCCCAGGAGAAAGAGGACTAAATTTCGGGTCAGCAGACCTAAGTTTAAATTCCATCTCATGTTCTCACTGAATATGTAACCAAAAGCAAGTCATAACTTCTCAGATCCTCAGTTTCCTCATCTATAAAATGGGGATAAGAATACTTGTATCTGTCCTTCAGATGCTTTAGAAACCTTAAAGGCTATACAAATGTGAATTGTCATTATTATTCGGTATATAAAATGTGCAATTAGTAGCACCTATTGGGCTATAAGCTTTCCTTTATGCTAGAGAGTAAACAACTACTTATTTGGTCATGATTTAAGAATGCACCAATTGTGAATAAGTCATAAAGTACATGAATGAAATAAAAATGTATTCCTGGATTGGTTCAATTAATTTGCTGTTTAATGGCTACACCCTATAGATTTATCAATAATTCTAGCTGTTTCTGTCCAAGTCTGATTGACCAAACACATTTTCAGGAAGAGTTGAGCAGCATCCCACCCCCACCCTCAAAGCATCCAAGGAAGCTAAGTGTCACTATAACTTTATCGCATATCCTTGCTGTGTTAGGGTAAAGTAAACCTCCTTCTTTGTTAAATATTCAGTGACTTGAGAGTGCCTCCTTTCATCCCAACATTGAATATGAACTAAGAGGGTGTTGGCTCTAGAGCCACATCTACATCTGGCATGGTGATGGAAGGTTCAGATGAGAAATGGCCTCATGGCTCACATCATGGTGGAGTAGGGGAAGAGCCCTGCAAATGAGGAAGAGGTTGGTATGACCAAACAAAGAGACGCTACCTGGCTGTTATGGGAATCTGAAGATCTTCCCTGCCCCTAGGCCCTTTGCTAAAGGGCCTGACTCTGAGAACCTTCCCAGATTTGAAAGTATACTCTGCCCCCTTAAAAGGCTGAATGTGGTCACATGGAGCCTGTGGCAGGAGGCTTGTTTTTCGGGAATGCCCACACCTTGTAGCTTTGTGATTGGGCAGTGGGTCAAGAGGGCTGTGACATTCTCCAAGGCAGGAGAAGGCTATATATATGCCCTGATGTGAGGTTTTGGTTTGGGGCTCACTTTGAGAAGAGTTGTGTGATTTGACCAGACTGAGGCTTGAGACTCTGGGAAGCCGTTGAGCCTCCCCCCAAACACCCCCTTTGAAAAATCCAGATGTTGGTGCTTCCCTCTCTGATAACTGAATAGGTGTGGATGTAACAGTCAGAGGCTGGAAGCCCGTCTGCTGATCTGTTTCTTTGTTTGCTTGTAAATTGTGTTTGTATTCTATGAAGTTCAGGGTGCTTTTTCCCCTGAACTAGGTAAATGATATGTGTTTGATTAAAGTGAGATTGTTAACCCATTTTGAGTTGCTTTCCTTTAAAAAAGCAGATCTAAGAACCTGTGCTAGCAGCCACCCTGAGTATGCTAGGGTGCTTGCTGATACACTGGCTCCCTGTCACCAGAGCCTTCCTGACTGTGTATGGGACTGGCAGCTGGCTCTCACTCAGGCAGACAGATTAGTACAGTGAGTGCTGCAGGAGGGTAAAAAAAGAGCTAAGGCCAGTATTCTTTGATTGTTCTTGGCTGTGTTGCATAAATTAGAATGCCAGCATAGTCAGACTGAAAATAAACTAGGTCAACACACTTGGAAGTTAGAGACAGGCTTTCAGAGATAGTTCAATGAAAGCCAAGGGGTAAGTACTAGTACAGCTGATGAACGTGCAAGTAAAGACTGACTCCTGTGAGGAGTTAGGGGGCCCAGCCAAGAAACAGTCACCTTTACTCCTTTAGAGACACTGCTGAAACAAGGTTGAGAAAAATCATTGTTTTAATTGGCTTCACTACAAATTTATGTTTCATAATTTCAGCCTTTGCTAGCGATCCTAGTGTATCTCCCTTATCAACTCATTATCCCTTTCTCATAGTAGCTCTTCCACATGTTTATTAACCTTCCTCAAACTTCCCATGGCTTCCCCACACCCCAACTATCAGCTGAGGTCCTTGTCTTGTATTTCACAGAAAAAATTGAAGCGATTTATCATGAGCTCCCTCTTTTCCTCTCTTCCTCATATCCTACCACTCAGAATCCTTCTGCCACCATCATCCCAAGCTGGATTTCTTTCTTCTAAAGCAATAAAATGTTCTTATTTTTTTCTTTCAATGTTATCATTTAAATTTGGACATGGTTCCCAAGTGGGAGCCTACTGCCAGTCTCATACATAATGAAGAGAGCTCTGGTGATAAGGGGCTAGGCAGTATCTCTCTATCTGATCACACAAATCTCCTTTTATCTGAAAGACTCATCCCCCAACTCAACAATGATGTGATAATGGAGGACCTTCACCTCTCTCATTTAAGGAGGTGGCCTTACTTCTTACCAAGGCTAACCACTCTACCTGCATAAGCAATTCCATTCTATCCCATCTCTTCCAACAGACTGTTCCCTCTGTCATCTCCACTCTATCACTTATCTTCAAACTCTCCACGTCTACTGGGTCCTTCCCCTCTGCCTACAAAACATGCCTATATCTTCCCTGTCTCCCAAAAACCCTACCTGATACTTTCATCCCCACTATTTTTACTCTTCTAAATACCTATCAAAGCCTACTTTCATCTGGCAAAATCTTCAAGTATCCAGATCACAAAGAGACAGCAGAATGAACGTTAGTGTAAACTACTGGTTTTTACATTTGTATATATCTATATCTATCTATCTACATATATATCTATATCTATATAAAATTTTCATTATAAGACAGTTTGGCTTGTTTTATTGGTATATGTATACTCTAGTCCCCTGGAAACTGTTACATGAAAGATTTATTTATCTTCACATTCAATTTAATCCAATCATCATTTAATTAAGCGTACATGCTACATGTCAAGGACATCAGTATAAAAGAATCTTATATTCAATTGGGGGATACAACATGAAAAGAGATACTATGTCCAAAATAACTTGAAAAGAAAGAATATTAATAGGAGATCAGAAAAGGTTTCCATCAGGAGGTACCACTTGAGGTGAACCTTAAAGCAAACTGAAGGTAGGGAGGATATTAAAGGCACTGAAGGCCTATGTGAAGGTATAAAGAAGGGAAGTAAGCACTTATTAAATGCCTACAGTGTGCCAGGCACTGTGCTAAGTACTTTACAAATGTCTCATTTGATCCTCACAATAACCTTGTGAGGTAGGTGCAATTATTGTCTTCTTTTTATAGCTGAGGACAGAAGACAAGAGATAAGTGACTTGCCCAGGGTCACATAGCTATTAAGTGTCTGAGACTGAATCTGAACTCAGTTCTTCCAGACTCCAGGCCCAATGCTCTGAGCACTATGGAGCCACCTAGCTGCCAAGGACAGGACAGAGGGCTGAATTCTAGGGAAATTGTCACCCCTGGGTTGCTCTCAAGTTATCATCCCATAATTTCTCTTCCAATTTAACGGCTAAAACAGCTTTCCCTGATTCTTCCAATTGTTAACGCCCTTTCTCTCCCCACATCACTTTGAACTATGCATATCCATGTATCTATTGTAGACCCACAGTAAGAAAGTTTACTCCTTGAAGGCAGAGACTGTTTTTGTCTCTGTGTCACAACCATCTAGCATAATGTCTTTCACACAGTAAATATGTTTTATTGTTCTATATTATAAGCATTTGGAAAAATAGAATCATCAAAAATACTGCAGTTTTGGAGACCCATCTTGCCCTACCAGAAAATCGGAGGAGAATTGGGGAGGACATAGGAGAGAGCAGAGTGGGGGAGGCAGTATTCAGGGGGATCGCTGTTTTGGGGGGTGGGTAGGGGATATATGGGGAGAAAATTTGTAACTCAAAATCTTGTGGAAATGAATGTTGTAAACTAAAAATAAACATAAAATTTTATTCTAAAAAATATTGCAGTTTATACACTGACATCAGTTGCTGAGGATAAAGGAGGTGGAGAAATTCTTTTAAGTACTCAATAAGACCCTCCAAATCAAATCAATATACCATTTGATATTTAGTTACTTCAGTACAAAGGTGAGAATGGGAAAAGTTGAGGAGAGATATATACAGAAGGAAACAAGCATTTATTAAACACCTACTAGATGCCAGGCCCTGTTCTAAGTGCTTCACAGATATTATCTCATGTTATCTTCACAACAACCCTGAGGTGAATGCTACTGTTATCCCCATTTCACAGACGAGGCACACAGAGAAACAGAATGATTTGTCCAGTGTGACAAGACTAGTAAGTCTTTTAAAGTCAAATTTGAACTCAGGTCTTTCTGACTCTAGATCAGAGTATTATCCATTGTACTACTCAGCTTCCTCTATGGGATAATGGGAAGTATGGATTCAAGAAAAAGAAATGAGAAAGGCCTGCTAAAAAAAGTTAGTAGGCACTGGACATGGAAGCACCGAATGCCATCAAAGAGAATACAACTGAGTACATTTCAAAAGACAGGGGAAAAAATATCATTGATATGGTTGCTATCTGTGACTCAGATGTCTGTGCATAGTCAGTTCAGCAGAACTAAGATCAAAATTTATAAGAAGAAAAAATATCTAAGCTACCTAAAATTTTAAAATGGGAAATAAACAACAGAAATGATAGAAGCTTATCATAAAAATTTCATTTGGAAGTTAAAACAATGTAAATTAATTGCTAGGAGACCAAAAGAAACCAGAAATTGCTTTAGTTAGGAAACATTTTCTTTCAAAATGAAGAGAGCTGCCAAAAGCGGGGTTAGAATATAAACCACTCTATAAATACCTTATAAAGGAGGATGAGGGATGAACATTACTACTTCATAAAGCAGAGAAACAACAGAAAGTAAAACCAGTTTAAAGCAACCTTTGCAAGATATCCAAATAAGCAAAATCATCCCAAGAGCACTCAAAGATCCCCCCCAAAAAACAAAAAAGGACTACAAACAGAAGAAAAATAGAAAAGCTTCACAAAAAACATTTCTATAATTTTTCCTCCTCAGGGATAGTAGAGTACCACACTGATCCGTAACATCACGATCCTTGAAAGTGCTTATACAAAGAGGTAGAAATGGTACTGAAGAGAACAAAGATGGGAAAAACAGCTGAACTGGACCAAATATATAGAAAAGGAATCTCTTCTAGAGGTGATAAAATTGTGAGAACATCCAGGTACCTGAGTGAAAGAAATACACCAAGTGTATAAAAAAAATCTCTAACCTAAATAATAATAACTTTTTAAAAAGTGATTGAGAATGTCAATAAGCATCAACCTATATCCTACTCTCCTACCCAAACAAAATCTTTATCAGAATTATCATATGTGAATGGAGGACGCTGTCAAAGAGAGTACTAATACAGAACAAGCAGGCTTTTTTGCAAGTGATATTCAACAATGAACCGCCATTTCATAACACAATTGACCAAGATGTAGAAAATATAAGATTTCACTATGTTTATTGTGAATTGATTATGAAGAAAAATGAAAACATCCAATTCAGTCAAACAAGACACCACCTTACAGGCTCTTTTACAACAAAGGGTCTTCCGTCCACATATCAAGATCATTCAGAATTCCTTAGAAGACATAAGAACAATAACCTACTGAAAACCACACAGATAATAAGCAATGGTAAAGACTTAATAGAGGGAACTGTATGGTCACCACGAGTATTAACCATCGTGATGCAGCAGATACAGCACAGAATCTAGGTCAGAATTCCCTATGGATGGTGAGGACAGATGTTCCCATTTGAGGATGACATTGTGTTAATTACATCAAGTCCCAAAGCAATACAGATGGTTAAAGGAGTCTCCTGTCCACTGTGAGGACAGTGTGGATGAGGTACCTGAGAAGGAACACAAACACTTAAGGATCACAAGTCAAACAATTTACTCATAGGTTAGCAAGCCTGTGGCTCCCCAGGCTATGAGTCCCACATGCAAACACTGGTAGGAGTGTGGAAAAATGGTGGGATGTATACTCTGACAAAAAGTTAAAATCTTTGAGTCTCTGCACTTATATCTGATTGTTGTTGTTAAGCAGATTCACAGGGACCAAATGGAAGGGGGACCTGCAGCCCAGTCAGTTAGCTGGTGGTCCAGAATGTAATGCCTTTTACCACTGGTAAGAATATAGTGATGAGGAAAGTTTCCTAGCCCTGCAAACCAGGAATAGATGAAGTCTGTTAAGCTGTTTATAATCAGGAGAACCTTGTGTTCCTTGCCTAAGTGATGCTAAGTAAAGCAGGAACTTCCTGGTATATAGCTGGGGTCACTTCAGTCAGCAAGGACCTAGCAATAGCCAATCCTCACATCTAGTGGACTAAAAAAGGTTTATAACCCAGACTTCAACATATGCTTGAATGGACCCACTACTCAGATAATCCTTATTTTTTTTACTGGGATATATTTACCTGGGATAAATAATACAGATGGACAGTGAACAGGTTCTAGAGCTGAAAAGGAAGAGACTGGGCTGGGTTGATTTTGGCAAATGGTGAAGTACTTTAACTGCTCCCAAATATACCAAAACAATAAAGGCCCATCTTTTGGATGAATTTCACTGGGATTGCTTTTTAGCAAGACCTGGAAACCACTGTCTCTGAAGAAATAAAGATGAGCATTACGCAAAGAGCAATGAGCTGCAACATTCAGAGAAACTCGGAAACAGGACAGGAGTAAAGGATGTCATCAAGGAACTTTGTGACAGAGCTGGTCATGTGCTAAGACTCGTCGAAGTGAGGTAGATAGACAAGACATTATCTTCATCCTATCTAGAGAAAGGGAAACATGTTCAGTGGATCCCCTGTGGCGAACTCTGATGATGACAGTCTTGTGGGCATTGACAGGTTG
The DNA here is from genome assembly GCA_028646515.1 of Pseudochirops corinnae. NCBI lineage: Eukaryota > Metazoa > Chordata > Mammalia > Diprotodontia > Pseudocheiridae > Pseudochirops > Pseudochirops corinnae. The sequence continues at coordinate 47,015,923 of CM053591.1, read as the reverse complement.
TAATTTGTGTCACTGAAGGGAACTCCAGAATTAACGAGATTACAGATCCATGAATATCTGTATATAAGTGAGACAACTTCTAACAGTCATAGGATTCTCTAGGGCCGCAGCTCTCAACCTGTGGGTCACACGACCCTTTCACAAGGGTATTTCTGATGGTCTTAGGAACTGAGACACCCCTCCTCTATCCATCTCCAGGTGGGTCCACCCACATATGAGTATTAAAGGGTCGCAGCATTAGGAAGGTTGAGAACCACTGAACCAGGATTTTCTGAAAGAATTTTGCTATAATTCAAGGATCATTTCAGGGGGAAATAGTTTACTGCTATAAATAAATAAAAATATTCAAACTGCTAAAATTTTATGAAAGCATTATGGAAATTACTTTGGTCATTACAAAAGGTTTTACATCAGAAATCAAATTCAGTGAAAGATAAATTCTTTTTTCACTATTATTCTTTTTTCATTTTTTAGGTTTAAAAGCATCATACTTTCTGACTATAGTTCATTTTAGGCTTTATTTAAGACCTGAAATTTCTTTAAAACTCACTCACAAAAAAATTCCCACCCTTGTCTCTCAGCTTTTCATGCTGGATCTTCATCAGTGTCATGTCCACTAACTGTGGGGGTCTCCCCAGGTTCTGCCCTGTGCCCTCTTCTCTTCTATTATTCTACTGGCAATCTCATCAGCTCCCATGGATTCAATGATCATTTCTATTAAGATGATTCTTAGATCTAACCTTAACCTCTTTCCTGACATCCAGTCTTACATCTCAAACTGCCTATCGAATCTCAAACTGATCTTTTGAACGAGAAGCCCCACAGACATCTTAAATTCAGCAAGTCCAAAACTCTCCCCTGCCAGATCCTTCCCTCTTCTTAGCTTTCCCATTATTGTTAAGGGTACCACCATTCTCCCTATCAACCAGACTCACAAGATAGGTGTCAATCTCAACTCCTTATTATCATTCCTCCCCCTCCCCGCCATATCTAATCAGTTGCCAAGTCCTATCAATTCTACTTTCCTAACAATTCTAGCACATATTCATCCCCCTTTCGCTCTGATATTGCCACCACTCTGGTGCCAACCCTCAATACCTCATGGACTACTGTCAAATTTGCTGGTCTGTCTCCCTTCCTCAAAGTATCTGGCCATCCCAGTCCATCCTCTACTTAGCTGTCAAATTAATCTTCCAAAACTGCAACTCCAGTGCCTCCTTAGTACTTCCAGGATCAAATATAAAATACCCTTTCGTGTCTTTTAAAGTCTTTCATAACCTGGCCCCTTCCTATCTTTCCAGTATTCTTATATCTTATGCTCTCCGTTTACTTTGCAACCCAGTGACACATGGTTCTTTGGAGATGTTCACACAAAGCACATTTCCCAAATCTGGGCATTTTCACTGGTTTTCCTCCATATGCCCAGAATTCTCTCCTCCTCCATATCCTTTTCCTGGTTTCTCCGGCTTCCTTCAAGTTCCAGCTAAAATTTGACCTTCTATAAAAAGACTCTGCTGATTCCTCTTAATGCTAATACCTTTTCATTAGGATTACTTCCAGATTGTGAGCTTTCTTGACAGTGGGGTCTGTTTTGTTATTGCTTTTTGCCTTTTTTGTATTCCTAGTGCTTAGCACAGTGCCTGGCATATATTGACTCAACTTCACTTGTGTCTCTTGGATTTTTATAGAATTAAAACTGAGAAAGCCAAAAGCCAACCAGGTTTATATAAAGTTTCTTGTCCTGCCTGTGAAATACAAACTTTGCTTATCTATCTTTTCTCTGACTAAGTATGTGATTGTCCTACCTTATTTATTCAGGTTAGCACATTCTGTATTAAGTATGCCAATCTTCTCTAATCAATTTTATATATACTCATATGTTGCTTCTTTGCATTTGGAAACATGGAGCCTGAAGAAGATCTGGGCAGACAAAGCAAAATTCAAGGTAATATATTTCTTTGGAAAGAGAAGCTCCACGCTACCACTCAGTATGTTACTGGTCTTTCCAGCCCCAATACCTTACTTATCCTTTTCAGGATAATTAGTGGGAAGAATTTCTCACTCCTGCCAGCTGGCCTCAAAACCATCATTCCTTTCACAGAACCATTTGCCCTGAGCATCACCCCACCTCTTATAATCTCACATTCAGCCTTCCCCCCAGAAACTCCCTTGGACTCTACCCTGTGAGAGATCAACTTGCAAGCAGAGACCATTTTATAAAAGGAAGTTTGGCACCATCTTAACTCCTCAGTTAGTGACTGTACAAGGGACCTCTTTCTTTAATGCAGTGGTGTATTTCATGACAAAAATAGATTATGGGACCATAGCTGCCTTGTAAAATTAAGCTGTTTAGATTCTAATTCTATTGGTGTTGCCTTCACAAACACATTTACATTCCCTGGGTCCCAAACTGGAAGCACCTTTAGTTTATAAGGACTTAGAACTTATAATGAGAATCATCTTTTTCTCATACTATACAAAACCCTTTTCTCTTATTGCTGTGGCTCATCTCCTCCTCAGCCCCTTTAAAAAGAAAGCACTTCTCAAGTGTTAATTTTTGGTTATTTTAAATAATCTTCTTTGTGTGGATGCATATACATTTGACTTTCTTTCTTTTGGAAAATTAAAATTTAAAAACAGTACCATACCTCTGAAGGTGTCAGGAAACATGCTCAAATATGGAAGGACTCCAAAATGTGCTTTGCCAACAAAGCACCAGTAAAATTTGAAACCTAGGTTCAGACAAACTGGTAATGTTCCAAAATTCAAACTCAAAGAACTTCTTTATTCCAGTAAATCAGTTTCCCTGTAAATATCATCAAAACTATAAGGCCTTAATGACTAAAAGAGTATATGAGGAAGGGGACAAAGAAATGATTCTGAAGTAGATGGAAATGAAATCAAATAACTTTTAAAAACTCTTTGTAATTAAATTTCTCTACACCCAAACAAACAATTTCTTTTCAATGTTGCCCACCCCTCTTTCCTGCTTAAAACATTATTAGAAACATCTTCTCAATACTTCTAATTGATGAGGAGTAAGTGAGATCCAGGGATGGGGTTTAATTGACAGCTTTTTATTGATTGTCACTGATTGAACCCTAAAACTAAGTGCTGGCGGCAGTTGGGAGGCTCAGTGGATACAGCACTGGACCCAGAGCCAGGAAGACCAGAGTTCAAATTCAAACTTGGAACCCAGCAAAGTCACTTGACCTCTGTCTGGCTTAACCCAATGAAGAAGAAAATGGTAAACCACTCTAGTACCTTTGCCAAGAAAACCCCATGACAGTATGATCCATGAGGTTACAAAGCATCAAACACAACTGAATGACTGAACAACAACAAATCTTGAGGGACTGTGCCCAGCTCTGAATATCCATGCTCAATAACTTTAAGTGTATAAAGATGTTCTGAACCCAAAAAGTTTGAAAACCACTGGTATAATGAATTTAACTTTAGTGAATAATAGTGAAATTCATTCCCACCTCCCCTTCCCCCCCAAAAAAATCTATGAAAAGAAAGAGAAAAAAAATCCCAGTTACCAGAAATCAAAGAGCTTCTACAATTATTGGTCTGTAGGAAATGAGATAGACTCCTCTTGGGGCTCTGTCATAGCATAATGTTATTCACCTTTATCTGCAAAGTTATTTATTCTTGCTTAACTGTATGTGACATTTTCATAACTTTGTGAGTCTTTTAATAACATTTATCTAATATCCCAATGTTCAACTGAAACAGTCTTCTAGATATGAGTGGTAATTTAATCCTTCCTAATATATGAGATACTTTTCATCTCTGTTAAATATACCTATGTGTTTAAAGGTTATAGAGTGCATCTTTTGAAATGGATACTCATTCTCTGATGATATCCAGCTGATTAAAATATTTTATGACTGAAAATTTTAGTTTGACTTAGCAAGAGAATATGCAAGGTATAAGTGAGTACATAGAAAGCTCACACTAGTTTCTCACCTTCCCTGTGAAGTTTTTCTGACTGCCCTTGCTATAAATGATTGCTCTCTCTTGTTTTATACGGCTATATGTTATTTTTTCTATTTGTGTACATGTGTTATCTCCTCCAAGTAGTTCCTTGAGGGAAGTAATTGGGTATTATACTTTTTCCAATCCCCTACAGCATGGATATTCAATAGACACCTTAAACTCAATATATCTAAAACAGAACTAATCATCTTTCTCCCTAAAGCCTCCCCCAACTTCTACCTTTCTTATTATTATAGAACGCAACACCATCCTTTTCAGGGTTTCAACCTAGGAGTCATCCAGGATTCTCCCGATCTCTGACCCCCACCCCAATCAAGCTATTGCCAAGGCCTTTTGATTTCATCTTTGTAACATCTCTTAAATATGCAAGTCACTGGTTCAGTTTCTTCATCTGTAAAATGAGCTAGAGAAGGAAATGGCAAACCACTTGAATATCTTAGCCAAGAAAACCCCAAATGGGGTCATAAAGAGTCAGACATGACTGAAATGACTGAACAACAACAAAATGTTATACTAGCACTGAGATTAGATTCCCTAGCTACTCGGAGTTGATATAATTAAAGACATTACTAATAAACTGAGAGTATTTGGCAGAGAAGAAGTTTGACCCCTTGCAAAGTCCAAGAATATATCTCTAGGTATGAGTCTTAGATCTCTCTCTTCGGTGTGACCAAATTTCAACAGTCTTTCAAACCAAATCTGCTGTAAAGTGTACCATTGTTTAAAACGACTCCTCCCAAAGAGTTCTGGAAACAAGGGGTTGATATGGCCGACTTCAGGAACAGGAATACTACCAATTAAAGAGACTAAGTTATAAAAACTATGGACAAGGGTAGGAATCAAGATGGTACTGAAATCTCACAACTGCTAAACCTCCACCAAAACCTTTTCTGAAAAACGGTCTACAAAAAAAATAACTTTAAAAAGCAGAATTGGCCACATGATGAAAGGTACAAAAACTTCATAGAAGAAAATTTTCCTTTAAAATGAAAACTGGTCTACTGGAAGCCAATGCCTCCAGGAAACACTCAAGAAACAATCAAACAAAGTCAAAAGACTGAGGGGAAAAATATGAAATATTACAAAGGAAAAACAATGGGCCTGGAAAACAGACTAAGTAGAAATCATTTAAGAATTATCAGACTACCTGAAAGCTCTGTTCCAAAGAAAGAGCCTAGACATCACACCTCAAGATACGAAGACATTTCAAGAAAACTGCCGACGTGTCTTAGATCCAGATGGTAAAGTAAAAAATAAAAGAATACATCAGTCACATCCTGAAAGAAATTCTAAAATTAAAACTCCCAGGAATATTGTAACCAAAATCCAGAGTTCCCAGATCAAGGTGAAAATACTACAAGCAGTCAAAAAAAAAAAAAAAAAAGAACTCAAATATCATGGACCCAGAATCAGAATCACACAAGATTCAACATCCACCACTATAATGGAGCAAAGGGCTTAGAATAAGATTTTCTGTAAGGCAAAGGAGCTAGAGTTACAACCAAACCAACAAAACTAGATGGCGGGGGGCAGAGGAGAATGGCCATTCCTGATGAAAAGACCAGAGCTGAATAAAAAAATTTGACATTCAAACACAAAACTCAAGAGAAACGTAAAAAGATAAATGAAGATTTTAACAAAGTTATACTGTTTACATTCCCATACAGAAGATTATACATGTAACCCCTAAGAAAATTGTCACTGTTAGTTAGAAAGAATCAACTTAGATAACATGATAACACTTAGATAACTTAGATAACACTTAGACAACTTAGCTAACACTGGCAGTTAGAAAGAATCAACTTAGATAACATGAGTCTGAATCTATTGCTTTGGGATAATCTCAGAGGAGAATGAAAGAAGGAGAAAGAAGGACGCACTGGGAAAAGGGAGAAGGGAGAGGAGGAATGGGGAAAATTATCTTGCATTAAAAAAAGCACACAAGGAAGAGTTGTTATAATGGAAGATAAAATGGAAGAGGCCAGTGGGCAAAGCTTGAAACACTCTCATCTGAATTCATCCAAAAAGGAAAGAATATACACAGGAACAGTTGGGTATAAAAATTTGTCTTATCCAACAGAAAAGTAGGAGGAGAAAGGGCTTAAATTAAAAAAGGGAATGATAAACTGAACAACATTAAGGGAGGCAGTGGTCAGAAGAAAAACAATTTTTTGACAAGGGCATAGGATAAAAAAAGAAATGGATAAATAAAAAAGAATAGAAAAAAGAGAAATACACTGTTAGCAATCATAACTGTGAATAGAATGTCACCTACAAAACAGAAGAGGAAATCAAAGTGCTTTAGAAACCAAAATCCAACAATATGTTGTTTATAAGAGACATACTTGAAATAGAAAGAAACACAAAGAATTAAAATAGGAGGTTGAAGCAGAATCTGTTATACTTCTGCTGAAGTAAAAGAAAGCTGGCACAGCAATAATAATCTTAGAACAGAAGCAAAAATAGACCTAATTAAAAGTGAAACTGCACTTTGCTTAAAGGTACCATAGACAATGAAGCATTGAGCATATATGCATTAAATGTCATAGTATACAAATTCCTGACGAGAACATTAAGGGAGTTACAGGAGCAAACAGGCAATAAAACTATATGAATGGGGGTGGCTAGGTGGTGCAATGAATAGTGCACTGGCCCTGGAATCAGGAGGAGTTGAGTTCAAATTTAGCCTCAGACACTTGACACACTTACTAGCTGTGTGACATTAGGCAAGTCACTTAACCCCAACTGCCCTCCAAAAAGCAAAATTAAAAAAAAAAAACTATGAATGGGAGACCTCAGTTCACCCCTCTAAGAACTAGATAAGTCTAACTAAAAAATAAACAAGAAAGAAGTTAAAGAGATCAGTAGAATTTTAGAAAAGTTAGATATGATAGATCTTTGTAGAGAACCAAAAGGGAATGAAAAGGAGTAAACCTTACTCTCAGCTACATATTGCACCTTCACAAAAACTGACCATATATTAGGGCATAAAAACTCACAAATGCAGAAGAGCAGAAACATAAATGAACCTTTTTTGAATCATAATGTAACAGAAATTATATTTAATAAAGGGCTTTTGAAGCATAAATTTAAAATGTATTAGAAAATCAATATTCTAATCCTAAAGAATGAGTGTCAAAGAATCATAGAAATCATAGAAACACTGATAATTTCATTAAAGATGAGACAATGATACAACATATCAAAATTTATGGGATGTAGCCAAAGCAATATTTAAGGGATAATTTATACCTTTAAATGCTTACATCAATAAAAGAGAGAGAGAGAGAGAGAGAAAGAGAGAGAGAGCGTGCATAAATTAATAAACTGGGAACAAAACTAAAAAAAAAACCCCACAATGAATTAAAAATCTTAAACACCAAAATCAAAGAAGGTCAATTAAGATAGATTAATAAAAATTAAAAATTAAAAACTACTGAACTAATAAATGAAAGTACAAGTTAGTTTTATGAAAACAACAATAAAGTAGTCAAAATATTGGTTTCTTTGATTTTAAAAAATAAGAGAATGGGGCAGCTAGGTGACACAGTGAATAGAGCACTGGCTCTGGAGTAAGGAGGACCTGAGTTCAAATCCAACCTCAGACACTTAACATTTACTAGCTACGTGACCCAGAGCAAGTCATTTAACTCCAAATGCCTTGCCTTCCCCTCCAAAAAGACAAAAAATAAAATAAAAAATAAGAAAACCAAACTACCAGTAACAAAAATTTAAAAAGAGAATTCATGACCAATGAAGATAAAAATCAAAGCATTAGGAGGTATTTTGATGCCAACTTTATGCCAATAAAACTGACAATGTAAGTGAAATGCATGAATATTTACAAATTTATAAAGCACCTAACTTAAGAGAAGAAGTAGAATACTGATAACCAGGCCCCGCCCCCCCCCAAAAAAAAAAAAACTGAACAAGTCATCAAAGAGCTTCCTAGTGGGCAAGAGGCAGGGGAACCACCCAGGACTGGATGAATTTACAAGCAAATTCTACTAAACCAGTGGTACTCAACCTGTGGGTTATGTTTAAATATATCCTGCATATCAGATATTTACATTACGATTCATAACAGTAGCAAAATTGCAGTTATGAAGTAGCAACAAAAATAATTTTATGGTTGGGGGTCACCACAACATGAAGAACTGTATTAAAGGGTTGCAACATTAGGAAGGTCGAGAACCACTGTACTAAACATTTAAAGAATAATTAATTCCAATAATATATAAACTGTTTGGAAAAAAAGAGGTAAAGGGTAAAGAAGTAGTCCTATCAAATTCCTTCAATGACACAATTATGATTCTGATGCTTAAATCATGAAGAGCAAAAACAAAAAAAAAAGAAAAAGAAAAAAAGCTATACACCAATTTCTCTAATGAATATAAATTTTAAATAAAATACTAGCAAGAGATTTTAATAACATATTCACAAACATCATATGTTAGGACCAGATTGGATTTATATCAAGAACACAGGGCTGATTCAATATTAGGAAAACTATAAACAAAATTAACCATATCAATAATAAAAACATCAAAAATCATATGAGAAATCAACAGATGCAGAAAAGGTTTTTTGACAAAATATATACCCATTCTGATCAAAAACACTAGAAAGCACAGTAATAATTGGAACTTTTCTTAAAATGATTAAGCAGTGTCTATCTAAAACCAAGAGCAAGCATTATCTGTAACGGGAAGAAACTGGAAGCCTTTCCAATAAGATTGGGGTGAAGCACTGGGGTCAATTATCACTGTTACTATTCAATATTTTAGTAGAAATGCTAACTATAGCATTAAAACATGAAAAAGAAATTGAAGTACAGGCAACAAGGAGACAAAACTATCACTTTTTACAAATAATATGAATGCTTACTAGAGAGTCAACTAAAGAACTAGTTGAAACAATTAACTTTAGTAAAAGTGTAGGATATAAAATAAAACCGTGCAAATCATTAGTACCTTCTGTGTTTCTGCCAACAAAACCCAGCGGGAAGACACAGACAAATTTCATTAAATGATTCCAAATTGCATAAAATTATTAGAGTTCACCTGTCCGGACAAACCCAGGAACTATAATTACAAAACTGTACTCACACAAATAAAGACAGAACTAAACAACTGGAGGGGTAGTGGATAGGCCTGAAATAAGGGAAGGCTCATCTTCCTGAGTTCAAATCTGGCCTCAGACACTTACTCGTGGGCAAATCACATAACTTTGTTTCCCTCGGTTCTTCATCTATAAAATGAGCTGGAGAAGGAAATGACAAATCATTCCAATATCTTTGCCAAGAAAACCCCTGATTGGGTCATAAAGAGTTGGACAAGACTGAAATAACAACAAAAACAATTGAAAAAATATCAATTGCTCATGGATAGGCTGAACTAATATAACTAAAATTACAATACTGCCCAAGTTAAATTGCTTATTCATGCTATACCAATCAAACTACCAAAGAATTACTTTATAGAGTTAGAAAAAAATAATAAAATTCATCTAGAGGAACAAAAGTCAAGAATATCAAGAGAATGAAAAAAAGTGTAAAGGAATGCGATGTAGTAATACCAGACATCAAAAGATACTACAAAGTGGTGATTATTAAAACAATCTGGTGTTGGGTAAAAAATCAGGGTGGTTGATCAATGGAATAGATATGGTACACAATATAGAGAAATAAATGAGTCCAATAACCTATTATTTGATAAATCCAAAGATCCTAGCTATTGGGACAAGAACTCACTATCTGACAAAAACTACTAGCAAAACTGGAAAGTTGTTTGGCCTAAATTAGGTATACATCAATATCTCACACCATATACCAAGAGAAGCTCAAAATGGGTGTTACCATAAGCAAAATGCAAGACGGCTAATGTGGAAATATGCTTTGTATAACTTCATGTGTTTTTGCATTTCTTGCCTTCTCAATGGCTAGGGCAGGGGCCAAAGGGAGTTAGAGAATTTAGAACTAAAAATTAAAGTTAAGAAAAATTAAAAATAAGCAAATCAAATCATGGGCAAGATGGGCTCATAGACATTAGGTGTACTCAGGAGGAGAATGTAGCATTGGTTTACCACAAACTGAAGTATACAGGAATAGCACAGAGGGGAAAAAAAGGAGGAGAGGGGGGCCAGCAGATATCTTAGGCTCTGAAGGAATTGGCTCTTGTCCTGTCAACCTTTGTAGGGTCTCTGCTATCTTGTCTTATGGGAGCCTGGGCAACACAAATTGTTTAAAGGTGTAGAATGTCCTGCTGCGCAGGACAGTGATTATGATGGTCGCAAAGTACAAGGAGCATGCTTAAGGAAGAAAGTTGAGTGGGGTTTTTCTTTACATCATTGTGGTCATTGTGCCCTGTGCTTTCTTATTTTGCTTCATATTCATGTCCTCTTGAGGATCAAAGAAATCTTCTAAGACTGCTCAAGTCTTAAGAGGCTCTCTTCCTTGATAGAAGACAGTCTTGATCTCCAAGGCTATCAATTTCCTGCTTAATATTTTATGCTATTGAGGCCCCATGGGAACAGAGGCCACCCTCTGAGCCTTACTAATTAAGGATTAGAGGCTATAAAAAGTAGAATTCAGCCTTGGCCATCTTCAGACACAGTACTAGAATTATAGACCTACTTAAGTAGGCCTGAAAATACCAAAGGTATAAATGACATGAGTTCATCTCAGGGGTAAAAGGATGTTCCCTGGGTGTTTGGTGAAGTTGTACTTATTTCCAGTTGATGTCCATTTAATCGCTTAAAATTGCACTAAGACTTTTGAACACACTATATAATCCCAACCTATGATATTTTGTATCTTCGCATGTGAATTTTCTATTTGGTCTACTGTATGAAGTGTGCTATATAATGCCATCTACTATGTCCTTGCATTGAGCTATATATTTGCCATACTGTGTTCATAATTTATATATGAGAGATTTCACAATTTGGTAAAATGTCCATGGTTCTATAACGTATCAAGTAATAGCTATTTTCAATGGACACCTTTGAAATGTCCTTAAGCACCTATATAATATGCAAGGACTACAAATTCTTCAACAGGTTTGATTAGAGTGATCTGGAAGCAGTCACAAGACTGCCTTCCCCTCAGAGTCTTCTAGTTTTCTCATCCTGGAGCACCCTTCCTAGCCATCCTGCCCCTCAATGGTGAGTTCCTTGATAGTCTCCATTTGCAATATGGACCCAGGCCAGCTATGTTTATTCCCTTCCTAGCTATGCTTCTGACTCTCCTGACTTTCCCACTAAGACTTCCCTTCTCCTCAGCCTCCTTTTCATGCATTCTCTTCTCCCATGAGAACATAAGCTTCTTCATGGCACTGAGGGACCTTGTTCCTTTTCTTTCTATTCCTGAGTGCCTAGCACCCAGTAAACAATAAATGATTGTTGTCTTCCTGATTGTTTTTTTTTTTTTAACTTCAGAGTCATTTGTCTGGCTGGATACCAGTTACTGGGAAGCAGGAAGAATTTGAAAGGGTAAAAACAAAGGGGTAAGTGTGTTTATCCACAACCTCAGAAAGACTGAGCAAGTAGTGTCTAACATGTCGGAACGGCACAACTGTGAGATAAGAAAGGAAGTCACTGAGTCTAACTCAACTAGGACTAAGGGCTAGAGACCTTCACTGGAAAAGATGAATCAATGACATCTCAGAGCTATCTTTTACAATATTTGTTGTTCAGTCATTTCAGTCAAGTCCAGTTCTTTGCAACCCACTTGGGGTCTTCTTGGCAAAGATACTGCAGTGGTTTGCCATTTCCTTCTCCAGCTCATTTTACAGATGAGGAACTGAGGCAAACAAGGCTAAGCTACTTGCCTGGAGTCACAAAGTTAGTAAATGCCCAAGGCCAGATTTGAACTCAGGAAGGTGAGTTCAAATGACTTATTTCAGGCCTGGTACTCTTTCTACAACCCTTTTGTAGAATAACAGGTAGGGAGGTGCTTAAGACTAGCTGACTAGCATGAGGCATGTGGTCAAGGTGGCTTCATTCTAAACCTTCTCTGGGGTAGAGCAGTTAAGTGAATAGCTGCTAAGAGGTTTGAGGAGCAATGGCAATGCAGGATGGTGGAAAAAAGTAGAGGGGGGGGGCCGAGCCAAGATGGCGGC
>CM053591.1:46981738-47003301 GCA_028646515.1 Pseudochirops corinnae | reverse complement strand
CTGGGATGGCTGTTTTGGGGTGGTGGGTGGGGGAAAGAGGGGGAGAAAATATGTAACTCAAAATCTTGTGGAAATGAATGATGCAAACTATAATAAAATTAAAAAAAAAAAGTAGAGAGCAACAGGAAGGGCCAGAACCCCAGCAGATGACAGCTATGGCAATGGAAGAGCACTGCAGGGAGCTTCCCAGTCTTACAACCATGAATTTGCCAGAAACTTGCTCCCACTTCAACCGCAGGGATTGATAATGCTTTAATTGCCTTACATTCCTTTAATATTTGCTTTGTCATTCTGTTAAGTTAAATGCTTTTGAAATGATCAAATTGATTCTGTGCTTTTTTAATTGATCCTATTTACAGTTAATTGATTTTGGCCAGCTAGTGCCTAAGTCACCATTCTTTCTCTCTGAATTTAGTTTAGAAATTCAACTGAGTTAAGTTTAGAAATCCAGTTCTCAGGGGTGGCTAGGTGGCACAGTGAATAGAGCACTGGCCCTGGAGTCAGGAGGACCTGAGTTCAAATCGGGCCTCAGACACTAAACACTTACTAGCCGTGTGACTTTGGGCAAGTCACTTAACCCTAACTGCCCTGCCTTTCCCCCAGCAAAAACAAAAACAGAAACAACAACAAAAAAAGGAATCCAGTTCTCCTGTTAATCACTGTTTTACTCATGCCTCAAAGAAATTTGTTATTCTTGAGGGATGCAGTTGAATACCAGGAGTCTAATCTGGTATCCACACCACCAATTTATCCTTTAAGGATGTCTGGTTTATTATCCAAAGAAATCTAGTTCACTATCTCTAATCTTGCAAGTGAACTTTTCTTAGTCATAAGAGAGAAGGAGGAAGTTGTGGCTAGCCCCTCATTCCCAATTTCCAACCAATCATATTGCCTCCCATGTCTCAGTTCTGTAACCAGTCATAGTGATTTCACCATTCCTATCTAATTCTTTTAACCAATCACTAACTTGTTTCCAACCTACAAAGAAGTCATGTTCTGTGCTCTGTACTCCCCAAAACTATAAAAGAGAGCTGTCCCCCTCATTTGGGATCTTAGTTGGGAAAAATGAGATCCTATTTATTGGTAAATTTGTGTTTTACTGATAAATTGATCACATTAGGAACTTTGTGCCTTTTGACTGTTACACTTTGCTAATTTAATTCACATTCCTATTTGGTCTGTACTTGCTGGGGGCCACAAATGAAAGTATTAGCCCCTTTAATATATTGTTACATTTTTTATTTTATCTTCTCCATTTTTTGTGAGTGTTTAATGATTACAGATTTTCCAGCTTATATACTAAATCATTGATTCTCCTTTCAAATTTTTCACTCATAGTTTTATGTTTTCACCTTACTTCTTCCTTGAAATCATTTATCAAGTTTGTTAATCAATCAACAAGCATTTAAGTGTCTCCTATGTGCCAGGTACTACGTTAGGAGTGGGATTCAAAGACAAGTGTTAAGCCATCTCTGCCCTTGAGTAGTTTACATTATTTCTTTTATGAGGAGGAAACATGCATACTTAAGTATGTAGTATAAAAAAGAACAAAGTAATTTCAGACACAAGACACCAGCAGCTGGGATGTGCATGAAGAATGCAACACCTAAGTTGAATTTTTAAGGAAACCAGGAATTCCACAAGGTAGTTGTGAAGTTTTAAGTGCCCAACAGAGGAACTTACATTTCATCTGAAAGGTAACAGAGAGCTAGTAGAGTTTATTGACTAGGCAGCAACATAATCAGAATTATTCATTATGAAAAATGACTTTGGTCCCTGTGAGAAGGATGGACTGGAGTGGGAAGAAACTTGAGGCAGGCAGACCAATTCAGAAGCTAACTCAATAGTCCAGGCAAGAGGTGATCAGGGTCTAATCTGGAATCATAGTTATGTGAGGGTAAGGAAGCAAATGGAGATAGAATCTTCAAGATGCAGCAACTTCTTGGATCAATGGGGTGACAGGGAAGAATTGAAGATGACAAGATGGTTGTGAACCTGGGTGACTGGAAGGGAGGTGAAGCCCTTGAAATGAGAAAGTTAGGAAGATAGGTGGGACACTGTGTCAAGGAGTCATCAGAAGGGGAAAAGAGGAAGTTCATGCTAAATCACCTAGATGTTCTCATTAAGGTTTGAGCTAGCCTCTACTGGAAGTGGAACAAAGAATCAATTGTTGCTGTTATTGTTCATTCATTTTTCAGTTGTGTCCAGCTCTTCATGATCCCTGCATTGGTTTGCTATTTCCTTTTCCAGCTCATTTTACAGATGAGGAAACAGGGTTAAGTGACTTGCCCAGGGTCACACAATAGTAAACATCTGAGGCCAGATCTGAACTCAGAAAGATGAGTCTTCCTGACTGTAGGCCCAGCACTCTATCTACCTAGCTACCCTAGAGAACCACTTAGGTAGGAGTAAAAGGATTTATTAGCTGACTGCATTGACAACCCAGGTGAAATTAAGAAACATGAATCTTCGGTGGAGCCAGGTAGCACAGTTGTATGTGTGTGTTTTCTTTCTATAGCACTGAGAAATACATGAGCAGGAGTGGAGGAGACAGTTTGGGTGTAATCCAGAGCTGAGGTCTGACAAGGTACGAGGGGCAACAGGTCAAGGGAGCAAAAGGATTAAAGTGTAGAAAATGGTGTAGAATTGAATTGGTTAATCATTCTGGGACTTCTTTTCATTCCAATTATCTTTTCCGGGGTTTAATTATAGTTATTATATAATCATTCTCTTCTGTAGGTTCTTTACTGCATTTTTTATACTTTTTTTTTACTACATTTCTTTGTTGTATTAAGATTTTATTTTATTTTATTGCAAGGAAAGGGCACATATACATTTCTTCAGTCTCTGGTTTGTCAAGATTTTCTGCTGGTATTTCTTTCCTTTTCTTTCTTTTCTATGATTCTTTTAAGTTTACTTGGCTCGTTTCTTGCTACTTTGAAGTTATTTGAGAAAAAGGAAATGAGTTAGTATGTAATCCCTCCCTCAACGATCTTACCAGAAGCCCAGTGTCAGTTCTTTATTTATTTATTGTTCAGTAAATGAACAAAGTCATGTGATTTCAGAACTCAAGGGGATACACATTACACTAATACTAAAGATACTTTCATCATAGTATCAAATAATAATAATAATAAAGTTATAAATATAAGTGTAAGTACCTTATACTTATATGGAACTCACAAAGAACTTTCACATCTGACACCTCTCTTGCCTGTCACTGTCTGTCCTATCTTTACTGCTGAAATCTTACCCATTTTTCAAAGTCCAGCTCAATGAATCCTTCCCTAACAACTCTGGTCAGAAATGATTTTCTTTCCTCCAACCTCACCTAATAATTTGTCCCTCTCTCCTGCTTTCTAAAATTTTAGTTTACAATTAATGCACATTAAATGTGTATGTGTCATATTCCTTTTGCTACACTTCAAGCACAATAAAAAAAGACATTTTAATTGTCTTTGTCGCTTCCCAGGGCCTAGCACAGTCCTTTGTATACTGCAAATTTGAGTTTTCATAAAAACAGTAAGGCAGACAGAATGAGTATTATTTCCTTTTACAGGCAAAGAAAGTGAGGTAGAGGGAAATTAAATTACTTGGTTAAGGACATATAGTTAATAAATGGGAAAACTGGAAACAGGATTCAGGTTTTGTGATTTATATTCCAATATACAAATACTACTTTACAGCCACTACACATAACTTGTGAAAATGATGATATTAAACATGAGACTATAAAGCAATTTGTTTTTTAAATGATGGAGAAAAGGAGCAAGTATGTTTTCCTACTTAGAAGACACATGGCTTAAGAAAACAGGTTATGATACAAAAATGATAAGAGAAATTATATTATTTCATCCTTGCCTCCCTGTCAAAAATAAGTAACTATGGAGGTATTCCAAGCAAAAGGCTTTAGTCCCTGATTATGCACTACCTGTCTTGCTTTTAAGGACCTCCCTTCATTGTGAAAAAAGCATCTGAATTGTGTTCTGAGGCTGTGTTCGCTCGCAGGGTAGCAGGAAGGAACATGGCCTCCCCAGCCCTGTGGCAGGTTAAGCAGTCTGATTGAACATTGCTGCTAATTAAGGGCTCTTCTTATTTGGCAGGACCACCTAAGTATCTTCTGTACTTGTTCATGACAACAGTCCCTCACTCAGAAATTAACTCTTGATGAGTGCAGACAGCGGGCCCAGCTGGTCCTCCCAAGTCTTCCCAAGTATATAAATGAAGTATAATAAGAACACTGCTGACTGCCAAGGGTAGAGGGACTATCCGTGACCTCTGAGTAAAAACCAGAGTATACTTTTACATTGACTTAATTTTTGGCACTGGGGATACATAATGCAGCTGGGAACAATGTAACAGGTCTAAATAATAATAGAAGATGGTACAGAGATCAGAATCAAATATTTGTTTTATTAAGTGAGCCCCTCTACCTCAAACCAAAAAATCTATTAACAAAATCTTGCAATAACTTGAGGAACTATAGTTTTCAACTGGTAAATCATTTTACTGGAGTGTGTTTTTATTAAAGCATTACAGTTCTTGGACTATGTCACAAAATAAAAAAAGATGGCCAAGTACAGTTGTCAATATAGTTTGAAAATTAACAACTGTTTCACTCAAGTCAGAAATGTATCAATCGATCGATCAATCAGCAAGCATTTCATTTATTAAGTAAGCACTTACTATTATCCAGTCATTGTGCTGGGCAACAGGAATATAAATTATAGGAATTTTATATATTAACTTTTTATAGAAGTCGTCAACATTCTCAGATCAACTATTACAATTTGGTGGGGCAAGAACACTTTAAAAATACTCATTTCCAAAAGTAGGTAGTGTCCCTCCTCTATAGCTATGGAAATTAAGGCAAAGAAAGATGTTACAGGCTATAGGTTAAATCAGTAGTGGAGGTAAGACTAACAAAGAGTTCAATACACTAACAGTCTAGGTCCAGCAGTTCTCAACCTGGGGGTTATGTTCAGTTTGTAACAATGAAAATACATCCTGCATATCAGATGTTTACATTATGATTCATAACAGTAACAAAATTACAGTTATGAAGTAGCAACGAAAATAATTTTATGGTTGGGGGTCACCACAATATGAGTAACTATATTAAAGAGTCGCAGCATTAGGAAGGTTGAGAACCACTGTGTGCCCACTTATATCTGTATATTAATGAATGGAGCAAGGAAGAAAATAAAATAGGTTAATATGCACCCGAGACTAGTGTTGAGTGCACAGTGGAGATAAGGGTTTAGTAGCCAGTTGCCAATGATCTTGTTGATAGTTCTGACAGAAAAGGTTCATTAAACCAGAGAGCACACTAACATAGCAAAATTCATTATCCTTATTTTAAAGCTGAGGAAACTCAGGTTCAAAGAGGTCAAATGACATTTTCACAAAGCTTAAAATAAGTGGTGGAGCTGGGAACCATATCCAAGTGTTCTCCTCACTCTCTGCCCCTGCTCCCCACCTTTTGACCCCAGACCAAAGATTCCAGGTCCAGTAATCTCTCCACTAAAGACATCCTGGCTCCTCATATCTCTAAAGTTAGGCATTCCCTCCCCATAGGCTGGGGCTGACACAGGCCAATCCTCTGGTAGTTTAAGTCTGATGTGGTAACAAAATGAGATGCGTGTGAGTCATTTGCTTAACAAATGAAGGCTTACTTAACTATAGCACAGAAAGGACAGAGAGCAAGGAAATGACAGCTAGTTCAGGTAGACAAGGTTCCCCTCAAACCATATCTGAACAACCGTTTAAATTCCAAGACCTATCTTTTATTCACCATGCTGCCTCTGAAGGAACTAGTGAGCACTGAAAACTTCAGTGACCAGGGTAAAGGAACCATCTGTTTAAAAGATGGAAAATGAAAGACGTCCCCACCAGAAAATCTTCACAGAGAAACCAAAAACTAAGTGATCTTTCCCTGCAAAAAATTTTTTTAAAAATACAACGGAGAAAAATCATGGGATGAATAAATGTAATGAAGAACTTTGAGAATTTAATGAAAATAACTACACCTAAGTGCCCAGAAAAGAGAACTGGAATGACAAGAAGCCCCAGAATAATTAACCCTACACTATCTACCACTCTTTATCCTATGTTCCCTTAAATTCCAACAGTTGTTGAGATGAGGATCCAGTGGAATGTGAGCAGAATAAAGAACTATACCATTCTGTACCTGTATGGTTCAAAATAAAAATGAGAAGACAGGATGCTGCCCAGCATGACCCACCCTGCAAATCTGAGTTTAACCATAAATGGAAAAAAAAAAAAAAAGACAGACATTCAATAATAACGAGGGGTTTAAAACATTTTTAAGAAGGATATAAGAACTGAAGAGATTACTTCCTTCTCAATGACCCCAAACAACAGAAATGCAGGAGGAGTGAATAAAGGCAGCAGCTAAGAACAGCACCAGCAATGTAGTGACAGAAGAGAGACTAAGCTTCCTGCTAAATGGACAAAAGGAGAGACAGAGACGAAGGCAGAGGTCTGGCTGCAGGAGCAGTTAAGAGGAGGGCCTGGGACACTGGCTACAGGTGAATCCACGTTTGTTTTTGTTTGGAGTGGGGAGGAGGGGGGTGGCTACATTACAACATGGGAGGGCACATTAAAGAGAGGGGCAGGAGGACAGAAGACTATGTGGCACGCTAAGGTCCAATCAAGACCTGGCAATGAGGGATAGTCACCTCTGTGGTCTGAGAAAGAAAGTGGGTGAGGAGAAGAGAAGGAATGAAAAAGGGGAGGGAGAAGAAGTCTTTCTTTGGAGGCAGGCAGGTTCCACTGATGAATGATCCTATAGGGAAAGAGAGATGGAGACTGCTCTGGGTGTGACCCGAGGGATTTGTTGATTGAAAAAGTCTATTTGTCCTAATGTGGAGTTAGAATGAATGCCTACGGGGCAACTGGCACCTGCAGGTGGACCCTGGGAGCAGATTTTGAGGCAAATGGGGGGAAAATGGTAACCAGGGGAGGGTATAGATGAGTAGTAGGCTGTGTAATCAGGGCTGTAGTAGGGTAGGGGCATGGGGCAGTGCCCTCTCTGACACCGGAAATACCTGGCATGATTCTGAAAGTGAGGCACAATGGAATAGGGGTACTAAACATTTTATCATATTGTTCAAGGTCAGTCCCCTTTGTCTCTATTTCTTTTAATCATTTTGTGTGTGTGATTCCAAACCCTTATCAGATAAATTTATATATATATTTTAATAGAAATTTTAATATACTTATATAAATGTACCCACAAATATGTCTATATATGTGTACACATATAAAAATATATAAACATGTATGTATATATAAAATAGTCATTCACCCCAAAATAAGTGGTTAAAGCACATGTAAAAACAGCTCTCAAATAAAGAACTGCAAAGTAAAAGAATGCTATAAATAACTAACAATAAAATGAAAATCAAAATAACTCTAAAGCTTCAGCATATAGCCAGCAAATAAGCAAAAATGACACAAAATGGCAATAATCGATGTTAGAAGGACTATGGAAATATAGACACATAAATACATTGTTGGTGGAGCTATTAAATGGGACAACCATTCTCAAAAGCAATTTGGAATTATGCAAATATGACTAAAAGTATTTGCATGCATATCCCTTTGAACCAGAGACTCCATTACTGGGTTTATACCCCAAGGAATCCATCAATAAGAAGCAAGTCCCCACACACTCCAAAATATTTATAGCAGCACTTTGTGATAGCTAAGAACTGGAAACAAAATAGGTGACCATCAGTTAGGGAATCATTGAACAAATTTTGGTACGTAAATGTAATAGAATATACTGTGCTATATAATAAATGATGTGTGTGATGAATACAGGGAAGCATGGAAAGATCTATATAAACTGATGCACAGTGGAGTAAGCAGAGCCAAGAAAACAACATACACAGTAACTGAAGTCATTTCAGTCCTGTCTGACTCTTCATGCCCTTTTCTGAGGTTTTCTTGGCAAACATACTGGAGCGGTTTGCCATTTTCTTCTCTAGCTCATTTTATATATAAAGAACTGAAGCAATCAGAGTTAAGTGACTTGACTAGCTGTGTCTGAGACGAAATCTGAACTCAGGTCCTCCTGCTTCCAGGGCCAGAGCTCTATCCATTGTGCCATCTAGCTGCCCTATATAGTAACTGCAACCACGTAAATGAAAAAAAAAAACAACCCAATAAAAAAAATTAAAATAAAGGTAACAAAATTATGATGATCAAGCAGGACTCAGATGAAGAAAAATGAGGACACCCCCTACAACCCCGTCAGTAATCATGGGGTGTCAACAGGCATTACATAGTGCACATATTTTTGGACTTTTTCAATTTATCAGTTGTTTTGATTTTTTTTCTCTCTAAAACATATTATTTGTTATATAGGATGGCTCTCAGGAGAGGGCAGGGAAGGGATACTTGGGATAACTATGATGATGTAAGAAACAGAACATATCAACCAAAATTCATCAAAAAAGGGGCAATACAAATTAACTATTTACATTAAAAGGAGAGGAGTTGAGTGTTCCCTCATTAGGGGTCACAGAGAAAATATAATTAGAAAAGGACTGGGCATGGTTCTGTTGTATCAGGATTATGTTAAGAGCAGAGGACGAAAGAAGGGAGAAAGAGAGAAAGAGGAATACACTGGGGGAAAGGAAAAGGTAAGGAAAGTTATAGAAAATTATCTCACATAATCAGAGTGCCTAAGTAGACATCTATACAAAGAAGGGAGGGAGAATGAAGGGAAATGCTGACACTCAAACCTCTCTCTCATTTGAACTGGTCAAAGGAGGAAGAATGCACAAACAGAGATACTTAGGGTACAGAAACACATTTCACTCAACAGAGAAAGAGAAGAAAAGAGGAAAAGGAAGAATTAGAGGGAAGGTAGATCAAGGGAAGGATTAGTTCTAAACCAAACAAGTGCTAACAAAGGACGTACAAAAATATGTATAGCTCTTTCTGTGGTATCAAACGACAGGACTCAGAGCACGTACATCAACTGGGGAATGGCTGAACAAACTTTGGCACAGAACTGTGATGAAATAACATTGTGCTGCGAGACATGATGAAGAAGATGGCTGCAGGGAAACCTGGGAAGACTTGTATGAACCGACTGGAAGTGAAGTGAACAAAACTAGAATGATTTATACAATGATGACAATATGTTAAAGACAAACAGCTTTAGAAGAATTAGTTACTATGGTCAGTGTAATGATAAACCACGGTTCCAGAGGACTCATGATGATACATACTACATACACAGGCAAAGGACTCAGAGTGTACAATGAGACATATATAGTTTTGGTGCATATATATACACACAGGAATTTTGGTTTTAATTTGTTCTCCACTTAGTGGGTGGGTGGGAGGGAGAGAAGGCAGATTTTTGCTGATTAATAAAAATAAAATACAATTAAAAAAATTAATTTAAAAATAAATGTTAGTTGACTTGACTCATTTTATATAACTAATCTCCCTCTTTCTCTAGTTTCTCTATTTCTGTCAATGGTACTACCATTCTCAAAACCTTAGCAATCTCTCTCTCTCTCTCTCTCTCTCTCTCTCTCTCTCTCTCCCTCTGTTTTACCCCACACATCAGCAACAACCTCTCATATCTCCCTTCCCCCTGCCCCCTTTCCACTCTGACTAAAACCACACTGGTTCAAGTTATCATCAGTTCTTAACAAGATTATTAATACAGCCTCTAACTCGTATCCATCCAATCTTTCTTTCCTTTGGTGCATCATTCAAACACCTATCAATGGACCTTTATAGAATCAGTGTCACATAACTTGAGAATTAGACAGGATCTTAAAGACCATCTAGTCAATCGATACACAAAAGGAGTACCCATTATAATATATCAAGCAAGGAACGGTTTCAACCTCTTAGCGAGGCCCTCTAGGCAAGTCATTCATTTTCAGACAGCTCTAAAACACAACTTGTGCCCCTGGTCTGTAGTTTTTTTGCCCTAGACTTTATAAGCACTGGCAATACTTTTCAGCTTCTCCCTGGAAGTCTCATTCATGCCCATGTAAATCACCAGAGGTAGGTTGGCTGTCACCTATTTTGATAGATATGGAGACGTTCTCTGCTAAGTCTGATATATGCCCCAACAAGAAAAAAGACATCTCTAATGTTGACCCAAAAAAAGCTGCCTCAGTAAGAAATCACCAGCTACTATTATTCTTCTCTTCTTCCTTTGTCCTTTTTTAGATGATGTCTCATTTGTGACTCTACTATATCATTCTTGGGACAGTAAAAAGCTTCATCTTCAGAGAATTTGGCTCTCTTCAGAAAGAGCCTCAAATCTGTTTTTAAGCTTTGTCCCTTTTCTTCCTTTTTTCCTCTGTGTAACACTCTTCCACTTCCCATCATCTTGTAAATTGTCACAACTCCCTTGGCTCAACCTCAGGCCCTTTTCTTTTCTACTGAAGATTTACTTCTTCCTTTAGGATCCCTTCCTTCTCCATTGCAACCTGGAGCACTGAGAGGTATTCTGAGTCCCTTTTACATTCTCCTCCAGGAAGGAGATAAGTCTACATTTGGAACATAGATAAATGTCAGAAGGCTGTAGGAGAAGTAAAAATATCACACATGGGATGGAAGGTACTACACAATTACTCGCATTCTTCATAGTGGCTGAGATTTTAAACCTTGTTTCTTTAAAGTGTAAACTACTGGGTGTTTCAACATTAAATTGAATCTTTTACAAATAATCTCACTCAAATTCCTTTCCCTTGTGTCAACAAATCCACAGATAGAACCAAACTCACTTCTCTTTCATCTCTGCACCAATCACCTTTCTATTTTACCAATCTGTTCCATCCACCACTCTATCATATTTTACTTAACCTCTAATTATTCTATTTACCCTGCCTCACCTTGACAACTACTTTCTCTTTAAACTTTTTAATTCTACCTCTTCATATTAATCAATTCCACATATGGAATTTCCTAATGCTCCTATATTCTCCTTGATCTCCATTAATCTTAATCATATTTCAGCAGGTTTTTTTTTTAAAAGAATTCAAAGGTGGAATCTGTGCCAGGAAATTGCTTTTTAAAATTTTCTCTAAAAAATATTTATAGCAATTCTTTTTGTGGTGGCAAAGAATTGGACATTTAGGGGCTACCCGTCAATTAGGGAATGATTAAATAAGTTGTGGTATATGAATGTGATGAAATACTACTGTGCTACAAGAAATGACAAGCACGTGGATTTCAGGAAAACCTAGAAAAAAATCACAAACTGATACAAGGTGAAGTGAGTAAAACCAGGAGAACACTGTACACAGTAACAGCAATACTGTATGATGAAGAACTGCGAATGACTTAACTCTTCTCAGTAATACAATGATCTAAGACATTTCTAAAGTATTCATGATAGAGAACGTTACCCACATCCAGAGAAAGAACTGATAGAGTATGAATGCAGATGGAAGCATACTATTATCACTTAAATTTTTTGTGGATTTTTTTTCTTTTGGCCAGCTTTTTCTTTCACAACATGACTAATATGGAAATAGGTTTTACATGACTGCACATATATAACCTATATCAAACTGTTTACTGTCTTAGAAAGGGAGTAGGTGAGGAAGAAAATTTGCAACTCAAATTTCTTTAAAAAAATAAACGTTAAAAGTTGTCTTTACATATAATTAGAAAGATACTATTTAAAAAGAAAAAAATAAAATTTCCCCAATATTTCTCCCATATATGGAATTGATGAATATGTAATTTTCTCCTCAAAAATCAACTTTTGACTTACTTCATTAATTCTAATTTCCACTAATCACCCACACAATTTTCCTTCTTTGTATTCAGTTCTCATCTTTGTTTTTTAATTCTCCGACTACTTTCACAGAAGACAGAAATAGGATGAACATTCCTAATGTACCACTCTGAAACATTTCAGTCTTTTACTCAAAAGTCTTCAATGATTTTTCAAACTAAGTATCCTTCCATTATAGAACTTAGTCTGGTTCCAAATCATCTTTCCAATCTTTTGTCATAACTATTCTACTTCACATACTTTACCACCTTCCAACTAGCTACTACTAATTGTCCTTATTGTTCTGTTCTCATCCTGCTGTCTCCCATTCCCCTGAATTTATTCATACTGTCCCCCATGGCTAAAATGTCCTTCCTCACCATTAGAACATATGCTTCTTTTAAGCAGAAATTGTTTCACTCTTTGTGCCTATATCACAAACATGTAGCACGATGAATAGAGCATACATAGCAGGTGCTTAAATACTGGCTTGCTGATCTACGGCTTTTCAAATTATGCCTTCTTCTTGAGGACCCAAATCAGATGTCACCAGTACCACAGTCTCGATCTACTCTCAGCTCAAAAGTGATCTCTCTCTTGTGAAATATTTCATAGCTCTTTGTAGAGCCCTCTCCTCTGTAATTATCACATGCTGCTCTGTATCACAGATATCTGGTTATACATATTATTCTTATCTCATCCATCATACTGGCAGATCCTTGAGGGCAGAATCTGTAACTTATTTTATCTTTGTATCTTCACCATCTAACAGAGTGTCTCACTTATACTGTTGTTTGTCCTTCATTTTTACTTTTTTTTTTGAAGGTAGGGCAATTGGGGTTAAGTGACTTGCTCAAGGTCACACGGCTAGTTTTTTTGTGTTAATTGTCTAAGGCCACATTTGAACTTAGGTCCTCCTGACTCCAGGACCAGTGCTCTATTCACTGCGCCACCTAGCTGCCCCCATCCTTCATTTTTGAAGAGAACCAATGATATCACAGATGATGTCTTGACCTGTGTGTGAATTGGATTTAAGTGAGTCATTATTCTGCCTTGCTCATATTTAAGTACTTAACAAAGACTTGTTGAATTTAATTTAATTCCTGAAGAGGCAGCTAGGTGGCATAATGAATAGAGCTAGTGCCTGGAGTCAGGAAGACTTGAATTCAAATTTAGCCACAGACACTTAAATGTTTGCTGTGTAATTCTGGATACGTCTCAGTCTGCCTGATTCCTCAACTGTAAAATGGAGATCATAATACCTACTTCACAGGTTAGCTGTGAGGATCATATAAGACAACGTGTAAAGCACTTAGCTTGATGCCTCATACATAGTAAGTACTTAATGCATTCTTCCTTCCTTGCATTCTTCCTTCCTTCCTTCCTTCCTTCCTTCCTTCCTTCCTATTTATTAAGTCCCTACTACTTATAAGGTATTTACTGTGGTAGCTGCTGAGGTGTATCATTGGAATCAGGGTTAGGAAAAAAAAAGGTCCTTCTCCTCAACACTTGACATAATATGGTAGGGAATATATTAAGTACACACAAAATATGTACAAAATAATTTCAAGACCAAAGAGAGTGCTAACAACTGCAGGAATCAGAAAACTTGGATAAAAGGTGGCACCTAAACTGTGCTTTTAAGGATGTTAGGGATTTTATGAGGTGCCACAGAAATAGATATAGAAATATAGACTTTTCTACAAGTAACTTTTTGAGATCATTGAAGGAACTGAACTATTTCCCAAAATTCAATCTAGTCAACACTTTCCTCCAATTCAATTATGAAACCAGAATTCTGGGTCAATCCACACCGTCTATCCAAAATATATGTACTGATTGATTAGCTCACTGGACCATCCATCCAACTACATAGCCATGTCCAATCAATGTATATCATAAATTTCACTAAGACTTTGGGAGATAATTTGACAAAGATCTTTAATACTATGAAGTCATAACATAAATGTCAATAGATTTTTGTGCTCTTTTCCTTATTTTAAAATACTGATTCCTCCCTCCCCCAACCTATAGGTAGAATATTTTTATTAGTATTCCTTGGGCCTCAACCCTGGAATTTCTTAGCAGATCTTCTACCCTTTCATTAAAAAAAAAAGTTGTTTTTTGTTTTGATTTGTCTTGACCAAGTGATCGTGAACTATTTTGATCCCTATTTATGCTCTTACAGATACTAGCTGCCCTGTGACACATTTGCAACATGATGTTGTATTTTATGGCTCATTTCTTCACTTTTTCTTGGTAACAAGACAGCTGACTGAGTCATTTTTAAAACTTTATACAAATAGGATACTCCTTCCTCATTAGGTTTGCCTTGCCTCCCCCTACTCCCTGTCTCCAAGATTATGCATTGAGCTTCCTATTCTTTTTCTTAGAAATTGTGCAATTTCTTGAATAAAGAAGAATGGAATTTAGTAACTAGTGAAACAAACTTAACTGGAGAGATATCTACAATGTGTGAAATTTGTTTAAGCTTCTTTTTAAAAGTACTGTTCCATTACTGAGAATGTTTATGACTAAAAAAGAAGATTGTGCTCTATTGTGTTAGAAACTTTCAAAGTATAATTGTTCAATTTGAGAACTTCAACTGGTTAACTAAACTTAATTAGCTCAACTATCTTACCGATCACATCAAACACCCTTGTTTGATGTATTCTGCAAGATGACCAAGCCGCCTATAGCTGGCTCAGCTTCACAGTGAAAAGCCTCTAGGCTTACATCTGGGAACTGAAATAATGAGCTGTTTTAAGTGGAGCTTTTCTTCCATTTCTGGGGCTGCACTGCATTGACCTTCCCAAAATCAATCCTTTGTGGATTAACATATAAAGCAGTGTCGAATTAATTTCAGAAAGTGGATATGAGACCAGATTAGGATAATACAAAATATATAACTCCTAAATATAATAGAGCTCCTATCCATTCAATAAGAAGCTATGTATGTATGTATGTGTATATATACATATATATGTATATGTTAGGGTTTTTTTCCCCTTGACAAGGGGAATAGTTAGGAGGATTTGAAGCACAGAACAATTTATCAGACTAGTTAAAGCACTGCCTACTTCTGTGGCATGACTAATGCATTCTTTTAGAAGTTAATCCTATTTCTAAAGACCCTCCTGTGAGGAGTACATAGGACATGCAGAATGAGAACTAAAATGCATGAAAATTCTCAGCAACTTTGCCAAATGGCACACTATTAGACCTTGAGTGTCTACAATAAGATGGTTCATTAAAAGTCTTAAAGAATACACTTTTGTTCTGATATATTGAAAAAAAAAAGAGAACCCAGTGTATCATTTATGACACCTGTAAGTAAAATATTTTTACATTAAGGTATGTCAAAGTAATTGAAAGAAATGGACTAAATGAACTGTTAAGAAAGGGAAGGATTTTCATGAGAAAATATAACTATAAGCAGTCAAACTAACGCAATGCAGGATATGTTCCAAAAGCATTTACTACAAAAAAAATTGAACTCAGTTTTAAAAATAATGTGGAAAAGCACTTCTTCAGTTTCCCATAGCGAAAATGTATATATTTGAACACTTTTCCACTATATTTTATTTGAAATCAATCAGGAAACAAAGTAGTCACTTAAGATGTAGTCAGAGTGAAGTATTTACAGAAACAAGACTGCTAATGTTATTATGGACTAAAAACAGCAAACAACTCAAGAGAATAATTAAAATCAATTAACTTTGTGTTAATTGGTAGTCACATCAAGGAGTTTTATTATCTCTAAATTATGATAGAATAATAAAAGTTACTAAGTTCTTGAGAATGAATAAGATACATTATAAAAGCAGTATCAACAACAGAACCAGAGAGAATGAACAACTTGAAACTATTCAAGCTAGGGAAAAACAAAACTGAGAAGGCTACATAAAAACAAAAAACAAAAGGCAGCAGCTTGGGATGCTGAACTCCAAAGTTTACCAAAAGTTTATTAAATCCAGAAAAAAGAATAAGTCTCATCACTTGCCATTTTCTTAGTGTCACTATATGAGCATTGCCTCTTTGTGACCATGAATGCTGCTACATCTTAGGCTTTCTTGGGCCATGAAACAATGAAACCTATTTAAATGACATTCCAACTGAAGGAAAGCAGTGGAGAATATATAATGCTGTAAATATAGAAAATATTTTGGCTAGGTAGTTTCTAATACAAAAAGATGAAACTGATCTAAGGATCAAATGATTTGTGGGTTTCTATAAAGCTACCTCTATAGTGGAGGTATCAAACCTTTTTGATCACACGTATTAGTCTCAGCAAAAAAATTTCTGAGTATGGGACTCCAATGAACATATATGTATTTATAAATTATACATATATATGCTATTATATGAAAGACCTATATGTATATATTATAAAATATGAATGACAAGACTTTAAAATGAGATGAAAATGAAATAAACAATATTTAACATTTATTTTATTAATGGTATAAAAACTAATCTTGCTCTTGAGAGTAATATGATTGAATGTTTGGAGTTTTTTAATCCCAGTGTATGCCCTGGGAAATAGGAAAAACATAAATAATAATTGTTAATAATTAATTATTTATTTACTTTGATCAATGTAAGATACACGAATATCTTTTTCAGGTTTTTTTTTTTAAACTGAAAAATACATAAATCAAATACACTCCATGAATATAATTGTTTTTCAGAAGAAATCATTTGCACGTAGATATTTATCATACACAGTGAAAAAGTAAGAAGAAATTGTTACTGTGGTAGCTGCTGAAGTATATTTACTGCCTCATTTCAATGCAGTAGAAAGTTTTTAATATAAACCTTTTGTTGTTGTTCAGACACTTCAGTGGTGTCTGATTCTTTGTGACTTCAGTAGGGATTTTCTTGGCAAAGATACTGGAGTGGTTTGCCATCTCCTTCTTCAGCTCATTTTACAGATGAGTAAACTGAGGCAAAGAGGAATAAGTGACTTGCCCAAGGTCACACAGACAGTAAGTGTCTGAGACCAGATTTGAATTCAGTAAGATGAGTCTTTGTGGCTTAAGACATGGTACTCTCTCAACTGTAGCTGTTCCAATATAAACCCATTTCTCTCTTTTTAAAAATACATTGTGTTTAATCATTAAGTCTTAATGGATAGTAGCATATCTGAGTTTCCTATTCGTGTTGTTCTAAGCCAAGCTAACTAGCTAACTAGCATTTTAAAAAGGGAGGTCTATTTCACAATACCAAGGTAGTTATTGGTTAAAATCAAAGATTTTAGATGAGATCTTTATATTTGTATAGCAAACATAATTTATAGATTGAGGTGAGTTCAGCATACCTGCCTGACTATGGTGACAAACCTGGTCAGACGTATGTATTGATCAAGTCTGAGGAGCAGGGGGGCTAGGTGGTACAGTGAATAGAGCATCAGCCATGGAGTCAGGAGGACCTGAGTTCAAATGCAACCTCAGACACTTAACACAAAACTAGCCATGTGACCTTGGGCAAGTCATTTAACCCCAATTTCCCTGCCTTTCTCCCCCCACAAAAAAAAAGCAAGTCTGAGGAGCCTCCAACTCTTTGTGGTTTACATGTAGGTGATGAAGAAACTAGTTACCGATTTGAGCCTTAGACCCCTGGACCCACAAAGCTTCAAGGATCATTTCATTGTAGTTTAGGGGGAAATTCATAGTAGTAGCCCTAGTAGATTTTACTATCACCACATTATATATACATGGTTAGATATTACTGTTATATTTTGAAGGTATGGGGAAAAGCAAAGTCAGATTTGGTGAGACTGAAGAATGTAATAAGTAGATTAATGTATGAAAGGTAGGTTAGGGACAAGTTATGCAGGGCTTTACATTTCAAAAACAGGACCTTATATTTGATCTTAGAGATAAAAGTCACTAGAGTTTATTTTTAATTTAAATTTTCTTTTCTTTTCAGGCCCACATTCTCTCCTTCCTACCTAGCCCATCCCTACCCCATTGAGAATAAAGAACAAAATCTGTTAGAAACATATATAGTCAGGAAAACACACCTCCTCACTGGCCCCATATACGTCTGTGCAGATGCAGATGGATATGTATGTGTATTTGTATATACTCGTATGTGTGTATACATACATGTTTAAACACACACACCCTCTTAGTGGGGTACATGCTGTAGCCATAAAGTGATTCAAGGGAGACTGGGTGTGCTGAGGTCGTGGATTTTAGCAACAGCAGATGCATTTGTGGATCAGAGTTAGGTTATAATCAACCTGAGGGTCTCATATCAATCTAAAGCTTACTGTTACATAAATGTGAGCTGATGATTGAAACATAATTTCTGCCAGATTGCTTTCCAGTTTTCCAATCTACTTTTCCTAAATAAAGAGCCCTAATCCAATTAATTACAGTGTTTAGATTAATCAAACACTATGTTACTATGGTCATTTGTTTCTGCATCTCACGTACATCATCTGTTCTCTTAATCTGCTTTTTCTACTTTCAATTAGTATCAAAAAGATTTTTTCGAAGTTTAATTTTACATTAAGAATATTTATAGATTATCCTCACTCTGTGAGAGGCTTTGTGCAACAAAGTAAAAAAAAAAAATTAAATAAAACTAACAATGCAATGACTTCATCTGAAAGTACAACCAACATTCCACAACTGTAGGACACTCCTCAATTCTATTTTTTCCTCCAATTTATAAACATTTTTATTTAAAGTTTTGAGTTCCAAATACTATCCCTATCTCTGTCCCTCCACTTCCCCCTCCCTGAAATGGTAAGCAATCAGATATAGGTTAAACATATGTAATTATGTAAAACATTTCCATATTAGTCATTTTGTACAAGAAGACTCGAATAAAAGAAAAAATGAGAGAAAGTGAAAATAGCATGCTTTAGTCTATATTCAATCAATATCAGTTCTTTCTCTGGAGGCAGATATTATGCTTCATCATTAGTCCTTTGGGATTGTCTTAGATCATTGTATTGCTGAGAATAAGCTAAATCATTCACAGTTCTTCATCCAACAATATTGCTGTTACTATGTAGAACATTCTCCTGGTTCTGTTCATTATGCATCAGTTCATGTAAGTCTTTCCAACTTTTTCTAAAATCACCTTGCTTGTCATTTCTTATAGCATAATAATATTCCATTATAATCATATACCACAACTTGTTTAGTCATTCCCCAATTGATGGGTATCCCTCTGATTTCCAATTCTTAGCTACCACAAAAAGAGCTGATATGAATATTTTGTACAAATAGATTCTTTTCACTTTTTCCGGATATCTTTGGGATATAGACTTAGCAGTGGTATTACTGGATCAAAGAGTATATACGAAATATAATAACTAGCTCAACCATTCTAGGGAACAATTTGGAACTATATCAAAGAGCTATAAAACTATGCATGCCCTTTGATTCACTACTAGGTCTGTTCCATCATGAGCGTAAAGAAAAAGCAAACAGATTTATATGTATAAAACTATTTATAGCAGTTCTTTTTGTAGTAGCAAAAAAGTAGAAACTGAGGGGATGCCCCATCAATTGGGGAATGATTGAACAAGGTGTGGTATATAAGTGTGATGAATACTACTCTGCCATAAGATGAGGGGGATGGTTTCATAAAAGTCTGGAAAACTTGTATGAACTGATGCAAAGTGAAGTGAGAAGAACCATGTGAATTGTACATAGTAACAATGATCAACTGTGAGACTTTGCTACTCTCATCAATACAACAATCCAGACAATTCTAAAGGACTCATGATGAAAACTGCTATCTACCTCCAAGGAGAGAACTGGTGGAACTCTAAGTGCAGATTAAAGAATATAATTTTTCACTTTCTTTATTTTCTTTACCTTTTTTGATGACATGGCTAATATGGAAGTGTTTTGCATTATTTCTTATGTATAATAGGTTTCATATTGCTTGTCTTCTCAATGGGAAGAGCTAGAGGGAAAATTTTGAAATATAATATTCATTTAAGTAAGTTTAAAAAAAGAAAAGGAAGGAACATAGGGAAGAAAGAAGAGGAGAAGGAAGGCTGAAAAAGAGGGAAGGAAGGAGAAAAGATTAATAAAAGAAGGAATGAAAGAAACCACTCCCCAGAAGGAAAGGGCCAAGGGCCATGTAGCTCAGCTGGCAAAAATTTAGGGGCGAGTAAGAGTGATTAATACTTGCCTGCACACTTACCAGCTCTGTAGTTACAACCACCACAGATATAAGATCAATAAAACATCTTTTAAAAGGAAAATAAAAAGAAGCCCTATTCTAGAACTTTCCAAAGTATAGAACTTTGTCCACTATCCCCCAAAATCAAGGTTAGCTGGCTATGTAATTATCACATTTCCTTTTCACTGCATTAGATAATATCAATACTGTTTCATTGAAACAAAAGAACAGAAATTCCACATTAGCAGAAGCTTTCACAAAAGTAATTTTTATAAATGGATTAGCAATTAAAGATTCAAAGTATTTTAGTATTGATTTCCAACATGACAAATCAATAAAAAAAGCTAATCTGTAAATTTAATTGCACAAATCCTTTTTTTTACTAAAAACCTACCATAAGCATAATGTACAGAAATTAGTTCCATTAGTATAAATGTTCTAATCTTGTTTTTTATAAAACAAAATGCTATCAAAATATTATAGAGGTTTCTAGAAAAAAGACAAAATTCCTTCTTGAATTTGCAACTACATATAAAAACCCAATGACTATCAGATAAAACTTATAATTAAGAAAAAATGACATAAATTTCCCTGAAATAAGGTTTAGGCTAAGTTCCCCAAACCCCTGTGTAATCTGTTTTCTATCATTCATCCTATAAGATTTTGGTAGTTATCTTTGAATTCATTTAACACTATAATTTCTCATATTTACAAAGAGAAGTTGACTCATAATACAATGGTTTTTCATGAAAAGAAATGTTTCTCTAATATTCAAGCAATAAGATGTCTCCAGTTACCATACTATTAAAATCAGTATGTTCAACAGCTACTCAGCTAAAGGAATCATGACACATTCAGTACACATGGGTGTATTGAAGAAAAAGCAAAAATAAAAAAACAGGACAGGACCACTAGACTTGAATAGAGGGGAAATTTGTCTTGAACCAAGGTAATTATTTCAACGGGAAAATGAAAAGAAAATTATGTAATTTAAGCAGTATGAGATTACTTTCCTTCTCTTTGAGGGGTATAAGTGAACTATTTCATTTTTTTTACATATAAAATTGCAGAACTGAAGTTTTTCATGGATCCTGAGCTTCCCAGCTGATCAGTCTTTCTGGAATTTC
Organism: Pseudochirops corinnae; assembly: GCA_028646515.1. NCBI lineage: Eukaryota > Metazoa > Chordata > Mammalia > Diprotodontia > Pseudocheiridae > Pseudochirops > Pseudochirops corinnae. Next base: position 46,982,232 of record CM053591.1, on the reverse strand, counting down.
ACAATAGTTCACACCCATAGATGAAAACTATGCCCACTGACCAGATACCAAACCTATGCTGACAGAGATACACATTCAACTAAGCTTTTAGAACTAAAGTAACTTGTATGTCTTTGCTACTACAGTGTGTGCATGTGGGAGGTGAGGCAAGTAGTGTATCTGCCTGTAATTGGGGATGAGGGAGCTCCATTTCACAGCAAATACTCTGAGATTGTCATGACACTGCTCTGTGTACTTCTTTTCTACAATGACTACCTTTGTTTATCTGTGAATATTATGGTAGCTCCCCAGCAGAATGTAAGCTCCCTGTGGGCAGGAACTTTTTAATTTTTAGATTTTTATTTGTATCCTTCTTTGTATTTGTATCCTTCTTGCCTAGCCAAATGACTAGTGCAAGTGGTAAGAATAATATCCTCCAAACCTCTCCCTTCCCACCCCGCTCCCAACTTGTAGTTAGGCTAGGTTTTCTTTCAAAGTTACTGAAACAGTCCTTG
>CM053591.1:46958271-46981638 GCA_028646515.1 Pseudochirops corinnae | reverse complement strand
CCCCCCCCCCCCCCCCCCCCCCCCCCCCCCGCTGCTATAGCTAAATAAACTTTTTGTTAACTGCTAGATGGATTATAAGTGTTTCATTTTATTCTAATTTCAGACCCAAACTACAAATTGCCCCAACCTCAATCAGATCTAGCCCATTACATATGGAAATAGTTGGCAGTTGTTTGAATGGGTTTACCTTCTTGCAGCAATAAGAGAATGAATGATACGGAAGAAGATGATTCCTGGTTGGTCTTTGTTCTTCTGGTGGTACTTCTTGTACTACCTCTAGTTACCAATGACCATGAGGCTTCCTCCATTGCCTCGGGGGGGGGGGGGGGGGGAGAGGGGGAAGGAAGGGAGAGGGTGATGAATTAATTAATTAAACTGTGGCCAATCAGTAAGTAGAGATCACTATGAATGTACTCTGTCCTTATGAAATGAACTTTGAAGATAATTATGGTTTTAAGCCCACCAGCTGTGTTGTCCTTGGGCCTTCCAGCCTTCTATGAATCTCCTACAAGTTTTACACCTGCTATCTGAAGATTGCAGAGGGTTGCAATCTCAAATGAATGAGCTCGCTGAGGGAGGCAGCATGATCTCACCAGCTTTTTATTTTTATCGAGAAAATATCTCATCCCTGACATGTAAGTGATGCTTCAGTTTTCCATTTCCCAAGGATCCTAAGGCACTGGTTATCTATGGGATGGCAGGCCCAAGACAAATTATCTATGAAATTGTAATTTTTGGAAGCATGGAGAGATCTCAGCAGCTGATAGATATGAAAGAAAATAATGGAAAACAATAAATTACATACCTATAGACTTCTCTAAATAATGTGATCGCTTCCAAGTAATATTTTTTGTTGAAATGACAACAGGGCCTTTATTTAATGAATTTACAACTTTCCTTTGACACACTTTTTTAATTGAACAATGTTAATTCAGCCAAAGGAAGGATAAAATTTGCTGCTAGAAAATCCTAAATAAAAAACAAACCAAATCCATCACACAAAGTCACAATTTTGGCCCTGCCACAGCAAACAGTATCACAGCATATGCGTGCACATGGCAACATCCCTCTTTATCTGGGAACCACCTTTTTCTTTATTATCTGTCCATTTCAAGGCATTCATTTCCTCCACTATTCAACTGGAAACTTTTCTGAAAGGGGGAGAAGAATGGTAATAGAAGGGGGAAAAAAAAGAAACACAAAGTACATAGTGTGTCAGATTATCAGTAAACAGGTAAGGAATAAGAAATAAACAGGAGTTTCAAAACACCTAAAGTACTACTTTTTTTACAAAATCCATCTTAAAGGGGGAAAACACATATGGGACTAGAATATATAGTAACATTCTTTCTTCTCTACTTAATGACTTTTGGAAGCCTTTTAGGAAGCTGTTACACTTAAGTATATAAATATAAGGTGGCCAAGGAATAATAACCTGCTTCACCACATAACCTAAATTTGAGTTTGATCTTGCGCAACTCTGGGTAACTCCATGTAACTTGCATATGAAACTTAACATTGGTTAATATTATTTTTTCTCTTTTTATACTATCCTGTTTATTTTATCACCCGTCCTGTGACTACAACTATAAGATAAACTGGCAACACTTTCCTGACCTCTATTTGAATATCAGCAGTCAGTCACCTCTATCTACGATCAGTTACTGTTGACTTGGAAGGACATTTTGAGAACCCATGCAATGCATTTAATGATTCTGACTATTTTTCTCAGTTCACACAATACTGTATGCTATGAGCAGGCATATGGATTATTTCTTTCAAATTTGCTGTAGAAGTCTGTTTCTATAAAACCCCTAGACAAGAACACCACACTGTTGCTGGGGATAGCACCAGAACATCTTGTGTTGGCGCATATATGCCTCTGACTCCAGTCTTCTATGACCTTGATGACAGCCACCTTAGTGCATATTGCTTATGCTACCACACAGACCACTTCTGAGAGACAAATAAAGAACAAATCAATTTCTCAAGAAGGGGCCATACTCTCACTTAATCCTACCTGCCCATCACCACCTTCCTCCTCCCAACTGACATTTTCTATCTATTGCAGTCAAGGTTGTGCCTTCCCCAACCCAACAGATTCTTACCCCTCACTGGTCAAACTGGATCCTATCTTTTACTGTTCTGGCCCCCATCTTTCCCCATCTAGTTACAAAAATTTCGAACTGGTTCTGTAGACAGAAAGCTTACAAATATGTGCTTGGAACTGGCACAGAACTTATTTGTCCCTTAGTTTTTAATCCATAAAAAATTTCATCAGCTCATGATAAGGTGTCACTGAGATGAGTACAAACTCTGCAGAACTACAGACTGAAATTTCTTGAATTCAAAACCTCTACAGTGACAACAGGACCTCCATGCCTCTCAGAGCAGAATATGGGACCCGATGAACGCCTCTTCCCAGTCTGACCTCTCAGAAAAGGCAACAATAAAAATAGGCATTGTCAAAAATTTGACAAATTTAAAATTATATGACCTCCATTTCATCCTAAGAGTCCTGCTTTCCTTATGTAGCAACCAAACACATGAATTAAATTCTACTTCCCAGATTCCATGAACTGATGATTTAATCTTGGATCTGTAAACTCACTGAAGTGCTAATCTTTACCGTCATTGTTCTTTTAGTTTTCTCCCCTATTTCTACTGGTTTTCCTCTATTTCTTTTGGTGCTTGATAGGAGCTCTCTGCAATGCCAAAACTAATAACATTATCCAAACTACCTTTACCATTCCCCATTCTTATTCTAAAATCTCTAAAAATGACACTGCATTTGAGGGACTACAGGAAATTGACATCATTGACTGGAGTTATTACTGCTTCAAAGTTAGGAGAGTGAAGACAAAGAAAAAGGAAGCCACATATCTCAGTTCCTTACATTTTTTTCATTATAACTGAACAAAGATAAACAAATATGAACATTTGGATATACAAAGAACATAAAAGAGATGATTCACATTAAACTATGAACTTGCTATGAACGTTTTAAATGGACAATAAATTTAACATAATACTAACGAGTGTCCTTGCTTGAGTCCCCTTCTGAATTTTCTTGTTTTCTTCTATGTACCCAAAAAATTTTAACTGATTTAAAAAAAAAATTTTTTTTTAAAAGGGGCGGCTAGGTGGCACAGTGAACAGAGCACCAGCCCTGTAGTCTGGAGGACTTGAGTTCAAATCCAACCTCAGACACTTCACACACACACACACACACACACACACACACACACACACACCCCTAGCCATGTGACCTTGGGCAAGTCACTTAACCCCAATTGCCCTACCTTCCCCCCTCCAAAAAGCAAAAATTTAAAAAAACTTTTTAAAAATTAATTGATTCTTCCCTTTTTTTTTTGCATCATTATGATACCACTTGCTCCCCCTGCCCAGTAACTCCCCTACCCCAAAATAAAAGCTCTCTCTTCTAACAGGCAAACAAAACAAATTGACATATAGGGTATGTCTGAAAATGGATGACCTCATCCTGCACTTCTAGTCCATCACCTCTTTTCCAAAAAGCAAGAAGCATTCTTCACCACTGGAATTTTGTAATCATGATCAGTCATTGCATTGACACTGTTCTGAAGTCTTTCAAAGACAATTTTTCTTTGACATTCAAATAGTAATTGTATACATTATTAATTTTACTCCGCATCAATTCACAAAAGTCTTTCCAAGTTTCTTGGAATCCAGCTCCTTCACCATTTCTTATCGAACAATAATATTCCATTATAATCATATGCCATAATTTGTTCAATTATTTCCCAATTGATGAGTAATCACTTTGTCCTCCGTTCTCTGCTACAACAAAATGTGCTGCTATACATATTTCTGTATGAATAACTTCCCTCTGTCTTTGACCTCTTTGGAGTGTTAGTCTAGTACTTGTTTTCCTGAGCTGAAGGCTATGCACAGACTAGTGCCTGTTTTAGAATTTTTAAATTGCTTTCCAAAATGACTGGACAAATGACAAAATGACAGATCTATAGCTCCACCAACAGTATACCAATTGTTTTTCCACGGTCCCTGAAAAAATGATAATTTTCATTTTTTGTTATCTTTGTATCTTATCTTTGCATCAAATGGATATAAGGGGAAACTACAGAGCAGTTTTCATTTGCGTTATTATTAGGGATTTAGAGGATGTTTCATGTGGCTACTGAAAGCTACATTTCTTCTGACAATTGCCTGTTCATATAATTTGATCTACTGGGAAATGGGTCTTGTGGTTATACATTTGTATGAATTCCCTATATAGCTTGAATATTAGACCTTTAATAAAGAAATTTCTTACGAAAATGCCTTTCCCAGTTACTGTTTCAATTCTTTTTTTTTTTTTTCTTTGCTTCTGCTTGAGTAAAAACTTTTACATTTTCAATAGTCAAAATGTCTGTGATATTTCATCATGGTTTGGAGGTAACTCTAGCTCCAAGGTAATGTCAGTGGAATATAAGCTCTGGTAAGTTCTACCATACTAGAAAAGCTTTGAATGTTTGAGCTTTAAGTAGTAACCAACTCTATTTTCAGTGGATTAGTCTAAGTAACTCTTGGCCACCCTGTAATTTTTTTTTTTAAACTATGGCAATCCATGAAACCAGTGGTATACTGGACCTAGCCTTGTACTAGTTCGATAGAGCTGACTTTTTTTTAAGTGTGAGCATTTACATCTTACAAATCAGCAAATGATACAAATTGATTGTCTAGACTTCAAAGTGATGAAGTAAAGATTAACAATATATATTAAGTGTAAAAGTTATGAGATGATTATATTTTTTTCTCAGAGAATCAATTTTTAAACATTTATCAGTATACCACTATAATAAAATAGAAAAAAAAAATTGGTTTAAATAGCCTCAGTCCTCTGCTGTCTTCTTTAGCTTAAGCACTGAGAATAGGAGAGTGGTAGGAAATGGAAAAGTACAAAAAAACCACACAGTTATCAAGCTATCATTAAACTTTAATTTGACTCTTGGTACTCTAAATGTGAAATCCTTGTCCAATGATGAAGAAATAAACATACTGAAGGAGAAGGTGAAACATATAATTTCTGACAGTCTTGCTTTAAATGAAAGTAGAAGAAAAATGAAAGGAAGATTCACAGGTAGAAAAAAAAAAGGATGTAGGATGATGGAATGGGTTTTATTATATTTCCTCCCTCCCCTGACAAGGTTACAAAAACAATTATTTCATAGAATATCTGATCATCATGTACTAGAGTACTAATAAAAAAGGATCACATGATAAATAATCAGTTTACACACCAACACTGGTTGCAGAAGACGAAGCCTTATGAAGAACTTGATATGGTCTTTGTATAAACCAAATCAACATCCAATTCAAATACAAACATGAGAAAATGTGAGAAGAGGGAGAAATATGTGAGAAAGCATGATTCAGGAAGAAAGGGTCAGGAGTCAGAGGTGTAGAGTATACAGATTTGCTGTTGTTGTTCATTCATTCAGTCATGTCCAACTCTTTTTGACCCCACAGACAATGGCACACCAGCCCCTTCTATCCTCTATTATCTCCCTAAGACTGTTCAAACTCAAGTTTGTTGCTTTCATGACACCATCTATCCATCTCATCGTCTAGTGTCTCCTTTCTTTTGCCTTCAAGCTTTCCCAACATGAGGGTCTTTTAATCTTATGGCTGCAGTCACTATCTGCAGTGATCTTTGAGCCTAAGAATATAAAATCTGACACTGCTTCCATTTCTGGAAGTGAAGGAACTAGTTGCCATTATCTTAGGTTGGTGGATTTTTTGTTTTTGTTTTTATGTTAAGCTTCAAGTCAGCTTTTACACTCTCCTCTTTCACCCTCATCAAGAGTCTTCTTAATTCTTCTGCACTTTCTGCCATCAGAATGGTATCATCTGCACATCTGAGATTGCTGCTATTTCTCCTGGCAACCTGAATTCCACCTTTTATTCATCCAGTCTGGCATTTTACATGATATACTCTGCATATAAGTTAAATAAATAAGGTGACAATATACAGCCTTGTCATACTCCTTTTCCAATCTTAAGCCAATCATTTGTTGATGTTCAGTTCTAACTGTTGCTTCTTTACCCACATACAGGTTCCCCAGGAGACAAGTAAGATATACTCTCACCTCTGAGAATTTGTCACATTTTGTTGTGATACACACAGTTAAAGGCTGCTATGTAGTCAATGAAGCAGAAGTAGATGTTTTTCTGAAGCTCCCTTGCTTTCTTCATAATCCAGTGAATGTTGGCAATTTGGTCTCTAGTTCCTCTGCCTCTTTGAAAAACCAGCCTGCTCTTCTGGTAATTTTTGATTCACATATTGCTGAAGGCTCACTTGCAAAATCTTAATTATTACTTTCCTGGCTTTTAAATGAGTGCAACTGTTTGGTAATCTGAACATTCTTTGGCATTGCCCTTCTTCAGGACTGTGATGTAGACTGACTTTTTCCAATCTGCTGGCCATTGCTGTGTTTTCCAAATTTGTTGGTCTACTGAGTGCAGCACTTTAGCAGCAGCATCTTTTAAGATTTTAAATAGCTCAGATGGAATTCCATCACCTCCACTAGACTTACTGCCATCAGTGCTTCCTAAGGCCCACTTGACTTCATTCTCCAGGATGTCTGGTTATAGATTAGTAACCACATCATTGTGGTTAACATCTTTCTTGTATAGTTCTTCTGTGTATTCTTGCCACCTCTTCTTAATCTCTTCTACTTTTGTTAAGTCCCTACAATTTTTGTCTTTTCTCATGCCCATTTTTGCATGAAACATTCCCTTGATATCTCTAATTTTCTTTAAGAGATCTCGTTCTTTCCATCCTATTGTTTTCTTCTATTTCTTTGCACTGCTCATTTAAGAAAACTTTTTTAAAAATCTCTCCTTACTATTCTCTGGAAGTCTACATTCAGTTGAATATATCTTGCTGGTCACAGCAAATGCTCTTTTTCAATAACCCAAAAAAGCAACTCTACACATGGATATCAATAGATGGTCAATATTAAAATAAGACTGATTATATACTTTGCAGCCAAAGGTAGAGAAGTTCTATATAGTTAATTTAAAAAAACCACATGTATGTATAAATAATGTTGTAAGAATTATAATATTTATAATACAATATATATTACAATATATAATACAATATATATAAATATATAATATTTATAATACAACATAAATAATTCTGTATGAATAACTTCCCTCTGTCTTTGACCTCTTTGGAGTGTTAGTCTAGTACTTGTTTTCCTGAGCTGAAGGCTATGCACAGACTAGTGCCTGTTTTAGAATTTTTAAATTGCTTTCCAAAATGACTGGACAAATGACAAAATGACAGATCTATAGCTCCGCCAACAGTATACCAATTGTTTTTCCATGGTCCCTGAAAAAATGATAATTTTCATTTTTTGTTATCTTTGTATGTTATCTTTGCATCAAATGGATATAAGGGGAAACTACAGAGCAGTTTTCATTTGCATTATTATTAGGGATTTAGAGGATGTTTCATGTGGTTACTGAAAGCTACATTTCTTCTGACAATTGCCTGTTCATATAATTTGATCTACTGGGAAATGGGTCTTGTGGTTATACATTGTGACACAGTGAATAGAGCACTGGCCCTGGAGTTGGAGGACCTGAGTTCAAATTTGGCCTCAGATACTTAACACAAAAACTAGCTGTGTGACCTTGGGCAAGTCACTTAACCCCAAATTGCCCTGCCTTCCCCCCTCCAAAAAGCAAAATAAAACAAAACAAAACAAAACAATACACCTGGAGCTGACTGTAGCTTAGATCATGAGCTTCTTATTGAAAAATTCAGGCTTAAATTGAAGAAAGTAGTTAAGACAATCAAACCATTTAGATACAACCTAAATAACATCCCTTATGAATATGAAGTAGAAGCGATGAATAGATTTAAGGAATTAGAGCCAGTAGAGAGAATGCCTAAAGAACTATGAACAGAGGATGGCAATATTGTATAGGAAGCAGCAACAGCAACAACAAAATCCCTCCAAGAAAGAAGAACATACAGATACCCTGTTCTATATCATGAACACTTCCTTTGGAAAAATCATTTACAGGTGCTAGAAATGGCAAGCATGAAATAATAGCAAAAAGAATTAAATTTCATATTTTAACATACAGGAAAAATTTTTATACTGATGTAGAGGTATACCTAAGTAAGCTTTCTGTGTAAGTCAGTGATCAAACTGTCAGAGATAAAGATATGGTGGACAAATGAAATGAATTAATCTTCAGTTATTTAAACAAGTTAACTGAAAATGAGGCACAGAACAATAGAGAGGGACAACAGAGATGGCATCAATACAGATCAAAACCAATTTTATTAAGAAACTTAACCAACAAATTAATTATCACAATATATTATATTATCTCCATTTGGAATTTATTGAAGCATATAGGAGATGTTGAACTAAAACAAATTCTGCCAGCCCACCATCCAATTTTCCCAACAGTTTTTGCTAATTATTAAGCAATTGCTATAGGAATTTGTATCTTTGGGTTTACTGAACACCATACTACTATACTAATTTGTCTTCAAGTCTTATGTACCAATTCCATTGACTGACTTTTCTATTTTTTAATCAGAAACAAAGATTTTTAATGATGATTATTGATTTTTGGCACATTTTCTGAGATCTAGTACTACTAGGTTTTTTGTATGTCTACTTTTTTGTCACTTTCCTTGAGATTATTGACATTTTTCTGCTCTAAGAAATTGCTTTCATTTTCCTACTTTCTGCATCTTGACCCCTTGAACTCCTCTATACTGTACTCTTTTCTTACATCTTAAGTCCACTGCTTCCTTATCCCACCACCCCTGCATTCACTCTTACTCATGTGCTGCTGAACAAAGCTAGAGGAAAAAAAAACTGTGCTAACTACATTACATAATCTCAACTGAGTCCTCACTAAAGCATGGCAATTCTTTTATACCTCCCTAAATCAATTCACTCTCCCACTCTGCTGTGGCTTTTCAAAATCTTTTCATCTCTCCTTAAACTACCCACATTTCTTTCCCTCTCCCTCTACCTTCTCAGCTGAGAACTTTGCCACATATTTCACCAAAAAACTCAACAAAACCCTGAGGTAATTTGCTGAAAATTTCTTCTTCTCCACTCCTCCTAATCTTACATCATTCAGATGCCTTCTGCTCCTGTCTCTTCCTTCATTCCCATCTATAACACCATGCATGAGCAGCTTTCCAGAATAATGCTACTGTGAACAGTTTTAAAGCTTCTGATTATATAGTATAGTGAACACTCCATTTATTCCATAACAAATCAAGGCAAACTTTCTCAGAAAACCAAGGTATAGTATAATATTCACAACATTATATCTTATCACAGAAAATCACAATATAGTGCTCACAACAGCTTAACATTAGAATGGCCACATAGTTTTCACCAAAGTGGCCACGGTATTTAGAACAAAGAACAAAATAATCATCTGGTTTCCCTAAGGGGGAAACCCTCCTTACTTAATCATTTGTCATCTCACAATACAACAATCCATGGCCCTTTATTGCATATAATTTCATTGCATCATGATCTGAGAATGATGCATTTAATATTTCTGCCTTTCTGCACTGAATTGTGAGGTTTTTATGCCATAGAACATGGTCGATTTTTGTGTATGTGCCATGTACCACTGAGAAGAAGGTATATTCCTTTTTATCCCCATTCAGTTTTCTCCAGAGATCTATCATGTCTAGCCTCTCTAAAATTCTATTTGCTCCTTAACTTCTTTCTTGTTTATTCTGAGGTTAGATTTATCAAGTTCAGAGAGGGGGACATTGAGGTCCCCCACTAGTACAGTTTTGCTATCTATTTCTTCCTCTAATTCCTTTGACTTTTCCTCTAGGAATTTGGATGCTATACCACTTGGTATATATATGTTAAGTAATGATATTGCTTCATTCTTGATGGTGCCTTTTAGCAGGATGTAATTTCCTTCCTTATCTCTTTTAATTAGATCTATTTTTGCTTTTGCTTTATCTGAGATAAGGATTGCTACCCCTGCTTTTTTTACTTTAGCTGAAGTATAATATATTCTACTCCATGCTTTACCTTTACCCTGTGCATATCCCCTTGTTTCAAATGTGTTTCTTGTAGACAGCATATTGCAGGATTGTGGTTTTTAATCCATTCTGCTGCCTCTGTTTTATAGGAGAGTTCATCCCATACACATTCACAGTTATGATGACTATCTGTGACTTTATAATACAATAATCAATCTTCCACTCATGGGGCAATCATAAATTAACTTAATCAGTCACTTTTCCAGATTCACAATTACTAAGTATCATTAATCACTAAGTACAATCATTAGAAAATTACAAAAACCGTCCACCCCTTAGTGTCTAGTAAACTTCTATTTCATCACAAGTTCAATATCCAAGGAGAGGCCTTTTCTTCATTTTGACTAGGGGCGGTCTCTCAGATTCCCTGGATCCCCTTCCATGCATGGTCCTAGCTCCTACCTGAATCCACCAAAAGTCACCTGGATTCAGAGGCAGACAGCTCCCGGGTCCCTGTTCCTGGTACACACTGAAGTTCACAGGATCCAGCACATCTCAAAACCTTCACCACTTCTGTTGCCAGGAACTCAAGGATCAACCAAGTCACAAACAAACAAAGCCTTATCCTGCTTGTGCTTCTTCAGTCCTCCAGCAATTCAGCTGGCCCTAGGACCCAGAAGAAATCTCAGCCTTCCAGGAGGCAACAGCCACTTCAGTCTTCACCAGATTCTGGTCTCATAGAAAACTCTAACTCAGTTCTCAGTCCAGTAGCAGCCCAGCTCTCAGATGCTGGGACAATTCTGCTTCCTTCACCAGGAGTAAAAATTCTTGATTCTGACTGTCCTCTGGAGCTCTTCTTAAATACACACACACACATACACACAAACACATTGACTTCCTGTCTTAGCCAACCCCTTCCTGTTATGTCAGCAACAGGAGACAGAGTTCACACCTTCTGTTTCTTTCACAGAAGTACTTAGCCCTTAGTTATTAAGAGCTAAGTACCAGCTAAATTAATTACCATTATACCATCTGACCAGAAGAAGTGGTCTTTTTCATGGTCAAGCTAAATGCATCTACCTGTTAAAGGGATCCTATTTCATCTTGTCTTCTCTAGCAGATTGTACCCACTCTCATACCAGCTTTCATTAATCTGTAATCTATCCCTGTCCACTGGCTTTTTCCCTACTATCTACAAATATACCTATGTCTCCCATATCTTCAAAAAACCATCACCTAATCCATCTATGCCCATTTGCTAGTGGTATCTGCCCATCTCTTTCCTACTATATGTGGCTAAACTCCTTGAGAAGTAGACAGAATGCTATCTACAACTAGTACCTTCACTTCCTTTCATTTCACTCTCCTCTTAACTCTCTACAGTCTGGCTTCTGGCTCTGCCTCTCTCCAAAGTTACCAATGATCTCTTCATTGGCAAATCTAATGTTCTTTTCTCCATTTTCATTCTTCTTGACCTGCTGATCATCCTTTCTCCTTGATACTTTATTCTCCCTAGTTTTTCATGACAGTCCTCTCTCCCTGTTCTCCTCCCACCTGTCTGACCACTACTCAGTCTCCTTTGCTAAATCTACATTCAGGTTTTATATTCACTAACTGAGGGTTTTCTCAAGGGTTTCCTCTTCTATTCTTCCTCTATACTATTATCTTGGTAACCTTATCAGCTCCCATGGGTTCAACTATCATCTCTATGCGGATGATTCTTAAATTTAATTGTCCAAGCCTAACTTTTCTCCTCATCTCTAGTCTTGCATCTACAACTTCAAATTAGAAACTTTAAACATTATTTCTCATAGACATTTTACTCAGTGCCCCAAAAGTGAACTTTTTATGCCCTTTCCATAAAAATTTTCCTTCTTCCAAACTTGTCAGTTACTTTTGCATGCCCCCATGCTTATAGAAGGCATTACCATCCTCCTAGACACCCAGGTTTACAACCAAGTATCATATTCAATTCCTCACTCTCACCTACCCCTATATCCAATACATTCTTATCAGCTGTCTAGCCAAGAGTCTCAAGTTTCTATAAATTAAGCTATGGGTCCAGAAATTTAGCGCCTATTCTCAGATTCCATATTCTAGCCAGTTATTCACTTCCCAAATCAATTTTTCTCTTTCACATTCCTTCCTTTCAATGGGGAGCAGTGAGAAAACACAACCTGTGTATTTAAGGTCTTCAGTTTCTTGTCCAAACCTTCATTATCTTTGGCAATACTTTCCAAGTTCCTTCTGGCAGTATATGTTTCCCTTCAAATCACTATAAGCATATATAATATCTATCAATATCTATAAAAATGCTATGAAAACTTAAGAGTATTTTACATTTTGTGAATTCCTTGTTTTGTACATTTAAAAAAATCTAACTCTTCAAATAAAAGTCCTGCTTTCTCTCTACATCTTGAAATCATATATTTTATATATATATATATATATATACACACACACATATTATATATATATATATATATATATATATATATATATAACTTCAGGTATTTTCAAATACAACACACAAAAAAAGAAAACATCTGACTTATAACTTTCATTTCAAGTCCAAAGACAAGTGAAATGGCAGCTATAAATTCTGGAAATTTATTTTTAACTTAATCAGTAGGTACTTTTATGACTTTTTAAAAATCACAAAGATGTTTTCTTTAAGTCTTTAAAAAACACTCCAAAACTGTCCCCTTATTTTCAATCTTCCCAATATCTTTATCTTCTATGTACCCAATAATATTAGATCATTTGAGAATAAGTACTGAGATCCACAGAAGTTGTGAATTCTTTACAGAAATGAGTGATAATTCTTTCACACTATAAGTCAGTTTTTCACAGAAATATAGTTTTAGAGAAATGAGGAAATTAGTTGCAATCACAAACATTTTGTTAAGCTAAATAATTAATGCTACTGTCATCCCAGTTACTATAATATATAGTCTATAGTGAAACCTCACCCCACTTCATATCTTTCTCCATCCTTCACAGATAAATGGGAAAATAATCTTTCCTTGTATCAATGTGATTATGTCACTCTTCTGTTCAAAATTCTTCAATGGTTTCACAATATCTACTGAATAAAGTCCTAACTCCTAAGCCTACTACAAGCTCCTTACAAACTGTTATCAGCCTACCTTTCTGTCCCAATCTATCACTAATCCACATACTTTATCCCCTTGCAATACTAGACACCCATTAGCTAGGTCTCTTTTTAATTTTTCAGGCTTTTTTGTCCCCATCCTAGCTCATTCATTCCACATGTCTAGAATGTTTTCTTTCCCTAAACCAAAACCATGTTAGACTTCTATTCATTCTTCAAATCATAAACCTAATACTTCCTTTCACAATTTCCTAATTATAAACGTTCTTTCCATTCTTAAATGTACTCATAAAATAGGATAAACTATTACAGAATCTCAGCAGTGGAAAGGTCAACAGGTATTACCTAATTCAACCCTCACCTGAAAAGAATTACCTCCATAATATACCTAACAAGTGGTTACCTAGCTTCTGCCTAAAAAATTCTCATTATGGGCAATCTACTACCTCCTAAGGCAGGCCCCCTTTCAGTTTCTGGAGAGGTCCAATTGTTAGTCAGGTTTTCCTTATGGTTATAGAGAGTCTGTCCAAAGGTGACATGATGTCACTCTCAGCCCCTCATTTTAATATAGCCCACATCCCACTGTGCTAACAAATCAGAGCAGATTGAACCTCCTCTTCCAAAAGAACCTATATGTCCTGAGCCCACTGCCCTGATTGTCTTTGGTCTAAGAGACAGCCAAATGACCATACTTTTTATTACTAATGTGCTGGCCTTATTAAAAAATGATTAAATTACTATGTCTCTCGAATCTTTTTAATCATCACACAGTAATATACACAGTATATACGCTAAACAAATTAATGACAAGGGCAAGAATAATTTATATCACTAAATATCAAGCTTTATGATAAATTCTAAAGTAAAAATTTATATTTTATTAGATCCCAACGCTATTGACGAAGTGCTGTTGAAGTCATCAATCGCTTAGTCATCTGCTAACTTGACATTGGGAGTACTTTTTGGAGAAAATTAGAAGGAAATGGAAAAGCTTTTATATCAAGATCATAGTGATTTATAAATTTGTGTATTAAGTGAGTCACAAATGAGGAAACTAATGCACAGATTTTATTTAAGAAGCTTTACAATTTTACTTATATTACTTCACAGATTAATTTATAATGGCAGGAATGCTTTCATTGCTAACTCAAAGTGTGACCTTTGTACCTGATTTAATGAAAGAAAAAAAAAAGGCATTCACTATAACATAAAAATAACCTTTCCCTATGTAAGACATTGTCACTTTTGTATGTGAGCAGTTGGCTGAAAGGAAAAGAAAAGTAACTTTTGGGTAAAGAAAAAGGATGAAACCAACTTATTAAGTATGTAAGGCACTGTCCATTTCATATGTGAAAAATTTGGCTGCAGAAAAAAAATAACCTTTGTAGATTAAAAAATTGTAAAATCCAGTTTTTTTCAATTAAATATGAGGACAGAGGTTGTTAGGAGGACCATAGCATACAGAACTTTTCCTCAGATGAATGGCCTGAGAGGACCTGTTAAGGGCAGAAAAATGACTGAATCTGAAGGGAATTATAGTCCTTTAGCTCATTTGTATGTGATCTTTTTAAAGAGTGTGAGAATTTAAAACTCACAAAGTGGTAAATCATATAACTGGAAATGATGGGAAGACAAAGTAATAACTTTTGGTTTCATAACTAACAGGTGAATTTCATGAATTTTACATGATTAGGGAAAGATAAGTCACTGACCACCAGGAGGCTCTGATTCAAGCCATTAGAGGAAATGAAGAACCCAGCAGGAGAGAAACCATTAAGAAGACAGTGGGAAAGAAGTTGAGAAGATGCCAGCAGGGACAGCTAGCTGATAGGAAGCTGCATGAATTTGGAGCCTGCTGATTGTTAAGAGTAGTATTGCTTTGCTGATCGGCTAAAGAAAAGGTCAGCAGTCTACTGATTGGAAGAGCTAAATTCTGCTAGAGTGTGAGCTACAGTCCCTGCCTGAGAAAAATGAAAGTGCTCCCAGGAATCCATTCCCTCCGATTTGAGTGGGAAAAGCAGAAGTGAAGAGATAGCTGTCGTGGTCAGAAGGCTAAGAGCTCACTGGACAATGCAGTGTCCTTTTGACGAAGAAGCTAAGATGGGCTATTTGCAGAAAGTCAACTCTGGGAGCTTGGCAGTTCTCCCACTTAAGGAAAACACTTGTCACTGTAAATGTGTTACATTTTCTCATAGTTCTTTAAGGATGACTATTAGTTAAAAGAGTTTGTGACTACTAGATTTGTTCAAGACTAGAAAAGTAGATTTACCTAGCAGGAGAGCAGTAAGGACCAGCAAGGGAGCAGTTAGCTGAGAAGGGGCTTTGTGTGATACAAATTGTTCCTGAGGGGTCAAAAGACATCAAGTTGGAATTGTGAGCTGCCCTGAACACCTGGGTCTTCCTCACCCAAGTGCTTCTGCACAATATCTCTGTGTGTGGCCATCTTTCCCCCTAGACAATGCAAGATAATAGGAGAGTATGAGTCAAGGTTTTGCATGGACTATGATATACTGTTACTACATTTATTTTATATTGAGGAACTGTTGTGTTAAATTCATTCCCATTTTCCTTCTTCTTCTGTTCTCTTCATCTCAAAATTCCTTGACATTACCTCTCATCTTCTCCTTTTCACAGTCTCTCACAAAAAGATAGTCAAAAAGATAGTCCTTCTCCCTGTCAAGACTAATCCTATACATATGTATGTAATCCCATCCCGTTGTCTTCTATAAAAGACTGAAACCTTAATCACTATTACCCCCAATCTCTCAAATCTTCAAGCTCTCTTTATCAATTGCTCTCTCCCCTACTGCCTTCAATTATACCAATGTCTTCCCTATCCTTAAAAAACAAGTAGATCCTAGCATACCCTCAAGCTATCTATCATCCTGTTATCTCTCCTTTTCTCAGCCAAATTCCCTGAAAAAATTGTCTACATACACTACCTCCATTTCCTTTCCTCACTCTCTCAACTCTTGGCAGTGTGCATTGTGACCTTATCACTCAACCAAACCTTTTCTCTCTAAATTTACCAATGATCTATCTATTAATTGACAAATCTGATAGTCTTTTTTCAGTCCTCATTCATGTCTGCTTATCTGCTGTATTTCACACTGATGATTATCCTCTCCTCCTGGATACTCTCTCATCTCTGGTTTTCCTGACATTACTCTTTCTTGGTTCACTTCTACCTTTCTTTCTCAGTCTCCTCTGCTAGATATTCATTCACATCATGATCCTCAGACTGCAGTTATCCCCCAAAGTTCTTACTTAAGCCCTCTCCTCCTTCTATACTGTGTCCCGCTATCCTTACCAGCTCCCACAGCTTTAACTATTATCTTTTTGCAGATGACTCCTTTGTTTATTTATCCAACCCCAGTCTCTCTTCCCAGTTTCAAACCTACGTCACCAACTGCCTATAGACATTCCAAATTGGGTGTTCTGGAAATACTGTAAACTCAAAAATATTAAAAACCTGAACTCTTTCCCAAAAAATCCTACCCTTTAATATTTCCTTATTTTTGTCAAAGGCACCATGGCCCTTCCAAACTACCAGGTTCATATAGTCATCATTATTCTGGACTTCTCACTCTCAACCTACATACCCAACCAGTTGCAAAAACTTTCACAACTCTTGAATCTGACCCTTCTTGCCATTCATACAGTTACTACTTTAGTTCAGGTTCTCATCAACCCTTCCCCTTCTCCTAACTCGTCTCCCTCACCACTCTAGTCCATCCTACAACCTGCTGCGAGAGTGATTTTCCTTTAATAAGATCTATGTGACTCAATATTAACAGCTTCTTATTGCCTCTATGCTAAAATAGATAAATAAATGTTTAACTTTTAAAGCTCTATACAACCTGACCTCAATGTGTCTTTTCAGCTTCTCTGGACTTTACTTCTCCTGAACCCCATGATCCAGCCACCTCAATCAATTGTCTCTGTTCCTCACAGATGATCCTCTATCTCTTGTCTCCCTATCTTCACATTGATGATTCCACATGCAAAGAATGCACCCCCTTGATGCCTATCAATTGTGGAATCACTGAACAAATTGTGGTATATAATCGTGATGAAATACTACTATGCAATAAGAAATGATGAGGGGGATGATTTAATAAAAACCTGAATAGATAAACTGATGCAAAGTTAAGTGAGAAGAACCAGGTGAACACTGTACACAGTATCAATATTGTACAATGATCCACTGTGAATTACTTAACTATTCTGATCAAGAAAATGATCCAAGACAATTCCAAAGGACCCACGATGAAAGATGCTATCCATCTCCAGAGAGAACTGATGAACTGAATGCAGACTGAAGTATACCTTTTTTAAACTTTATTTTTCTTTTGGGGGGTGTTTTCTTTTTCAATATGGATAATATGGAAATGTTTTGTGTGACTTCACATGTATAACTGATATCACATTGCTTGCCTTCTCAAGGGGTGGGAGAGGGGCAGGAGGGAGAGAATTTGGAACTCAAAATTTTTAAAAATGAATGTTGAAAAAACTTTATATGTAATTGAGAAATATTTAACAGAATAAATAAAAACATATTAAAAATAGAATGCACCCTCCTCCTTACATCTGCCTCATGAGTCTCTTCTGTTCCTTTAAGAACAGCTCAAGCATCATCTTCTCCATGAAACCTTTCCTGACTTTCTCTATCTCTAGTACTCTCCCTGCCAAATTCCTTTGTATTTGTATTTTTTAGCTTGACATTTATATTGTAAGTATATTTTTTCATGGATTTTTTTGTCTCCCCACTAGATGTAAGCTTCTTGTTAGTACATCCGTTGGGAACTTCTCAAGTTGTCTGCAAAGCCTAAGTTATTTACATAATAATATTAATACATTTTAATTTCTAATTTGATAAATACTGCTAGATATAACCCACACAAACAAAAGCTACTAGATTAAAAAACTCTTTACAGGCAAGAACTGTCTTGTTTTCATGTGTAAAGAGCCTGGTTGTTTAGCTATCCTTGGCAATATTGTGAATATAACTGACACTGAATTAACTTACAGATGTTTAACTCTCCATTGACTAGAACCAGAACAGTATGGCACTCTCTAAGGAATAAGGTTAACTAGATTTATGGACTGAACCCTGAAGGATCCTCACAACAACCATGAGAGGTATTTGAGATTATTATCCCCATTTTACAGTTGAGGAAACCGAGGCAAACAAAACCCTGATATTTATTTTAAAATGACGGTGCAATTGCTATTTGGAACTAGTATGTAGGGTGTAACTTCTATTTTATGCAAAAGTATCAATATGTGAGACAACTTCAATTAATAACTCCCCCAGTTAAAACATTAAAACATAAGATATTTTCCCAATTTCAGTTTGTAATTTTAATACAAACATCATGAGTAAGGAAAACACCTATAACATGATCTAAGGAATAATAATTTAGGAATAAATTAGGAATAATAATACATTATTATATTCAATTTAGTTGTCTCGTAATCAATTTTACTATTGCAATGATAGTGTAGTGGTAAAATACTATACTTTTATACACACACACACACACACACACACACACACATACACACACTTTCCTGGAGAACAGCTATTATACTGCAACTAAGCTGTCATACTGATCTTCCACATAAGGGGGGAAAATGTTCAAAATGTATTCAAACAAAATAAGAAATAATGGTTGACTTAAATATCCAAGGGAGAAATCTGATCGATTAGGCCAGTAAGGAAAAGATGCATGCATTAGGTATTCTACTAATTACAGCTGCTTTGGTGGGCAATATCAATGTTGAAACAGATGTCAGGAACCTATTAACTAAGGGTTTTCAAACATCTGCTTACAATTTTAAGGCAATTGTAAATACATCACACAAGGTCAATTGGCCCAATTAAGATCTATGTGCAAATCCATTGCTGTAAGTTTCTTTTCAAGCTTTACATGGACTTGATTTTTTTAACCCTCCCTTTTTATCCTCAATCCAAGGTTACTTTTTTTAATACAGGAAATAGAGTTTAATAGATACTTTTAACCCCTGCAATGGTGATTTTTTAGAAAAACACAATAACAATGACTACACATTGTTTGCTTCTTCAAAATTAGACTTTTTTCTTTTCCTTCACTCTCCATTACACCAACAGCATGCTGCTTAAGCTAAAATAAAGTATACAGTAATGTGAATATGATGAAGACAGTGATAAGGACAACATAACCAAAAAACCATAATACTAAAACAGGCTATAATAGATTTGGAAAATATTCTAATAAAAGTCTATACAACATGAATAAAACACAAGTTCATAACTCTAAGGCAGCTATGAAAAGGTAAATACTTCCTTGCCATAAAAAAGTAAGAGGATTGACAGATATTCTGAGAGCACAAGATAAACAGATTTTAAAACCTACAGAAATATTGCTGGAACAAGCAGATATAACCTCACTAAAAAACCATGAAGGCTGATAACAGGTACGCTCTTGATTTGTTGAAAATAACCAAAAGTGGCTTACTTTCAGATGGAGACTATGAAACAGTTAAGATCCTAGAATAAAATCAAAAGTCTCTTCAAGGAACAACATCTGCATAAATACTACCAACAATATGTTGACAAAGACATACTGAACAAATGGCTAAGTCATGTGGATTTGAATGTGAAAACAGAAGAGCTTATAATAATTCAGGAACAGGTTTTTTAGCTAATAGAAATTATATAATGAAATTATTATAATCCCAAGAATATGAGACTTGGTGATCAGTATAGATTATTCAACAAAATAGAAACTGCAACATGTCACCATAGGCTACAAAAAATTTCACACCTGCCCATATCTAGCAAGATATGACCTAGGGGCTAAGATTATGGAACAGAAGCTCACTATCTTTCATAAAGTTGAAATGATAAATCCCAAATACAAACCTCAAAATATTCTAGAAAATCCAATAAACAGACTATAAAGGAACTGAGTCACTAATATAAACTGAGCCGTTGCTCACAATTGTCCAGACAAAACACTGACTTATAA
Source organism: Pseudochirops corinnae (assembly GCA_028646515.1). Classification (NCBI taxonomy): domain Eukaryota; kingdom Metazoa; phylum Chordata; class Mammalia; order Diprotodontia; family Pseudocheiridae; genus Pseudochirops; species Pseudochirops corinnae. The sequence goes on along the minus strand of CM053591.1, from coordinate 46,961,468 downwards.
AAATAATATTTTAATAATTATCATAATACCAAATACTTACAATCTTTAAGTTACACAAAACAAAAAAAGCTTAAAAATATAAAGGATCAAGCAGAAAAGGTGAAAATTATGTGGGAACAATTATTATGCTTATTTTCTTCTCTATTACTGGAATCATATTGTGAAAGTTTTCAGTTAATCTACAGAGCTTACATCACAATACTTTTATTCAACTAAAAAAATTAGTTATTTTACCCATGTGGGCAATAGATTAACAGCAGGATAACAACTTGTCATAGAACTACTTCTATTTATGTACCCATCAAAAATATGAGAATAAGATAATAGGATATAATACAATCAATCTCACATTTCTATGGCAATTTAAGGTTTTACACAGTGAGAAGAGACACAATATATTTTATTTTTGTTTAAAGCATGAATCACAGCAGAAACAAACATGACTGTAAAGTTCACAGAAGCAAGAGAATCCCTCTTTCATAATCATTAGGAAAATTGTTAGCTTTCCTGGTATTTCTTTTGAAAGCTACTTGCTACCACATAATTTTTTCATTTAAAAAAAACATAAACTGTATGGTAAATTTCATCATCTCTAAGTCTTTAGATGGAAAAATTATAATTATTGTACATCACTGCAAAAATCACTCGTCAAAGAAAATATTAGAAACAGAATACTGAAATTTTTAATCTGATTACCCCAAGAATAAATTCGGATGTTTCTCAAAGATTCCTGAAACAAAGAAAAAAGGAAAATAAATCTCACTTTGTTTAATAGAAACTTAAAATAGCCTATGTTAAAAGCCAGGTGTTTCACATGCATGATGGTTCCATCATTTATGCAATTTGAAAGCTAACCATTTCTCCCTTTGTAGCAATTTCCAGATGTTGACTCCCTACAAAGAGTTCCTTGAGCCCAGGACATCTAGCTCCACAGAGACCAAACTTCCTGACTTACATCCCAAGTCAGATACCTAGGAGTAACAGAGAACTGCAGGAATGATTCTCTGGCTTTTTTACCCAATAACTTCACCATCACTTACTTTGGCCTGCCTTTCTCTTTGGGTCAATAGATACTTCTGGCTTTCATTCAATTAAACACACTTTTATTAAACACCTGCTACACTGAAGAAACTATGCTAGGATGTGGATACACAGGTGAAATAAAAGACAGCCCTTGTTTTTAAGGAGCTTACAAGATAATGGGGAGAAGGAGATTGAAATGAATAAGGCACACGAAATAACTATGACGCAAGGCAAAATGTAATATATGAAAAGAAGTCCATACGAGTTCCTAAAATAAATTTGAGACAATACCACTTTCAGCTGAGGGGATCAGGGAAGGGGAGATAGAATTAATTTTATTTATTTAAAAAACATTAAGTACTACAGAAGTCATAAGGATCATGTCTTGACAAAATAAATGATGGTATTTCAAAAGTATTTGCAAAGCTACCTAAGAATGTTATTCTTTTGCCAAATATGAAATGGTGTAGAGGACAAGAAAGTTACTCTTGGTAAAAGTTAACACAACTCCCAGACTTTAGATAGAACTATACTCCATCTATACCTAAGATATAGCGACCTATACTGTTCTTAATATCTCCAGAAAAGGCAATTCCATATTTTCTACTGATAATGACAAATCTTAACATGCCTAACACAGTACAGGAAAAAAAAAACACTGAACTTAGAGTCAGGAAACCAAAGGACGTGGCCTTTGGAAGAATCATTTAATCTCTTAGGGCTTCAGTTCACTGGATATAAAATGGCTAGATGGTCCCTAACATCCTGTTCCCTTCCAGGTCAAATCTATGTTTCTATACTTCTGTGTCTCATAAAGATTTGAAATTCTTCCTTCCTCAACCCTATCCAAATCTCATCTGGTCCTTAAATACTTTATTTTCTTCTACTTTGAAGCCTGGGACTGTTTCTTTTGAAGTAAAAATAAACAAATAAGTCACAAAGTATTTATTAAGTGCCTACTGTGTGGTAGGCACAGTAGCTAAGGATATAAAGAAAAAGACAGTGCTTGCTCTCAAAGAGCTCACAGCCTAATGGGGAAGATAACAGGCAAATACTGATGTACAAACAAGATACAGACAGGATAAATAGGAGATCACTTTAAAGAGAAAGAACTAGCATTAAGAAGTATTGCGAAAGGTACAGAAGGTGAGAGTTTAGCTGGGACCTTAAAGAAGTCAAGGAAATCAGAAGATTGAAGATGAGGAGGGAAAGAGTTCCAGAAGAGAATTTAATTTACAAGCTGGGAGACAGCCAGTAAAAATGCATGGATGGGGGCAGTGAGGTGGTACAGTAGGCAGAGTACCTGAGTTCAAATCTAGCCCAAGAAACCTACTACTTGTATAACCCTGGGGAAGTCACTTAACCTTAACTGCCTCAAAAAACAAAAAAATGCCTCCAAAAAATAATTCAGGAGATGGGAGTGTCTTGTCAGAAAACAGCAAGATCTGTGTCACTGGATCACAAAATACATTGTGAGGATAACATGTAAGAAGACTGGAAAAGTGGGAAGAGATCAAGTTACAAAGAGCTTTTTTTTCCTTTAATTAGCTTTTATTTTTAGTTTACATCATTAATTTCCATGAGATTTTGAGTTACAAGTTTTCTCCCCGTCTTTCCCCTACCCACCAGCTCAAAACAGCAATGCCACTGTATATTGCCTCCCCAATCTGCTCTCTCCTATATCCTCCCCCATCACCCCTCTGACTTTCCAGTAGGGCAAGATGGATCTCCCTACACCAGTGTCTATATATCTTATTTTCCAGTTGCACATAAACAATAATAGTAATATATGTGTGTGTGTGTGTGTGTGTGTGTGTGTGTATATATATATATATTTTTTTTTTAAACATTTGCTTTTAGAACTTTAAATTCTAGATTCTTTCCCTTCTTCCCTCGTCTCCCATCCCCACTGTAAAGACAAGCAGTTCAATACAGGCTGTACACGTGTAGTTACACAGAACATCCCCACAATGGACATACTGTGAAACACTGACTATATTTCCCTCCTTCCTATCCTGCCCCCCACTTGTTCTATTCTCTACTTTGTCCCTGTCCCTTTACAGAAGTATGTGCTTCTAACAGCCCTCCCCCCAACCTACTATCCCCTCCATCATGCCCCCTCCCATCCCCTTCCCCCCTACTCTCCTGTAGGGCAAGATACCCAATTTAGAGTG
>CM053591.1:46937576-46957771 GCA_028646515.1 Pseudochirops corinnae | reverse complement strand
CACCAAAAGCTTCCATTTACTCCAATCTAATTCTAAAGGAATTATTCTCTTCAGAAAGCTTTTGAGATTCTTTTTCCATCTGGCAAATTCAACTTTTTAAGGCATTCTTTTCCTCATTGTCTTTTTGGGCCTCTTTTGTCATTTGGGTTAGTCTACTTTTTAAGGTGTTATTTTCTTCAGTCAGGTTGTTGACTCTCTTTTCATGATTTTCTTGCATCATTCTCATTTTTCTTCCCAATTTTTCCTCCACTTCTCTTATTTGGTCTTCAAAATCCTTTTTAAGCTCTTCTGTGGCCTCTATCCAGTTCGTATTTTTCTTGGAAGCTTTTGGTGCAGGAGTTCTGACTATACTGCTTCCCTCCCGTTCCATGCTTTGATCCTTTTTGTCCTCAAAAAAAGGAATCTAAAGTTGTATTGCTGAGTTTGTTTTGCTTCCTTTGCCCGCTCATGTTGCTAGTCAATTTTTTGGGCTCAGTAGGACTCTGTTTTCAGAGGGGAGAGCTTTGTCCCAAATCGGGGTTTTCGCAGCTGCCGGAGCTATTAGGAGGCCCCCATCTCTGCAGCTCCCACCAGCTTTGGCTCACTGGTCATGCACCTCAGGACTACTACCCAAGACCGAGATCCCGATCCAGGCAGGTCAAGGCAAGAGCATTTAGCCTCTGAATGATCACTTGGCCCCCCTGCAATTTGTAGGCCAGCAGCTAGAGGTAGACAGCCAGACCCTCTCCCCCAAATTTAGCTGAGTTTCACTGACCTTTCCCTTTGTCCTTGGCTCTTATGGGTTGATAATTCTGGAAACCACCATAGCTGCTGGTGATCTGCTCTCCTGAAAGCTCCAGCCTCAGCTTGTCCTGGACAGCCTGGGGCTAAAACTACATGGGGCTGGGCTCTGCTCCCAGTGTGCTGCAATGAACCCTTCCGTCCGCCTGCCGGGCTGCCTTCAGTGGGAGCTTTGTTACTCTGTCATTTTGTGGGTTCTGGAGCTCAAAATTTGGTTTAGAGTCATATTTTATAGGTATTTGAGGTGGTTATGGGGGGAGCTCACGGAGTTCTCCTGCTTTTACCTAGGAAGAGCTTTAAAAGCCAAACAGAAAATTTCTTACTTGATCCTTTAGGTGATAAGGAACCACTGGAGGAGACTTAATGGCTGTGCTTAAGGAAGCTCCATCTAACAACTGAGTGGAGGATGAAGTGGAGTGGAGAGACTTGAGGCACAAAGATCAAATAACAGGTTATTGCCATCATCCAGACATGAGGTTATGAGACCCTGCATCAGGATGGTGGCAGTGTCAGAGGAGCTCGGGGAGTGTATACAAGAGATGTCATGAAAGTGATATTGACCCAACTTGGCACCTGGATACAGACAGTGAGGTGACAAACCTGACAGATATATCTGACTTTTTTTTTTTAGCTGGGCAGGAGCTAGGAAGCTAACTAGAAAGCTCTAGTAAAAGTGGGCTATTCACCAGATTACATTGAAGATGACAATGTAGAAAATAATAAAAGATCACTTAGGGACTACTCTTTGTTATTCAGTCATGCCTGGCTCTTCATGACTCCATTTGGGATTTTCTTGACAAACATACTAGGTTGATCTGGTATTTCCTTCTCCAGCTCATTTTATAGATGAGGAAACTGAAGCAAACAGGGTTAAGTGACATGAACATAGCTAGGAATAAACTGACTTGAATTCAGTAAGATGAGTCTTTCTGACTCCAAGCCAGGCATTCTATCCACTGTACTATGGAACTGCCCTTAAGGGACTATTCTATTAGCTCTGGTTTCAACTCAACAAATATTTATTAAAGTGGTTCTCAGACTTTTTAATCCCAGGAACCCTTTACACTTAAAAAAATTTATTGAAGATCCCTAAGAACTTTTGCTTCTTGTCTATCAATACATATCAATAATAAAAACTGATAAACTTTTAAAATATTTATTCATTTAAAATAATCCTAAATCCATTAAATACTAACTTCAGTGTCATTTTTATGAAAGGTAACTATTTTCCAAAACAAAAAGAAATGTGTGAGAAGAGTAGAAATGTGTTACATGTTTGCAAATCTCTTCAAATGTCTGCCTTAAAACAGCTGGATTCTCATATTTGCTTTCTGTATTCAATCTGCTGCAATGTGTTCTTTTACTTGAACTATATGAAGACAATCCCCAGCCTCAGACATGTAGCTGGAAAAATGAGGAATATTTTAATAACTTTTTCAAATAGTTTTGGATATTCTTCTTTGCTATTAACCAACATTCAACAACTGGTAGTTTCTTAAATGTTAGTTGTGTGTGAAATCTGAAACCTTATCAATGATCTTTGTGTAGTCTGTTACATTAAAATCCGTTAATATATCTTGAACTTTTAGTGGACTGTTTACCCATCCATTGATGGGTACATCCATGATGCACTGGTTATTTGGAAAACATTGTTTCACTAAGTTATACAGATTTTTCCCCTATGTTGTCACATTTCATTACACATTATCAAGAAATCAAATTCAGGGTGGTTAGGTGGCTCAGTGAGTAGAACACTCAGGACAACCTGAGTTCAAATCCGGCCCCAGACACTTAATGCAAAAAAACTAGCCATGCGACCTTGGGCAAGTCACTTAACCCCAATTGCCCTACCTCCCCCTTCCAAAAAAGAAATCAAATTCCTTAATATCACCACCAATCTCATCAGAAAAGTCTTTAAGTATTAGAAAGCTGTCAAGCTCATGGTGGCAGATGCAAGTTATTCAGAATTCTCATTTTCCCTGGAAAGTTCAAATTTTACCATTGACAATAAATTCTATCAGCTGTTTACCTTGAAATAACAGGTTAATTTTGTTCATTTCTCAGAAAATGGCCATAAAATACCCAAAACTAAATAACTATAGTTGTCATATTTTCTTCCCCCAAATAAAAATGGTATTCTATGGAAAAAACTAATGTTCAGCTCTCAACTCAGTAACACATGTGCATATTCTGGAGACAACCATCATACTTTTTGTCTGCAGCAGAAGTCCTTTATGTATACTTCCCATTTTGTTACATAGAATATTAAAAAAATGTGTACTCGAGGGTCAAGATTTAAAAAAATGAGTAATTTATACTGCTTCATTGAGGACACTATTAAATGAGCCTGGAATTTATTTTTTTAAACTAAGAGTGCCTGGCTGTCAAGAACACAATGAATAGTAGCACCACTTGGCATCTCTCCCTTGCAGTTTGACTCAACGCTGTCTTCACACCATCGGTACAATGTCATCAGAGCTATTCCAAGATAAACAATTAGATTCAAAAGCGTTATGCAAGGCTTTAAATATTTCAGCATCACTTGTATTTGTTGTCAAGAATTCACATAAAAGAAGATCTTCAATTATTAGTTGGTGCTAACATCAGTCAAATACAAGCAAAACATCAAGTCCAGTTATATCTATAGATTCATCCATTAATAAGGCAAAAATACAGTTCTGAGACAAGATATGAAGTCAGTCTTTATGTCTGCAGTACAATCTTTAACTCAGAGGTCACATAGCTAGACTCCACAATATACTTATGAGAGGATGAAACTAAAAAGACAAATAACTTCTTAATATTATTAGGAAAATAGTGTTGGTCTCAAGGATCCTCTGAAGGGTCTAAAGAATCGCCAGGGGATTCACAGACCACATGAAAATCACTGATTTATTGAATGTCTTTTTTTATACACAGCCCTAAAGAAAAATGTTAATTATTTACTAATTTCCATTTTTAGGTCAATTATGTATTTTTTAAAATTACATTTGGTTAGGAGGGTCTTACAGATGAAGACACTGGGATTGAGAGTGATATATGAGTGACTGTGGAGAGAAGCTAGAAGCAAAGAAAATGGAAGTGAGTATCAAGAGAAACTAGGCCTGGCCCTAAATTCTTCCCATTGGGAAGGAAAAGTCCTTCTGGGTCCTAAAATAGTAAAAGGAAAGCCATCTGGCCCTTTTTACAGGGAACCTGTGATGTGATATCAGATATAATGGGCTTGTAACTCATACAATTAAATAATTTTCTCTCTTTTTCTTAGATCTACGAATTGTTTTGGTTTATTAGCAATAGCCACACCACAATGCTCTTGAGAGATCCTGATATTTCAATGAGGAATGAACAATTCTAAAAGAGCAGGAATTCTTAACCTAGAGTCCATGAATTTATTTTTTTTTAACACAGTGGTAACTATTTTTGAACAAAATTGGTTTCCTTTGTAATCCTATGTATTTTATTTCATACATTTAAGACCTTATTCTGAGAAGAGGTCCACAGGTTTTCACCTGACTGCCAAAGGGATCCATGACAGAAAAAAGATTAAGACTAAAAGATTAAGTTAAAGAGTGTTGCTCTTTTTATAATGAAAAAGAGAAAAGTGGTTAAGGAGAGCATAATATATACTCCAGAATGAGGGGTTCCTAACCATTTTTGTCTCATGGACTCCATGGACCCCTTCTCAGAATAATGACTTTAAGTGCATAAAATAAAATTAATAGGATTACAAAAGGAATCTATTATATTGAAATAGTTATCAAAACATATATTTAAAAAACTAACAGGTTCTCAGAGCCCAAGTTAAGAATGCCTCCTCTTTGGAAAAACCTCTGGAGCAGTGGGGAGGTGGAGAGGAGAGAAGTATGGTATCAAGATCAGAAGAAATAGCATGATCAAACTGAAGAAAAGCAATAAGCAGAGAAGAAATTGAAGTTTAAAAGTTTAGGGTTTTGTTTTTTTTAAATCATCTCCTAAATTGTTTTTTCTTTCAACCTTGAACTCAGCTCACTCAGGATCAAGCTCTAAGGATACAAGTGCTCTGCTTATCTAAACAATGGCTAAAGCTGAAAGCAAACAACTCCACTCAATGTGGTGGCTTTAGCAACATTCCTGTCAATAAATACCTATCTCCACTCAGGTTTTGTTCAACAAGAAACAATTTAGAGCTCAATACACTCATCTACATTCTGTATGCAAGATCTGCAAAGTGCTAAATCAGGAGTTTCTTTATTTATTTTTGTGGTCTTAAAAAAAAAGTTCATTGGAGAAGACAAGAACAATCAAGAAATGAATTCTAAATACTTGTTCATGCATACTCCTTTTCAAACAGGTCACATTTATGAGATCCAGTGCAATGGGATCCTATTCTTCTCTTCTGCCATCAATGAGAAGTTGAAGATATAATAGACACAAATTGAAGCCTTAAAGAGTAGATATAAACAGAGTAGAAATTGGGGGCTTTTTGACAAAGGTGAAGATTAGTTCAGCTCCTCAGGCACTGGATCCTTTTGAAAGGTAATCTACAGAGTTTCGGCCATAGATCCCATCCACTGTACAACATAAAAAAATGACATAACACTTTATGCACCAGAATTTGCAGTCAAGGAGTCTCCCAACTTACAGTGCTATTCTGAGCCTTACTGGCTATATGATGTTTTAACTCACTTTGCCACTGTAGTAATCAATTTCCTGATCTGAAAAACAAGGATGATGATGTACATAATCTCTAAAGAAATCTTGCATATCTAATGTTCTGTTCTAATGAGAATTAATAAATGCAATCATAAAGACCATAGAATGCTAGAACTTAGAGATAATGTAATCCAAATTCTAATAGAAGAGGAATATGAAGTCCAGAGAAGTCTAGTGACTTTCCAAGACCCTATAAGTAATGACAGTACCAGTACTAGAACTAATATTTGGTATTAAACTCCTCCTTCCTGGACAATTATCACCACATAATTCTATAAAGCTAATACATCCATGTAGCACCAATGCAATATTTATAGCGCCCACTATCATGATCAAGACTGTGACTCTAAATATCGCATGACGTCAATAGCAAAATATGCCAGATTCTCCATAGAGGACAGAACTGAAGCATTTATTTAGACACCAGAAAACCAAATCCCAAAACCAGTAAGCCGATTCCATCACAGTACCAAAGATATTAAGAAGCCATAATAACACAGAGAGACACACCATCCTTCAGCCTTACCACAAACCAATACAAGATCAATATTTACTCACAAACCTCCCTTTCTCCTTGCCTGAGCACTTCTCTCATCCACTGTCTCTCTAGCTCTGGCTACCAACTTCCTGTGGGCTCTGCTTCCCTTCAGCAAATTCCTCCTACCACAGGCTCCATGTGACTACATTCAGCCTATTAGAGGGGCAGAGTTCATCTTCAAAGCAGGGGAGGTCTTCAAATTCCCCCTAGGTCCATTAAGATTTTCAAATTCCCATTCTCATTACAATCCATCATAAGACCATGCTATTAATTTGAAAAGATAACACACTGTGTTTGTCACCTCATTAACTGACATTTGTAAATAATGCTAGAGCAATGAAAGGGGAAGGGAATAAACATTTATACAGTGCCGGTTACATGGCTGGCACTGTGCTAAACACTTACAAATATTATCTCATTTGGTCCTCACAACAACCCTGTGAGTTAGGTGCTGTTATTTTATAGTTGAGGAAACTCAGGCAAACAGAGATTAAGTGATTTGCTCAGGGTCTTATATCTAGTAAGTGTTTAAGATTGGAGTTGAACTCAGGTCTTCCTGACTCCAATCCCAGGATTCTATCTACTGGACAACCTAGCTGCTTCCATGAATCACAAATCTATTTCTGTGACACTCCAAAGTATTTTAATTATCTCAAGAAGTGTTCCAAACAAGTACTTGAACACATGCAATATACAGCTTTTAGGAAGGGATGACAAAATAAAAAAAATAGAGAAATAATCAGTATAAATAAACAAGTGCCCTATTACTAAAAAAATCAAATCCAAGGGCCAAAATCTCTCTTTGACTTGAAAAAATATATACTTGAAATGTTAACTGCCCTTCTTACATCAATTAATGGTGGCTGCAATGATTCAGGAAGCAGACAACAAGGTTACAGAAACAAAAGAATTCCCTTGAGAAAGAAAGAGATGAGACTATTGCTTCAAAACACACACACACACACACACACACACACACACACACACACACACACACACACAGCAGACACCAGCTAAATCCAAGTCCTTGGGAAGGAGAAAAGGGAGAGGGTGGAAGAATAAAAGGTTCATTTTAGAAATATATAATAAAATCTTTCAAGATAACATTCTTATGGATACAAGGAAATCTAATCCTGAAATAACAAAAACTAAATGGACTTATTAACAGCAATGTGAATAAATTCCATATAAAATACATTATTTTATCAATGATTCAGAAAGTATTGAAATAAAATAGTTTATAGCATGCAAATTATTGAAATAACCTGGTAATTAAGGCCATCTTTATCCCAAGAAGAACCATTTGGGTTCTTAGGAACATAAGTAAACCATACCTTTTTTCAAAACACAACAAAAATTTGGTGCATATACATTTATACACGAATCATATGTGGTGATACACACAAATAATTTTTGTTCCTATATTTCAAGAGATAACAAAAATCTAACAGACATTTTTTTTTGGCTCCCCAAATGAAAAAAGAATGTTTCAGACCATGTCTGATTTAGGCCAGTCTGTTATTTCTGGTTTGCAATCAAAACAAAATCATAGTAGACTAAGAGCTAATAAAAGAAAGTTTGCTTAGTATGTATAGCATAGAAAGGACACATAGCAAGGACAAAACATTGATTCAGTTGAGCATAGTTTCTAGCTTCTATGTTGGCCCCAGTTAAGCCTGAGGGAGAGCAAATCCTTACTCCTTGGGGGCTGGCTGTTATATTTAAGCAATCAGGAAGCCATAGTAATGGCTCAGGCCTTAGCTCCATGAGCCAATTAAGAACCATTTCAGTACCCTTTAAGTAAAAGCTAGCAAAGTGGCAGACATTACTCCTATCACACCCAGCCCCTTGATAGCAAGGTCCCAAAGAGCTAGAGTTAGTCAATAAGCATCTATTAAGTGCCTTTTTAATATTCTTTTTAAAATTAAATTAAATTTTTTTGTTACATTTTAAGTTCCAAACTGTCTGCCTTCCTCCCTCCCTATTCCACATTAGAGAAGGCCACATTAATGCTCTTTTAGATTTATTCATTAAGTGCTTAAAGTAGCAGTATCAGCCAGCTAAATATTTAGTATGTATGAACGCTGGGAATAAAAAGAAAGCAAAAAAAGTCATTGTATCCAAGGAACTCACAATCTAATGGAGAAACAAGTAAACAAATAGCTACAAACAAGCTATATAAAATGTATGTATGTATATGTATATAATAAACGGGAAATGATTAACAAAGGGAAGGCACTAGAATTAAGAAAGATTAATAGGGAAAGTTTTCCCATTCAAGTTAGGATTTTAGCTGGGACTTGAAGACAGGGAGGCCAAGAGACAGAGATAAGAAGTGAGACAATTCCAAACCTGGGGACAATCAGAGAAGATGCCTGGAGCTGAGAGGTGAAGTGTCTTATCTGTGCAACAGCAAGATCAGTGTCACTGGACTGAATAGCAGTTCAATACTAAGTGTAAAACTGGAAAGGGAGGGAGAGATTACATAGGGCTTGGAACATCAGAGGATTCTGAACTTGATCCTAAAGGGAATAGTGACTCACTAGAGTTTACTGAGGAAAGAGGTGACACGGTGGGACCAGTGCATTAGGAAAATCACTTTGGAGGCTGATTTGGAGGATGGACTGGAGTGGGCAGAGTCTTGCAGCAGGTCAACCAATTAGCAGGTCACTACAATTAATTGTCCACCCATGAGGTAATGAGGGCCTGTACCAGGGTGGTGGCAATACCAGAGAAGAGAAAGGTTACTCATGGGATGGTGCAAGATGAAACTGACAGAGCTTGGCAACAGATTGGAAATGGAGGATGAGATATAGTGAGGAGTCAAGGATGGCATGGCATCTAAGTGCTGTTATTTCTCTTGAAATTCTTCACCTCTTTTCCCTTCATAAGAATTTCATTATTATTTTTCTAGCTCTACAAAGTAATCCTTGGGTAGTTTGATATGGTATGGAATAACAAAATTAATTTAGGTAGTACTATCACGAACATGAGCAATTAATATTTTTTCAATTATTTAGTCTTTTTTTTTTTTTTTTTTGCTTTTTGGAAGGCAATTGAGGTTAAGTGACTTGCCCAAGGTCACACGGCTAGTAAGTGTTAAGTGTCTGAGGTTGGATTTGAACTCCAGGGCCAGTGCTCTACTCACTGCCCCACCTAGCTGCCCCATTATTCAGTCTTTTCTATAGACAGTTGTTTATAGTTATGTTTATACAGTCATTACACATTTTAGAAGTCAGACTTACAAGTATTTTAGACATGCTATAGTAATTTTATTTTTTTTCTTTTTAATTTGATTTAATTTTGGGGGGGGGTGGGAGAAGGACATTTGCTTTCCAATATTGGGATAAAACATATATTACATTTGTTCCAGAGGACCAAGGTCAGAGAGAAGGGGATAATTTCCCTCAGTGAAGGAAAATGTTGGCTACATAATTCAAAATTTTTTCCCTAACAATAAGTGATATCCAAAAATATAACGAACTGACACAAAAGGCATTGAGGAAAGGTCACAGAACTAGACCCTAAGGAGATCTTAGACTCCAATCAATCCACCCTCACCACCACCACTACCACCAATATGCCCTTCCAAGAGTAGATCTAAAGGCCCAGAGACATCATCTCTTATTCATGGTAGAAAGTTACAGAATATGCATCCAGGTCCACATACAGTGCCTTTTCCATTGTTCCAAGGATGCCTCTCAATTCTCACAGTTTCTGGATGTCTTCAAGAGAGATCGAACGACCACTTGTTTGGAATTCAGGAGATGGTTAAATGAAAAGAACTAGATGACTTCTGAAGTTTCTTAAAATACCTCCTTGCCCTTCCCTCTAGCATTTCTTTCTCTGTATGAAGTTTTATCTCACTACTCCGATTTCCCTCCACCACTTTTTTTTTTAGTATTTTTAAAAAATTTTTATCCACAAGATTTTGAGTTACAAATTCTCTCCCCGTCTTTCCCCTACCCCCACCCCAAGATAGCAAGACTACTGAATACCCCTTCTCCCAATCTGTTCTCTTATATCCTCTCCCACCCCTCTCGCACTTCCTAACTTTCTTAGTAGGGCAAGATGGATTTCTATGGCCCCGTGCCTGTATATCTTATTTCCCAGTTGCATGTAAAAAACAATTCTGTAGTAATTTTAAAAGGAATTTCTTTTTCTAGTTCTTCCTGCTGGGTTTTATTGGTATTGGGCTTAGACCAATACTTTATAACTAAATGGATGTGTGACAATATTAAATATCATACTATAAAATAATTAGAGAAGTAGATCATATGTCTATTACAGCTATAAGCAGGGGATATATTCTTAACCAAACAAGGTACAGAACTAATTATAAAAGATAAAATAGATAAATGTGATTACATGGAACTGTAAAGCTTCTGACAGATGAAATTCATGCACCTAGGAAAAGAAGAGAAACAACTGACCAATAAAAAATTTGTATTGGATTTTTCTCATAAGGAGCCAAGATACACACACACACACACACACACACACACACACACACACACGTCATTCTTTAATAGATAACTGGTCAAAGGAGATAAAAAAAATACTACTCAAAAGAAGAACTACAAACTATTAACAAGAATGCATAATCACTAATAATAAGAGAAATGAAAATGAAAACAACCCTGAAATTTCACCCAATACCTTATAAATTGGCAACAATGACCAAAAAACGGCAGTAGTGAATGCTGGGAAGGTTACATTCTTTCCTTTTCCAGCCTCTTCATTTTTCTGGCTCTCTCCTGATGATATATCCTCCCTGGCCAGCCTTTCTAGCACTGGTTATATAATTAGTCATTCTTTCAACTCACTTGTCTAGGGGGGGAGTTGGAACATCACTTGCTCACCACTGCCACTTCGAGGTTCTCCCCCTACCACCATCACTTGGTAACCTCTTCTCCTCTGAAGTACATTCAGTCCATCACTACTACCCAAACTTCTTCCAACTGTTACCTACTGACCCCAGGATTTCCCCCTCCTTCCACAATGAATTCGGTGCCTAGCTCATGGTCTCTCTCTCCTTTACATCTCCTGCTCTCATGTTAGAGAACCTCAACATAAATATCAATACTACTTCAAACACTCTTAGCTCCCAATTCCTCATCTTAATAATTTCTAATGTTCTGTTCCTCCACCTCTCCACCTCAGCTACACACCGAGTTGCTTATACCTTTGATCTTGCTATCACCCACAAATGTTCCACGATGTTTATGAACTATGAAATTTCCTAATATGATCACAATCTGTTTTCATATTACCTTTCCCCCTGCCTTGCAACAACAAATCCTATTCTTTTTCTTCCTGGGACTTTCAATCACTTGAACCCTTAGTTTTTTTTTCCCAGGCCATCACTGCTACAATGTCAACACTGTACTCCCTTCTCTTCTGGAATCAACTGCTCCCTTATCCTAGCAAAATCATGCCCTGCAAAGTCTTAGCTTTAGATTACTCCCACCATGCACTTCCTTTGCTTCTATTTATGTGTTCTTGAATGAAGCTAGAAGAAATAATGAAACCATGCTGACTGCATTAACTACAAATTTCTGTTACCCAATCTTAACTGGGCCCCTACTAAGCAAGGCAATTCTTTTACAACTACATGACTCACTAAGCCAGTTACTAGAGTGGCTTTTCCAAAACTTTTCAAACCTCCCACAGCTCCCCATTCCCTTCACCCTTTCAACTGAGAAATGTGATTCATATTTCACTGAAAAAATTTGAGGCCATTCAACTAAACAGTTCATCTTCTTCCCCTCCTCAACTCACTTCTTCCAAACTCCCTCTTTACTATCTCCACCTTCACCCCATCTCATACAGTAAGGCTTCCCCAACATGCATAAATGATCCTATTTCACCCTGTCTTCTCCAGCAGCCTGCTCCCTCTTTCACTTATCTTCAATCTTTCCTTGTTTGCTGTCTGTTTCCCTATTGCCTACAAACATGTATATATCTCCCACATCCTCAAAAAACCCTTACTTGGCCCATCTGTTCCTATTAGCTATTGTGTCCCACCTCTCCTCCCTTTTATGGTTAAACCCCTTGAGAAGGCCATCTACCATACGTGCATCCATTTCTCTTTTCCCTTTCTTAACTCTGTGCAGTCTGACCTCATCTTGCCCTCTCAGCAGCCTATGGCACTGGCAACCACCTTCTTCTTCTCCTTGACAGTCTCATCCCTCTGGGTTTCTACAACCCTACATTACCATGTTCTCAATCTCCTTTGCTGGATCCTCATAAACATCATGGCTGCTAACTGGGTGCCCCATTAGGTTCTATCCTGTGTCCTCTTTTATTTTCCCTCTATGCTATTTCACTTGATGATCTCATCAGCTCTGATGAACCTCTATGCCAAAGATTCACAGATCTACCTATCCAGCCCTAATCTCTCTGCGGACCTGGCTCTCCAACTGCCAACTGGACATCTTGAACTGAATGACCCAAAGACATCTTCAAAACTGAACTCATTATCTTTTTCCCCAAACCCTCCCTTTACCTAACATCACTATTATTTTTTTTGCTTTTTTTTTGGAGGGGGGAAGGCAGGACAACTGGGTTAAGTGACTTGCCCAAGGTCACATGGCTAGTAAGTGTTAAGTGTCTGAGGCTGGATTTGAACTCAGGTCCTCCTGACTCCAGGGCCGGTGCTCTATTCACTGCACCACCTAGCCACCCCCTAACATCGCTATTATTGTGAAGGGTACCACCATCTTCCCAGTCACCCAGGCTTGCAACCTAGGTGTCCTCAACTTCTCCACATCCAAACTGTTGCCAAGTCCTGTTAATAATACCTTCTAACAGGTCCTCTCCTCTGGCACTGCCACTACTCTGACAAAGTTCCTAATAGTCTCACACCAGGACTATTTCAGTAACCTGCTAGTTGGTCTTCCTGTTGCAAATCTCTCTCCACTCCAGTTCATTCTTGTAAAGCACAGGTCTAACCATGTCACCTTCCTACTCAAACTCCAGTGACTCCCTGTCATCTCTAGGATCAAACATAAAGTCCTCTATTTGGTCTTTCAAAGTCCTTCATAACCTGCCTTTCCCCCCCACCTTTCTAGTCTTCTTATACCTTTGCCCCCACATACTCTGCTATCCAGTCACAAAGGGTTACTACATAATTCATCTGACTGAACAAAAGGTTAAGGGTCTACAAATAGCAGATCTTAAACTACACTACAAATTAATAACTACTTTTAAAAACTGATGTTAGTTAAGAAGGAAGGGAAAGAGAAGGGAATAAGGATTATAAATCATCTGCTACATGCCAGACACTGTGCTAAGTGCTTTTTAAAAACATTACCTCATCTGATAATCACAACAATCCTGTGAGGTAGGTGCTATTATCAGCCTCACTTTACAGTTGAGTAAACTAAGGAAAACAGAGGTTAAGTAACCAGCTCAGGGTCATACAGCTAGTAAGTGTCTGAAGTCACATTTGAAATCAAGTCTACCTGACTCCAGACCCATCGCTCCATCCACTGTTTTACCTAGCTGCCTGAAAGGTGATTTAGTGGCAGACTGGATACACTTAGTAGTCAGTGAGGACATTCAACCTGCTGCCCATGCCTAGAATCCTCAGACTCCTCACCTCTATCTTCTGGATTCCTTGGTTTCCTTCAACATTTGGCATTAATCTCACTTTCTGCAAGAAGACTTTCCCAGTTGCCTCTCCCACTGCCACTCCCTCCAAGAGTCTTGCCTCTAAGACTACTTACCATTTACACTTCATATAATTTATATGCATATACATAGTTGTTTGTATGTAGTCTCTTTCATTAGAATACAAGTTCTCTGAGGACCAGCAACTTTTTTTTGCCTTTTTTTTTTTTTGCATCCATAGTGCTTAACACAGTGGCTGGCAATAGTGAGGGCTTAATAAATGTTTGCTAATTGATTTTAGTTCACTCTACATACTTAATAAAGTCTCTTAAGGTTCTTAATCATACTTATCTTCAAGAAGAGAGTCAAATTCAGTTTCAGGAAATAAGTTAGGTTAGTTTTCCTTTGTCTTCCCTTAACAAGAAACAGTCTTGCCACAATACACTGTATCTGTCAGCTTCTCACAGAATCTTCACAGAATTTTTATAGTGTTTAAACCTAACATTAAATTTAAGACCATTTTGATAGGAAAATAATTTCTTCTTCTTCTTCTCTGTATTTGTTCTCCACAAATTACAAGGCTCCCAGACTCCAAAGAGTAAAGCACTTCAGAAGAAGACATTTTAAGTGACTTTTAATTGTCAGATGTAATAGCCTTTTTTGTAACATTCCACTTGGCTATTAAAGATATAACAACAGTATCAGTGAGAATCAACCGAAAAAAGTATTAACATTAACAACTGTGCCTGAATTCCAGTAGAGCCAGGAGACAAAATAGTACAGGACAAATCTCAAAGCCTGAATTTGAAAAGATGAGAAGGAAACAGTGTAGGAGGGATGAGGGTAAAGAGAACATCTATAGAAAAATAAGGAAAAATGAGTGGCTTTTCATTTTCAGAACAGATACACTATTGAGTTTTATTTGATCTTTTAGGCCTTCAGCTCTAAGACTCTATAATATCTACATTTAGATGTTAATCATAGAATATTTTAAATTAGTGTGTATACACATATATATATACACATGTATGTGTGTGCATATGTATATGCCTATATGTACACATATACACACATATGTACACATACACACATGCATATATATATATATATATATATATGTTATGTTTATGGGGTATCCTAAAGTTAAATCATTTTCAATATATGACAAATGGAGGAAAACAGAAAAACACTGAGCAAAAAAAAAATTACTTCTTTAAAGAAATCCAAGTGAAACTGATTATTGTCCTCATTTTCACATAGCCCAGCTACAATGATAAATAACAGTGTAGGTAAGAATAGAAGAAAGAGAAATGTTTCCCATTGTTAAAATAAACAACTAAGCACTTCAGACTTTGGCAAGTTTTCCACAGAAGGAGACACTTATCTACTTTAACACTTTTACACTTGTAAATTATCACTCAATCAGTGACTTATAACACAGATTTATTTTTACAGAAAACCACAATAAAATCAGTGCTGAAATATCTTACTTTGTTTTCTAATGGCCTTCTCCAAAGGCCAAAAAATTTGAAGGAAAAATGGTTTTCAGTTATATCTTGAGGCTATTTTCACAATCTAAATGAAGCAGAAAAAAGAAATAATTATTTAGGGTATTCTTGCACTATACAATTTCTCCTGAACTCAGCATCCTAAAAAAATAAGAATTAAAAAAAAATAATTCTTAATGACACAGATCAGATTAACTTGGATAAAGTAGACATTTTGCCTAAATTGTTTAGATAATCTTTAACTTTTACTAGTCATGAGAGTAGATACAATCACAGTTAAGTTTTGCTGTGAAGATATGCATATATCCACATCTTCCACTTCTGTGTTTACTTCCTCCTAAATGGAACTGGATAATGACACATTCTAACTGCATACAGTATATAAAATGATTTTATCTAATTTCAACTGGATCCTGTATCAGCAACTACACTGGCATACCCAGGATGGCTGGTAGCATGGATTCTTAGATCTGCTTTACTAGGAAAGATAGTTGTTCAAGGGACCAACAATCTTTTTTTTAAAATTACATTCATTAGTTCAGGGGAAAAATCAGCACTCTGGACTTCAGAGAAAATCCAAACAAAGAAAATAGAGAAAATACAAGCAAAGAAAAAAAGACCAATAGACAGGGCTTCTAATTGTCTGAGAAATTAGCACAGATCAACAGACATCCAACTGTCTGACCAAGGCAATACATACATAGTTACCAGAAAGAGAAGCACTAACACCTGGGTTTTTCAAAGCAGGCGGAAGGCTCCTTAATGGCTACCCAGAGTCTCATCTGGTCAAATCACAAGAACACTCTTCCAATGAGCGAGCCCCAAAGCAAAATGTTAACCTCAGAGTATATATACCCTTTTTCAGAGCCAGAGGGCATCATAACCCTCCCAAAATTAACAAAAGGTGTGAAAGCCTGCCTCCATCAAGCTTCTCCTAAGCAAGCTACTTTTAATGGGTTCCACTTGAGGCCTATTAATGGTCTGGGAAGGTCTTAAATTCCATTAACACTACAGACCCTTACAGCAACAAGGCAATCCTTTTATTCCCCTCTGATTCATCATCTCATTCCAAAGATATTCCAAATAATCTCTCCTTTTCAACCATCTCACACCTGCCTTTCCCACTGCTGAAAATCAGAGAAAAGAAAAGTAGAGGTCAACCTCTCTACCAGTGCAAGTAATCACATTCCATCCCATTTCTTCCAGGAGACTGTCTGTTTATCATCCCCACTATGTCATTATCTTTGGTCTCTCTCACTGGCTGCTTCCTATAGCCTACACACATGCCCATGTCCCACATCTTCAAAAAACCCTCACCTGGTCTTTCCATCCTCAATATCATCTTATATTTCTCAAGCTTTTTGCAGTTAAATTCCTTGAAAAGGCCATCTTCAATAGGTCCTTCCACTTCCTCCCTTCTCACTCTCTTCTCAATTCTCTTCAGTCTGGCTTCAGACTTCATCATTAGCTGAAACTATTCTCTCCAAAGTTGTCTCCTAATTGACACATCCAATGGAACTTTTCTCAGTCCACATCCTTCTTAAGCTTTCTACTCGATATTATTAATCATCATCTTCTCCCTGATGCTCTCTTCTCTCTAGGTTTTTAGGACAGTATTATTTCCTAGTTCTCCTCCTACCTATCTGACCACTCCTTCTCTGTCTCCTTTGCTAGATCTTCAACAAAGTCATTCCTGATAATTCTAGGTATTCCACAGGACTCTTCCAGGGCCCTCTTCTCTTCTATATACTCTTACTTGGAGATCTCATCAGCTCCCATGGATTCAATTATCATCTATCTCTATGCCAATGGTTTTCAAATCCACTTATCCAACCCTAAACTCTCTGCTGACCTCCAGTCTTGCACCTCTAATGGCCTCTCAAACTGGATGTCCTGTAGAGATCTTAAACTTAATATGTCCAAAACTGAACTTGCCCTCCAAACCCTCTCCTTTTCCTACTTTCCCTAGTATGGTCAAGAGTACTAGCCTTTGGGACGGCTAGGTGGCGCAGCGAATAGCACACTGGCCCTGGAGTCAGGAGGATCTGAGTTCAAATCCATACTCAGACATGTAACATTTACTAGCTGTGTGACCTTGGGCAAGTCACTTGATCCCAGTTGCCCTGCCCTTCCCCCCCTGCAAAAAAAAAAGAAGTTCATTTGGGCGGCTAGGTGGCTCAGTGAATAGAGCACTGGCCCTGGAGTCAGGAGGACCTGAGTTCAAATCCAGCCTCAGACACTTGACACACTTACTAGCTGTGTGACTTTGGGCAAGTCACTTAACCCCAACTGCCCTCCAAAAAAGAAAAAAAAAAGAGTACTAGTCTTTTATCCCTCCCTCATATTCAATCTGTTGCCAAAGCCTGTTGGACACTACAACAGGGCCTCATCAACTCATGCCTAGACTACTGCAATAGCCTGCTGCAATACTATCTCCCCACTCCAATCCATCCACTCAGCCTCCAAAGTGATTTTTCTAAAGTGATACACAATATCATCTCCCTACTCAACAAACTTCAGTGGCTCACTATCATCTCTAAGAACAAATACAAAATGCTCTATTTAGCATTCAAAGCCCTTTATAACTTAGCCAGCTCCACTTTTCCAGCCTTTTCATACCTTCCTCCCTGCAAATACTCTTTAATCCAGTGACACTGGTCCCTTTGCTCTTCTATGAATAAGATACTCCATCTCTCAACTCAGGGTATTTTTGCTGGCTGCTCACCATGCGAGGAATGCTCCTCCTCCTCATCTTGGCCTTCTGCATTCTGCTAAGTCCCAGCTAAAATCTTACCTTTTAAAGCAGTGGTTCTCAACCTTCCTAATGTCATGACCCTTTAATACTTGCATGTGAGAGTATCTGCATGTGGGCGGACCCGCCTGGAGACAGATAGAGGAGCAGTGTCTGGATTCCTAAGACCATGGGAAATATTTGTTTTCTGATGGTCTTAGGCGACCCCTGTGAAAGGATCATTTGATCCCCAAAGGGGTCGTGATCCACAGGTTGAAAGCTGCTATTCTAAAGGAATCCTTTCCGAATCCCTCTTCATTCTCATGCCTTCCCTATGTTGCTTATTTCCCATATACACTGTATGTGATTTTTTTTTTTGTGCATAATTGTTTGCATGCTGTCTCCCCTATGTGAGTAAGATCTCTGCTAAGATAAAGACTATCTTTTGCTATTCTTTGTATCCTCAAAATGATAAGTGTTTGGAACATAGTAGGCACTTAATAAACATTCACTTGACTAATTGAAAACAGAGGACATTTTCCATGAATTCCCTCTTCTCCCTACCCCAAAACATCATGTCATTATGTTCTATTCTTTCCTTTCCCTCAGTCTCCAATGACGAAGAAGTCCTTTTCCTGGCCAAGGCTAAATACTCTACAGGGACCCCTCCCTTGACTTAAGTCTCTCATATCTTCAACAGCAGATTACTCCCTCTACAATTCCCCCAAGCTTTTCCCTATCTGTTGGTTCCTAAAACCATCAAACATGTCTTCCCTTTAAGAGCATTTACTAGATCGTCAAACTATTGTCCTATCTCTCCTTTACTTTCTTAGTTAAACTCCTACTGACTCCATACTAACATATTCTGACTCCATTTCTTCTACTAGTAATCCTCATTCTTTACGATCCAGTTTTGAACCTGGCTTTGTGATTGATTAAATAATGGGATAAAATACAGATTCTTCTGTTTAGCTTTTAAAGTATTGTCCAACCTGGCCCCAATCTATCTTTCTAACCTCTCCTATTCTAAAATTCAGATGCATTGGCCCCGTTTCTGCCCTGCACACATGGGGCTCCATCTCCCATATCCCATTTCCCTGCTCTTACATTTGCTGTCTCCTCATACCTAGAATACACTCCCTCCTTACCACAGCATCACAAAATCCCTTTTTTCTTTCAAGAAATAACTGAAGAGATCTGGAGGGGGCAGAGCCAAGATGGCAGTGTAGAAGCTCCCAAACAGCCACCTCAAATACCCATAAAATATGACTCTAAACAAATTTTAGGGCTCCAAAACTCACAACAGAAAAACACATCTCCCACTGAAGGCAGCTCGGCAGGAAAGGCTCATCACAGTGTGTTGGGAGCCGAAAGCAGCCCAGGCCTGAAAACTTGGCTTGGTCCTGGGGTGGCCAGGACGAGCCACAGCTGGAGCCTTCAGGAGAGTGGATCAGCGGCAGCTGTGGCAGTTTCCAGAATTATCAAGCCATAAGAAACAAGGATAAATTGAAAGGTCAGTGGAATTCAGCTAAATTTGGGGGAGTAAAGCAGTCCATCCAAACTGCCTCCAGGGCAAGGAAGTGGCAGAAGCAGTGGCCCTGCAGCCACCTCCACATGGTTGCTTCAGAGCTCCCGGCCTGCAAACTGCAGGGGGGCCAAGTGATAGTTCACAGGCTAAGTGCTCTTGGGTTGAGTGGCCTGGATCCAGATTGTGGTCTTGGGTGGTGGTTCTGGGGTGTATTTTCAGTGAGCCAAAGCTGGTGGGGGCTGCAGCAGCCTCCTATTAGCTCCGGCAGCTGCAAAAACCCCAGTGATTTGGGACAGAGCTTTCCCCTCTGGAAGCAAAGTTCCACAGAGCTAAAAATTCAAGTAACTGACTGGCAACATGAGCAGGCAAAGGAAGCAAAGTAAGAACAGCAATCAAACTCTAGATTCCTTCTTTGGAGACAAAAAGGATCGAAGCATGGAACGGGAGAAAGACAACACAGTCAGAACTCCTGCACCAAAAGCTTGCAAGAAACATGAAGACTATCTAAAAGCCATAGAGTAGCTTAAGAAGGATTTTGAAAACCAAATAAGAGAAGTGGAGGAAAAATTGGGAAATGAGAATGATGCAAGAAAACCATGAAAAAAGAGTCAACAACCTGACTGAAGAAAATAACACCTTAAAAAACAGATTGACTCAAATGGCAAAAGAGGCCCAAAAAGCCAATGAGGAGAAGAATGCCTTAAAAAGTCAAATTTGCCAGATGGAAAATCTCAAAGCTCGCTGAAGAGAATAATTCCTTCAGAATTAGAGAGGAGCAAATGGAAGCAAATGACTTTATGAGAA
>CM053591.1:46899736-46937076 GCA_028646515.1 Pseudochirops corinnae | reverse complement strand
TGTGTACAGGTTTTGCCTGGTTCTGCTCTTCTCACTTAGCATCAGTCCGTATAAGCCTCTCCAGGTAATTATGAAGTCCATCTCCTTCCCATTTCTTATAGCACAATAGTATTCCATTACATTCATATACCATAGCTTGTTCAGAATATGTGATTTTCTAAGTCAATATGCATCATTACTCTTTCCCCCATCCTGTTTCTATTCAAATTTGATATCACAGTCTTAGATCACAAATTCCTTCGGAGCAATCTGACTCTGGGACAGATTCTAAATCAAAGAGTAACTTTGTTTTTTTTTTTTCAACAATCCCATTTCATCTTTAGCTTCTATCTACAATTGCAGGTTTTAATCTCTTTAAAGCACTTAAGCATAATGCTTGGCACCTAGTAAACATCATATGTTGTTATAGTTTAGCCAATTCAGTTTGTAACCCCATTTGGGATTTTCTTGGCAGAAATACGAGAAGGGTTTGTTATTTCCTTCTCCTGTTCATCTTACAGATGAGGAAACTGAAGTAAACAGGTTTAAGTGACTTGATCAGGGTCCCACAGCTACTACATATCTGAGGCTAATGTGCCACCACCTGCCCCTAGCGATTACATCAATATTAAATATTATTATAATTAATCTGTTACCAAATTAAGCAAAAATAGATTAGTAATGGATGCTGGCTTCAAAAATATTAAGGAAACTTCTGTTTTAGTGAATGAATCCAATAATAAATATTTTTCAATTTAACTTAAATTCTAGCACTCCTCTGTTTTAGGAAAAACAAAGGAGGAAATACATTTTTCATCTGTTTTCAACTAAAGTTTAATGGACTTTACCTCTAAAAATTTTGTTTTATTTTACCTTTAACATGGCTTCTAAGAACTTTAAACATCTTTTCACCTGATTATTTTGATAATAAAATAACTACTAATATCTACCCTAAACAAATAAGGAAAAAGTTGTGCCTTATGGAAGACCCAATGGCAAGCTCTTCAGAAATAAAAGTTAATAATGGCTTAATACTGGGGAACTTGTCAGCCAATAAGAAACAAGGACTCCTTTCTAAGCATGAAGCAGCAGGAGTTAGGGGATGATGATATCACTTTTATCAGCATCCAACACTGGACAGGCCTTAGTTAAATGAAATGGAAGCTTGAAGAAAGCAATGACTTCTCTAAGGGCAGACTTCTTCTGAATCACTGAACATCCTTTTGACCAACTGGTTTAATGGAACAATTTTTCAAAGATATAAAGAAATTTTTGCTCAAATTTTCTTTTAATTCTGCAAAGATCCATGATTATATAAGTTTTGGTACTCTCTCCAGGAAGAGCAGGAAGACCAGCTACATCTGTGATACAATCATCAAGTGGAGAACTGGGAGATTTTTGGGAACGGTATTTTACCCATTCTTTGCTATATGGAGACTGACTAGTAACTTCTTATTTACCAGCCCTCCTCCTCCTCAGACTTCAATAAGATCAACATCTTTGGAGCACACAAAGCCCACAGCATCTAGCAGCTCGGAAAACAGGGAAGGGGCAGGAAAAGAATGCTAGAAAAACGTGGAGAAGACCATAACCAGGGATGAAGACCATAAACCCTTTATGACTTTTGAGATGGTCTTCAAGAGTTCTTATGGCTTATGAAAAAATGCTCTAAATCACAGATAATAGAGAAATGAAAATTTAAAAAAAAAAACCTCTGAGGTACCTATCACTTCATACCCATCAAATTGGCTAAGCCAAAAACAAAAGGAAATGACAAACATTGGAGAGGCTATGGGGAAACGAGTATATTAATGCAATGTTGGTGATATGTAAAGTCATTCAACCATTCTAGAAAGCAATATAGAACTATGCCCCCAAAACTCATTAAATTGTGCATACCCGTGGCCCAGTGATATCACTACTATGATGGTCTATACCCAAAAGAGATCAAAGAAAAAGGAAAAGAACCAATTTGTACAAAATATTTTATAGCAGGTCTTTTCATGGTGGCAAAGAATTAGAACTAACAGAGGTACTCATCAACTGGAGAATGGCTAAACAAGTTACAGTATATATGAATGTGATGAAATACTACAGCGCTGCAAGAAATTATGAAGGGAAAAGGCAAAATCAAGATGACAGAGTAGCAGGAAGTAGTATAGTGAGCACCTCCCAAAACTCCTCCACACAGATCTAGAAAATGGAGCCAACCAAATCCCGAAGAGGAAATCTTTAAAAAAAAAAAGAAAAAAGGAAGAGTGAGTCATTTATCCAGCTCAAGTCAGCACAGGATAACAGAGAGGTCTGTAGATACCAGGTGCACACTCGTGGAGCACTATAACACTGAGGGAGAGTCTACAAATCAGAGCAAGAGGAGGTTCTAAACCAGCCAACTAGAAGTTTATCTCCTTTCAGTCAGTTCTGGTTCACAGATCCAAGGCAAACTAAAGAAGGAACCTGTACACACGGGGAGGTATTCTGTTCAAGGGTAAGGAGTGGTTGCAGGCCCCAAGAGATGTATTAAGAGGAAGAACTTCAGCAGCAAGTAGCACCTGTGTGGCTCTGACTGGATAAACAGAGTAAGATCTTAGCTCCAGACTCTATCCCAGTCCAAACCCAACAGAGGAATAACCAGGACCGAAACCCCAAAACAAAGGGGGTCCACAATTCTATCACTCTGAATTAATAAAGCTTCCCAGCAAGCTGATCGGAGCTACATCCAGGAGCATTCTACTATTGTTGTTTGTCCTTCATTTTCAAAGAGGATCAATAACATCATGGAGTAACGTCTTGACTTCTGTGTGAACTGAATTTACATGAGGCAGAGCTGCACAAAATCATCAGCCTCATTCTCTCTTTTCAGAGTCATGGAAGTCCACTGGCAAGACAAAATGCAGAATGGATAGCAATGGCCCAGGATGCCCTGGATGACCTTGACTTGATACCAAGTCCCAGTCTATATCTATTGCCTCTGGAATACCATATTCCAAATTCCCTGTTTTATATAATGGTGGCTGCCAGGTCTTTGCATCTCTTGCTTCATTTCTTCTAGGTACTCTTCTAGTCCTTGTGCCAAGATCATTTTTTTTCTCTGAAGCTCTAGCTGGACATGTTGTATAGTTATTCTTTTCTTATGGGTTTACCTCTTGGGCTTCTACAGAATCATGCCAGTCTTTTGTGTGCAGATCTGAATTAGGTAGATGAGCTTATGACTGTTTCTTTTTTGTTTTCTGCATCATTGCTCTTTTTACTGAATTTTTAGGACCTATTGGGTTTTTTAAAAGAAATTTGTGTTCTACTGTTGCTCAGACCAAAACTCAAGTCAGAAACTTCCAGAGATCAAACTTGAGCAACAATCAGATAGAGTCCTGTATCAGAATGCTTTCGAAGTACTTGAAGTTTAATGGAAACATAAACAAGTAAACATGGAACAATGCTAGGGGCTAAAAAGGTACAAACTGCTTAAATTCATTTAAATGTGAGATGATACTTGCGTCCCCTCTGAACTCTATCACGATCAGGGGTCAGAGAGAAAACTCTAATTAGATAGAAGGCCTGGGACTGGTTCTGTTATGTCTTGATGACCTTAAAAAAAGGAATGGAAAGAGGGGATGAGGAATATACTGGGAGGGAAGTAAAGGAAGGTTAGGGGAAATTACCTCGCATAATTAGGGTGTGCAAATTATACACCTATAAAAACAAGAAGAGGGTGTGGGGAGCAGCTGACACTTTAACCTCACTCTCATCTGAACTGATCAAAAACAGAAAGAATGTACACACAGTAGAGCCTGTAGGAGAATTTGAGACCTTTATAAGACACACATACGCAGTTGAACACAGACATACATTTTACTCAACAAGGAAATAGAAGGGAAAGGGGAGAAGGGAGAAGGGGAATTAGAAGGAAGGAATTTTAAGGGAGGGGATTAGTCTTAAGCAAGAGAGATTATAACTAAGAATGTACAAAAATATTTATAGCTTTTTTGAGGTGGCAAAGTCTAGTAATCTAAGAGGGTGCCAATAAATTGGGAAGTAGATGGACAAGTTATAGTATCTAAAAGTTATAAAATACTATTGTGCTGTAAGAAATGATGCAGGAGATGGTTTCAGGTAAACCTGGGAAGACTTGAATGAAATGAAGCAGAATAAAGTGAACAGAACCAGAAAAACAATTTCTACAATGTAAATAAAGCAAAGAGAAATAACTTTGAAAGAATTAGTAATATTGATCAGTGAAATGACCAAACATGATTGCAGATACTAGTGATTCTGAACAATCATTTTGAAACACACTACCCAACTCTGGGTAGAGAGCTGAAGGACTGCATGCAGAATGAGACTTTTTTTTTAATTGATGGCTTTTTATGTGGTCAGTGTGGGCTTGATTATATATGTTTGTAACAGGGATTTTGCTTTTCTTTCATTCTCGATTGGCAGTGGAAGTGAGGAGGCATATTTTTGCTGGTTAGAAAAAATAGATATAATTTTTTTAATAAAAGAAATGTATAAAAGGAATACTTTCAAAGCAAGTTGGGAAGACTTGTATGAACTGATACAAGGTGAGAAGAACCAGGAACAATGACAACAATACTGTAAAGAAAAAAACTTCAAAAGAAGTAGGAAATCTGATTAACACAATGACCATCCACAATTCCAGAGGATATAGCTAAATGCAGAGTTTTTTTTTACTCAACTATACAAATTTACAACAGGTTTTGCTTTTCTTGCTTTCTCAGTGTTGTGGAGGGAGAAGTAGGAAGGAGAAAATTCTAAGTTGAAAATAAAATTGAATTTTTTTTTTACAAAAGAGTTTTTATGGCTGAAAATTAAAATTCATATACTAAAATCAATTTGCATAAGTACTTCAGTAGCTTCCCTACCACAGAGCTCAGGAGAAGCTCAAATCCCTTAATTCACTGTCAAAAAGGGGACCAATAGGAACAACTGAAAGCACTTTCCTTCTGGTAGAGAATTTGAATAGCAACTAGCTGCCAATTACCCAGGACTCTGCCTCTGAATTAGCACTGGTCCACATATCCAGGCTCCTCACTCCCTCCTTCCAATGTCTTGGTCACACCTGACCTAGATAAGAACCATTTTAAAACCCACCAGTTTGGGTGCTGTCTTCCACCAGGCTCCAGCAGATCTGACCCTTTTTCATCTTCCTTGACAGCCTTTCTTTACTCTATGTCCCCTCAATAAAGGTGGCTTGCTTTTTTTCTGTTTTGTTGTATGTTCCATGTTTCCTTGTTTGGCACCTTAATAATCTGAACTTCACTAAATCCTGAACCTTACTAAACCTATAATAAGATAGTTTGGTAATAATAAGTCTCTCCCAACTTTATTATAATAGTCTTTAAATAAAACAAATACAGTTCACTACTAGCTAGGTGACACAGTGAATAGAACACTGGGTCTGGAGTTAAGAAGACCTAAGTTCAAATCCATCCTCAGATACTAACTATGTGATCCTGGGCAAGTCACTTAATCTCTATGTGACTTAATCCACTGGAGAAGGAAGTGGCAAATCACTCCAGTATAATTGCCAAGAAATCCCCATATGGAATCATGAAGAGTCAGACCCAACTAAACAACAACACTAGCATATTAAGAGTGAGGAGAAGGTTAGACAATCAAGAAAGGTATGGACCTTAAAGGAAATGGAGGATTTCAACAAGCAGAAATAGGGAAAGAACATTCAAGGCATAGTGGTAAAAAGGCACTGAAGTGAGAAAGTACAGAATCAACAGGGAAGAGCCTAATTTGGTCAAAATATAAGGTATATGTAAGAAAGCAACTTAGAAGTAATACTGGAAAAGCAAGTTGAGGCTATGATGTTTCATGACTTTGAATACCAGATTTCATATCATGGGAAAGATTTATTTTGCCACTTCTTAGATGTGTCATTTCATCAGTGCGCTCTATACTTCAACCCCTCAACAATTTTAACAGGTGGTTTTTAAAAGTTGCCATAGCCAAAAATTTCACCTTGTGGCCAGCCTGAGGATTGGTCTCTTGACATTTGGTTAAGTTAGTCCTCTGACAAAGGACTGTATGTCAGTGGGCCCACACAGAAATCTTTTTTTTGTTTGTTTGTTTTATTTATGTGTTTTTACATTATAATCATTTACACATTGCTCTCACTTCATGAGAGCTCTCCATAATAAAATAAAACATTTAACTAAAACTAATAATACAGTAGCAATCTTATCTTAAAGTACTTGCAACATTTGCAACTATGCCCAAACAGTTATAAAACCATGCATAGCCTTTCACCTAGAAATACCACTACTAGGTCTTTATCCTAAAGAGATAAAAAAAAAAAAAAACAAAGAGGAAAAGGCCCTATATGTACAAAAATATTTATAACAGCTCTTTTGGTGGTGCCAAAGAATTGGAAATTGAGGGGATGTCTATCACTTGGGCAATGACTGAATAAGTTGTTGTATGTGACTGTGATGGAATACTATTGTGTTATAAGAAATGATGAGCAGGATTCTCTCAGAGAAACCTGGAAAGACTTACATGAACTGGTACAAAGTGAAATGAGCAGAACCAGAACATTATACACAGTAATAGCAATACTGTATGATGATCTACTGTAAATAACTTAGCTATTCTCAGTAACACAATGATCTAAGAAACTTCTGAAGGACTTATGATGAGAAGTGCTATTTCTGGAGAGAGAACTGGTGGAGCCTGAATGTAGATTGAAAATGATTTTTCTTTATTTTTCTTGGGTTTCTTTTTCATCTGTGTTTTCTTTCACTTTTGCATGATTACACACGTACAACCTATGCCAAATTGCTTGCCTTCTCAATAAGGAGTGAAGGGGAAGGAGAGAGGGAATTTGGAATTCAGAATTTGTGGGGAGAAAAAAGAATGTTAAAAATATTTTTACATGTAACTGGAAAAGATAAAATATTAAACTTTTAAAAATAAAGTACATATAATATTTCACATCTGTAGCACCTTACCCTCTTAAAAAAAATTGACAGAAATCTATTTTTTTTTCCTTCCTACACCCCAAGAGGCAACAGGGAGCTACAGGATCTTTCTGAGCAGGAGAGTGACATAGCCAGAACATGTGCTTTAGGAACATCATTCTGACAAATTATGTGGCAATGGACTAGAGAGGAAAGGAACTGGAGGCAGCAAAACTCATTCTCTACTAAAATAATCCAGGCAAGAGGTGATAAGGGTCTGAAATAGGGTGGGAACTGTGTGAACAGGAAGAAGGGGATGAGTGAGGAATACTGTGACAGTAGACAAAAAAGGTTTTGCAAATTGACTGGTTATATGGTTTAAGATTGAGGAGTCAAGGATAATTTTGAGGTTTCAAACCTGTGTGACTAAGAAGATGCTAATAACAATAATAGTAATAATGAAATATAGCACTTTCATCTTTGCAACAAACTTTACATACATTATATCTCACTTGACCTTCACAATCCTGTGAGGTAGGTGCTATCACTGTCCCATCATAAAGAAGATAAAACTGCTAAGTTAAGTGACATACCCAGGGTTACAAATAAATGTCTAGATAGAATTCAAATTCAAGATTCTTCTAGAATCCAACTCTAATATTCCATAGAACCTAATTAACTGCCTCAATGATATGGCTAATGTTTATATACTACTTTAAAATAAGCAAATTACATTCATGGTTTCATACAAAGTCTTATTTTGGGGAGGATATGTTCATGTTTGTTAATGGTTGTCAAATTCATCATAGAAAAAGGAATTTTTTTTAAAAAAGAAAAGAATTTTTTAAATAGGAAATGCTTTTGCAGAAACAAAATTGTAGCAAATTTCTCTGAAAAAGGTATAATATTCGAGTTCAAAACAAATATAAGAACAAAAGCCATACCCAAAAGATCAATGGCCAATAGATACTAACAGGCAGTTCTCACAAGAAGAAATTCAAGTTATCAACAACTCTATGAAACAAAGACTTCACAAATAACAAAAGTAATGCAAACTCAAACAGATCTGAGATTTTGCTTCACATCCATCAGACTGGCAATTAAAACAAATGAATGAAATGATAATTTTTGCAGGGAGATGTCAGGAGTTGTAAATTGGTCTAGTCATTCTAGAAAGCTACTTGGAACCATGTTCAAAATGTCACTAAACAGCAAATATTCTTTAATACAGAAATATACTTGTAGAAATACATGTAAAAGAGACTAAAGATGTGAAAAAGGACTCATGTACAAAAATATTTATAGCAACACATTTTGTTGAAGTGCTAAAAATAAAGTAGTTACCATCAATTGGAGCATAACTGAGTAAATAAATATAATGGAATATTATTATAACATTAAAAAAATAGAGAAAATGAGAGATTCTGAATAATCTGGAACCACAGGACCATAGACAGAGTGCTGAATGACATTTCAGAGACCAGCTAATTCAATCCTTACATTTTACAGTAAAGGAAACTGAAGCTCTAGAAGGTAAAATTTGTATGGGATGATGAAGAGTGAAATTAGTAGAATCAAGAGAACACTTTTAACAATGATACCAATAATGTAAAGAAAAATTATTTTGAAAGACTTTGGAATCACTGGAGTCAATCATGACTCCAAACGTGACTTTAAAAGACTGATGATGGAAGCATCTGTGCTTCCCACCTCTCGGCAGAGAGGTGATGAACTGGTGATACCGAATGAGACATACATTTGCAGACACCGCCACTGTGCTGGTTTGTTTTTCTTAACTATACCGTTTGTTACAAGAACAGGCTTCTATTTGTTTCAGGAAAAGTGGGTGGGTTGTGATAATGATTTGAGAAAAAAAAGGAAACACATAAATAAACCATTAAAAGAAAACAGAAGAGAGTTGAAATGGAGACACACAAGCAAGGCAATTTTTTTTTATTATCATGTTAAATTTATACTTAAGAAAAATTCAAATTGTACATTACAAACTACAGTCTAGTTTTATATCAACCTCTTTTCCTGTTCTTAGTATGTTGAACTATTTTGCTAATGTCTAAATTCAGAATAAAAATTTTAAATAAATTTAAAAATCAAAAGCATAAATATTGAATAAAATATTAATAAAGATTCTACTACTTCAAAGTATGATCAGGATATATTTATACCAGAATACAGGACTGATTCAACATTAGGAAAATATAATAGAATAAGATCCTCAAAACAACAGAAATCACAATATATAGAATACTTGTTTGCTTGTTTTTTTTTAAGCTACTGGCAAAACAATTCATTTATGTTTAAAAAAAAAAGACACAGGAATAGATAGACTTTTCTTTAATCTGTAACAGAGAAACACTATTGGCCTCTCCAGTAAAATAAAGAAGTAAAGCAAAGATGTCCATTGTCAGCACTACTATTTGGTAAAGTTCTAAAAATGTTTTAAAACAATAGGCCATAAATGTTGTAGAACAGGATACTGGTGGAACTAAGGAGGCTTGAGTTTACCAATCACACTCCCACAAGACCAGTCCAGACTCTTGCCAGCAACTGAGCTGTAGGAAAACCTGGGGAAGTTTCTTTATCCCAGGTGATTCAAATTGAGAATGAGTTGTAAGACCTTTGGGCAAGAAGAGTATAAAAGTTTTTAGGATTTTAGCTGGGAGCTGGGGGTACCTTGAGGAAATTTCTTTGCCAACTGCCTTTAACTTCTTTATTACTGGCTTTTATCTGTTTTTCTCTTCCTGAACTACTTTTTAGCCACCTTGAGAAATGCTTTTTTTTTTAACTGCAAGTATTGTAATGTACTTGGAATATAATGAAATATGTTTTTCATAAAAGAACTATTTATTCAACATTCCTGCATTAGTCACTGCACCCAGATGAAGAATGATTTGCAAAATAAAACAGGGAAATAAAATAGAGGCAAAGATTAAGCCAAATTATTGCTATCTGCAGATGATAAAGAATTCTAGAAACTCAACTAAAAATGATCTGAAATAATGATTTTAGTAAGGCTTTATAATACAAGTTTCAAGCTTTAATAACCTTAAGTTTATATATGCATATGTCTACACACACATAAATGAGTTTTGTGAAAGATATATATCTATTATATGTTAAGATATCTAAAGATATATATCTATTATATGTTAAGATATCTATCTTTCCACATATACAATTGGTCAGTGATGGCAATGCAAAAAATTATTAAAGACTGATATATCTTATCTATCCATGTATCTGTATAATGTATAAACTTATCAGCATCTCTCTTTATTACTAACAAAATCCAGCAGAGAAGGTAGAAAAGAAAAATTCTATACAAAATAATTACAAAATATGTTAAATATCTGGGAGCATATGCCAAGACATGCTCAGAACATGTGTAAACGCACTTTATAGAAATAAAGAAAGAAAAAATAATTGAAGACAGGTTAACTGTGCATGTTGGGCCATGCCAAAAGAATAAAAATGATGGTGCTAACTAAATCAATTTGCAAATTTAGTACCATACCAATGTTGCATATGATAAACTGTGCCTCCCATTTCTTGGTAGAGAGATGATGGAAGTGCTAAAGAAGACATTTTTTTAAAAGGTCAGTGTTGATTTGTTTTGCTTAATTATTTGTCAAAAGCAAGGGCTTCTATTTGGGGCATAGGATAAGTAATTGGGCAGTGATGGGGATGCAAAAAAATTATTAAACAAAAGAGCAACAATTAAATAATAACTAGTATTAATACAGAACTTTAAAAAATTTAAAATGCACAGAAAAAAGTTTAGGTCATATTTTATTTTTAAAATTGTCATAAATTTATTTATGCTTTTAAAAACTATATAACAGAAGTTTACAACTTCTTAATAATCCTCTTCTTTCTACTTTGTAAATATTTTAAATAATGAGACCATTGTTCGTCTCTTATTTTTTTAAAAGAATGCAAAATAATGCACTTTATAGCAAACCTGAGAATCACAGACCTGTGCAACAGGGAGTTGCATTTTCCATATAACTTATAAAACCCAGAACATAAAGTTAAATGATATGAGGTGTGAGAAATGAAAACTTTATGTGCATACAAATTTAGATTTTTAAAAAAATATTCACTAGGAACATAACGAAGAAAAATTAGGCTTTGGGGATTTAGCATAACAAGGGTATAGACTGTGGGTTTTCATATAAATTTTTGTACATGAAGTCAATGTCACACAGTTTACAATCAAGCAAGTCAATTAAGTTTACTCTTACTTTATGCTTCTGAGAAAATTTTATGGTGGCTCTTAAAGGGGGGAGGAGATGTATGTAAGGCATCACCAATCAAAAAGCACAAGTATAAAAGGGAAATATCTTGTATTTTATTTGTGCATAAGAGATATACACTAATATCACATACCACCCAGTTGATGTTTCCTGAAATAGCTACAAATGAATATGAACTTTGTAAAGTAACCCATATTTTAGATATACTAAAAATTTGCTAGTTAAAAGAACTTTATGGCAATATCTTTTGTAGTATAGGCAACTGGTGGTACCATGGATAGAGTGCTTTGACCTGAAATCAAGAAGACCTGAGTCCAAATCCAGCTTTGAGACTGATATCATTTAAGCTCTGATTGCCTCAGTTTCCTCAATTGTAAAATAGAGATAACAGAAGCATCTACCTCCCATGGTGGTTCTGAGGATCAATCAAGATAGTATTTGTAAAAAGCACTTAGTTACAGCATCTGGCACACAAAAGCACTTCATAAATGTGTATTACCTTCCCTTCCTTAATGGAAACAATCATTTCTTCATTTAATTGGATTTATTTATATTAAGGTTTTTTTTCAGGTATGTCATTTATTCCAATAGCTTTCTTGATTAAAAAAATAATCAATATGACATAATGTGTATATGTGTAAGACTAGTCTCCACAGGAGAGAATTAATAGGTTTTGTTTTCTCACATTTGTGACTTTTGGAGAAATAGGGAAGGGAGAAGCTCAAGTGTAAAAGTAAAGTATCTTGTATTATATCCATGCCTTACTGGTACTATCTTTTATGTATCAGAAGACCAGGGTCCTAGCCTCAGTTTTGTCATTAAATCATTCAATGTCTCAGACAAGGCCCTTTCAAAGTCTCGGTTTCTTCACCTGTTAAAACTGAGTACTGAATCAGACAATTCCTAAATTCTCTTCTATCTCTAACATTTTATGGACAATACTGCATATGGCATAAACTTTGTTGTTAATATATTCAGTAACAAGTGAAACGACATATAATCTATTCTCATTATGTCCTCAATGAAAAATGAAATGAAAACAAATGAAAAAACATTTAATAAGTGTTTACTATGTGCAAAGCACTATGAATATAACAAGAAAAATAGAGACTGTCCCTGCTTTCAAGGAGTTCACTTTCTAATGGGGGCAAAAATACATATAAGAGGTTTCAATTTTAAGTCACATGGAAATGTCCTGAGGGTAAGAATAACAAAGCAGAAGACAATGCATCATTTTTAGTAATTATTTCCAGTGATAAAACCATGTCCTTTTCTGATGCTTAACTATTTGATAAGGCCAAGGAAAATGGTAGCCAGCATTGTCTTCTCTAGGTCTTCAGGTCTACTAAGGAGGCAAAGTGGTAGGCCCTGCAGAGGCAGCTGCCAGATTTCATCTCCACAGAGGTTGCTTCTCTTTATAGTGGCTGGAAGCTATAATGGTGGTTTGGAGGGCACTGCCAGTCCTAGAGTTCTTGATCAGGTCTGAGTGGTCAAGGTGATGGCAGTAATTTAATTAGCCTGGTACACCTTGCCTCCTGTTTTTCCCTTAGGGTACCTTGCTTTTAGCATGAACATCCGAATACCTCATGTCATTTCATAAATAGATTGTGACATGTTTTGTTACTTAAGTGTCACAGTTGAACGAGGCTATCTGGTCCAAGTCATAACCAAGCAAGAATCCACTCTTATGATAACTGGCAATGGCTTTTGCTTGAAAACTTATAGTTAGGGGACACCCTGGCACTACTTTACTAGGTAACTCATTTTATTCTGGAATAGCTCCAATTGTTGGGAAGATTTTCCTCATATATATATGCCTAAATCCCCCTCTTTGCAACTTCTCCATTGCTCCCAGTATTCTCTAGGACCAAGAACAAGTCAAAACTCTCTTCCATGTCACAGCCCTTTAAATACTTGAATATAGCTTATCAATATGGCTAAATATTCCCAGTTCCTTCCAATGATCCTCACATAGCACAATTTCAAAGTCCCTATCATCTTTGTCACACTCTTCTGACTATTTTGTCCTCTATCAATGTCCTCTAAAATCTGGCATCCAAAATTAATGTACTATTATTGCTTATACTCCTTCCAGGTCAGAACACATGTGGAACATTACCTTCCTAGTCCTAGACCCTAGATTTCTATAAGGAGAGTTATCCTTTAGAGTTCACTTGTCTAAGGCATAACTTTAGTGTTCTGAAAAAAGGAGTTGTTAAATATTCTAAAAAAAGAGGTGCTCAATGTTCCGAAGAAAATAACTGCTATGACAATAAGTTAATTGCTTATAATTATAATGACAATAAGCTAATTGCTTATAATCTATATATAATTTACAGCTGAGGAGTAGAAAGGAGAGGAAGGTGATGAGGAAAGGAAAAGATGTATTACCACCTCTTGTTGCAAAAAAGTTGATAAGAATACTGCCTGAGATGGAAGTTCCCAATATGAGCAATACTGGCCTCTGTGGGGATGTTGGAACAATGGGGATGGGGTAGTAATTTTGGGTGCAATTGGAGGAATTGAATAAAAATAAGTGGGCAGTGGAAGCATAAGGAAAGAAGAGAAGAAAAGAAAAATTTGATAAATCATTGGTACATGTTTCGTCTGTTATATAACAGAATTAAAGTAATCATGATTACATCATTTCCCAAATAAACATAAAATGGAAGCTATAACCAATCAATGGTCAATCTGCCCACAGGTCTTAACAAGCAAGTGTTGGCAGGCCTGTAGCACATTGTTGGGAAGTCCAACATGCATCAGCAGGAATATGTGCATGTAATGACTTGTTTACAGTATGGTTACATGAAGCAATGTTGTGTCATCAAAATTTCAATACAGGGAAAAAAATCACAAATTTACAAAAACTTGTTAAATATAAGATTTATCATTTTTAAAAATATATTTTATATCTTTTTGAAATGACACAATTTTTAAAAAACCCAAACATTAAAGGAATAAATATTTCCAGGAGGGTACAGAATATTTTTTTTTTTAAAGCAAGTAGTAGGCCAAACAAGTTTGGGAACCTCTGGCCCAAGGAATAGGAGACGCTTTTGCCAATATCAGAACACAAGTCTGCAGATATTGTAGAGAAAAAAGTTCAGGTGAGCAAGGAAAGGCTTAGAAGGAGAAAACCAAAGAAGCAACAGATTAACTCATCCAGATGAGATGTCATACCTTGTTAATCCAGCCCAAATTGGAACTGCTTAATATAACAATAGAAGCTTGTTCATGATGCTTATCAAGGAATTTTATGAACAGTTTTTTTTTGAGACAGAAAGTGGATATTACAGCTTACATTTCCAGAGTTGTGAATTGCCCTGGCCACTGTATTACTTATACATGTGCCTTACTACTTTTAATATGTGTACCCAATCTTTCCATGCATTGCTGGCAAAATATGATTTAGGTTTATGGGTTGAATGTTTTGTAAATATGTGTTTGTTTTGCATTTTCAGCCAATGGTTAATACTGAGTATTGGTGCAGATTTTTTCATAGGAAATAACTCTAGTCTAGTCAATACTCATGAGCTACAGTGTTAATGGGAACAGTTAGCCACAGAGTTAACCTTAGGAACATAAGAGTACTAATTATAGCAACTGCTTTTACTTGGGGAAAAACCACAACTTCTCAGGCTGAGGGGAAGTCAGTTGAAAAGGAAGGGAAAGAAGGTTCCAGGAGCAAGAAGACAGGAATACGGGGAGCAAGAATACTTCTCACTACATATTATGTGAGGTAGGTGCTATTGTGGATTGGCTCATTTTGGGCAGGTGCTATGCTTTTATTAATGCTACCTGCAATAGTATTATTTTTCTGAGCAGTCATATCTCACTGCTGATTTGTGCTAAGCATGCAACAGACTCAAATCACCCACTCCTCCCCCCAGCCCAATTCATTTTCAGATGATCCTTTGACTTACTATCTTTCTCTCATCTTGTACTTGTGAGGTTGACTTTTTTTAACCAAATTATAAGACTTTAAATTTCATCTTACAGATTACAACCTTATGTTCTAGTTTGTCAAGAACTCTAGTTTCATCTTGTAAAACTGGTTCAATGTTTATTGGTATAGAGAGGCCTAAACAAGAGCAAATTTAGGTTCAATGAGAAGGAAAGGGGTGAGGAGAAACCTGAGATGGGAAAGAAATGGCAGAGAACAGTTTTAGCTTGGTGCTAAGTAGGGCCAATAGTAAACTTCATTTCAATTATGCAACTTTCCTTATATTAGAAATAGCTTAGCACATGTACACACACACATGTACATACACATGTGCGCACAACCCCCCTCCCCCAACAAACAAATCAACTATGTAATGAAAGGAAGATGAAGCTAAATACGAATTTATTTTTTTAAAACTTAATCAATACCAAAACAAGATATTGAATATATTATCTTAGTTGATTTGCTGTTTACCAGTGATTTTCTAAGTAAACTATCATGTCATCGACATATAGGTAGCCTGGCACCTGAGTGGCTCCATAGATACAGCACTGGACTTGAGTCAAGAAGACCTGAGTACAAATATGACCTCAAATATAATTTCAGCAATACTGTCAGAAACATTGAGTAATTCTTAATAAAAAATGCTGATAACAATACTTCTTGTTTTAGCAAAGAACTGCAAACAAAGTAGATTCCCACGAATGAGGGAATGGCTAAGCAAATTATGGTATATGAATGTAACTGAGAAATCAGAGAAGCATGGAAGACTTTTATGACATGATGCAAAGCAGAAAAACCCTGAAAAATATGATAACTAAAATGTAAGTATTTTTACAAGTACACTGAACTGAGTATTGTGTAATTATAGTGATCAGAGAAAAGATAAGGAAAACGTAAAACCTTCCTTTTTTTTTATTTGCAGAGGTAGGGTACTATGGACAAGGAATAGCTAGAGGACACGCTGTCAGACTCAGCTGCTAAGTTGGTTAATTTTATTAAACTGCTTTTCTTCCTCTTTCTTTTTTGTTAAAAGGACTGATTCCCTGGGAATATGAGGAGGGGATGCATATATTTGGAAATGAATATGGTATAAAAAGAAAGATAATAAAATTAAAATTTAAAAACTCCTCGAAGACATGGTGACATTTTTTCCTGCATTTCCAGTGAAAGGCGAAGTGCCTCCTTTAACTTTTAATACTCATCAGAACAAATGCTGAACAGACAGAGGAGGTGGGGAAGAGTAAAGGAAGAACAAATGCCTGGTCAGCCCTTAAGCGCTCTGCAATAAGAACAGAAACACAAGAAGACCATCGCCATCCTTAAGGCACCACCAGACTAACGTAACAAATACTTAAAATACTTCGAAGCAACCAAAGCCATTTCAAAGCAATTCTGAAGTTGGTGGCGTGATTCCTCTAGTTCTTCTCTTCTCCCAGTGCACTTCAGAACAAAGAGAGACAATTACCTCAGCATTCCTAATGCAATTTTTAAAAAATCACCCACAATCCTCACCCCAAAAAATTCCTCTGAGATCTTGAGAAAGCAAATAAAATTACGGCGCAATACTTAATTTTTATTGTAAGAGTAGCTTAAATTTATGCAGTGCTTTAAGGCCGACAAAACTTTTGATAAACGGTATCTTACTGGATCCTCACTCACACCAGCTCTGTGTAGCAGGTGGCATAAATATTATCCTCACTTTATAGATGGAAATTTACCCCTCAACGTACGGCTAATAAGCCGCAGAGAAAACACAACAGTCATCAGTTTCCCTATTTACCAAACAAGAGGGTTAAACTGGATAACAAAGCTTCCTCCAATACTAAATTTATAATTCTATGATTCAATGTTATTTTTGAAAAATATTGATACTTTTTTTAAACATTACTATCAATTTCAAATGAACCTCCTTCCACCTTAACCCCCTACTCACAGAGACACAGTAGGTTAAGATCACAGAATCAAAGCTAAAAGGGATCTCAGATCATCTTACATATGATTACAAACTGAGGCAGAGAGGTTATGTGACTTGTCCATGGTCACAGAATCATTAGCAGTCTCAAGCAAGATTTGTATCCAACTATACCAAATTCCAAGTTCATAAGACCCTAGGGTAGTCTATTGTCTCTAAATATGCTATAAATCAGGTCTCCCAGTCTCCAATTTTCAAAACCAAATTAATTTTAAAATAGTTATGTCTTAGTCCAAATGTAGGTGAAGGGAAAGGTGTCAGGAAATTATGGTCTTACAATTATAGTATATAATAAGGTCTTAATTTTAGGAAAGCTGCTTTAGGACACACATACACAATACACACACACACACTCTTCAACTCATCCTCACAGGTTAAAATCCATACTTCTTTTGAGATAAAATTAGAGAAAATGAGAAAGATTTAAATTTAAAAGACTTAATTTAAAACCAGAAAGATTTAAAATCTTAGAAAAATTTATTGAGAGAAAAAGAACCCAACAAAGTTCTTTTCTTGGCTTTAAAATAGGATTACTTCATTCAATAACATCTTGTCATATTTCTACATTGATCATACTTTCCCTCCAATACTTTTCCCCTTCTGCAGCCCATCCTCATCCTAAAAAAAAAAAATCACAACAATTTTCAGTTTTCAATGAGCTATTTGGCTCAATACAGTGTTTCCCCATGACAGGCATCATTTATCATAGATCATACCACCCTTGAAGCCTGAGTGTTTACATCATAGGAGAGATTCCCAGCACAGGTTTTTCCCTCTCAGGCATGTCCTCCAGTTTTCTAATTAAAGACTTCTAAACTCCTATACCAGTATTAGCTTTCTTGAATAGAAATCTTAATAATGATTACAAAGCATAGGGTACTTCATTTGACAAGCAATTGGTGCCAATGGTTTGATTCATGCTTCTGCTCTGAAAATAGAATTCGACATTATCATTTTGCACATGTGAAATTAGGGTTTCTGATCTGGAAAAGTTCCTTGGGGACCAACCCTTTTACAATATAGAAAAAGAAACTGGGACCCAAAAAGGTCGTTACTTGTCCAAGGTCACCCAGGTGACAAATGACAAAGCTGAGACTTAAAGTCATCTGTCTTCCAATCAGCACCCTTTACCTATATCTAATAAAATTAAAATCCTATTGCATTATAATCATGAAGTTTCATGTGTACAGAAATACTATCTGTCTATATCTATATTAAAGCACTATTTGTCTATACCTATATTAAAGCCTCAAAACATTAACAATCCAAAAGGGGGAAAAAGCTGCAGGATGAAGGAGGTAGGAAACAGCACACTTGAACACAATGTATATGTAGTATTTTCCCATTGTCTCCCCTGTTCCCCCCCTTCTCCTCCACCACTAAAAAAGTCTGAAGTAACTACTAATAAGTCACTCACTGCCAAGTATGATTTCATCATTTTCCTGCTCACTAATTTGATTATTCTTGTGGGAGAGGAAAAAAAAGTGAAAATGATGAATGATTCCTTATGCAATGCAGAAAAAATTTAAGGTTTTAGATCTTAAAGTGACAGAATACCCCTCATGCAGAAACAGAACATGATTCATTATCTAAAGTACCTAAAAGGAAAAAAAAAAAAATATATATATATATATATATCTGTAGAGCATTTCAGAGCAGATGATGAGCTCAACTTGATAAATGGATATGTAAATTACTGTTGAGATAGTTTTGTCCAAATAACTTCTTACTTCTATCAGAAATATTTAATTTTATTTCAAAAATATTTCATGTAATTTTCAGAAGTATTTCAATGAATCTGGAAGAATCCATTTTAACCACTCATTAGTTCATAAAGCAAAGGAGAGAGAAAATGTAGATATTTGCTTGATTAATCAACATATGTATGAAAAGTAAGCATTTTGCAAAAAAGAACACAAATTGATATTTTTTACCCTAACACTTTAATTTATATACACACACACACACACACACACACAATTACAAGATAATCCTTAAAGAAATAAAGAACAACTTAACTAGATTAAATTGGAGGGATATTCATTATTCATTCAGTGGTCTACTTGGGGTCACGAAAATATAATAAAAATGACAATATTATTCAAGTTAATTTACAGATTTGTTGCTATGTAATCAAAATACTAAAGAGATACTTTACAAAGCAAGACAAACCAAAATAACAATTCATTTAGATAAAAGTCTAGACTACCCATGGAAATAGTGAAAAAATCATAATTAAGGAGATAATAGCACTTTTATACATCAAAGTATATGATAAAGGAGTAATCATCAAACCATTTGATACTAGTTATAAAACAGAAAGTAAATCATCAGAAAATACTAGATAAGGAAAAATCAGAAATAATTTAACTCAATAATCGTTGTTCTTAATAAGTTTGAAAACAGAAATTATCTAGAAAAGAAGTTCCTGAATTACTGAAAAGAATTACTGGGAAATTCAGAAAGGATTCTGGCAGAAACTAGGTTTCTAATCAGTATTTTATACAGTATCTCACAATAAATTCAAGATGGATACACGACTTGAATAAAGATAATAGGGATACAGATTAGCATTAGCCTTGAGATCTTAGTAGAACAGGATACTTTCGGAGGAGGAAGTTATCAGTGAAGCTCAGCACCTTCTCACAATCTCACAAGAGTTGCTAAGGGTGATGGGATTTTAAGTGACCCGTCCAGGGTGACACTGTCAATATATGTAACTTGCAAAACATGATCCCAGTTAAAAATCAGATCATAGAAATTAGAAGAGAAGGGGATCATATGCCGTTTACAACTACATGTAGTTAGATAAATTCTTCACCAAATTCTTCAAGGAGATGATTACAAAAGATAAAATAAATAATTTTATTACATGAAATTGAAAGGCTTCTGCACAAACAAAATTAATGCATCTAGTAAAAAAAAGGGAGAAATGGTTATGGAAAAAAAGCCTTTACATCAAATATTTCTAAGATTTGA
Organism: Pseudochirops corinnae; assembly: GCA_028646515.1. Lineage (NCBI taxonomy): Eukaryota > Metazoa > Chordata > Mammalia > Diprotodontia > Pseudocheiridae > Pseudochirops > Pseudochirops corinnae. The sequence goes on along the minus strand of CM053591.1, from coordinate 46,916,997 downwards.
TATCTAAGATACATAGACAACTAACTGAAATATGTAAAATTAAAAGGTATTCCCCCAATAAATAAATAATAGAAGGTTCACGGATATAAACAAAGTCTGAAAAATATTTCAAACTACTAACAACCACATTAAAGAATGCCCCAACTCACAATTAAAAGACATTTAAATCAAAACAACCTACAAATTGACAAAGAGGACAAAGGATGGAAACAGTCAATATAAGAGAAATTGTGGAAAGATAGACACACTAGGGCATTTTTGGTGGAAATGTGGACAACCATTCTGGAAAGAGTTTTAGAATTAGACAAAGTAAAAACAATGTCCATATACTTTGACCCAAAGATTTCACTCCTAGTCATATATAAAGAAGCAATAGCAAAAGGAGAGGCCACATATAGGAAAAAAAATTACCACTTTTTAGTAGCAAAGAACTGGAAATACAGATGATGCTCATTTAGGTTGTAGTACATGAATATAATGCAATGTTACTGTGTTATAAGAAATAAATATCATGAATACAGAGAAGCACTGAAAGACATATTTGAACTGATAGGCAAAGTACATTTAATAGAATCAGGAAAGTATGTATAATTATTTGGAAAATGAGAACTGCTAAGTAATCAAAATTAAATGCTGCAAAGTTATAAACACCAAGCCTGGCCCCCAAAGAGATAAACAATAAGAAACTAGGTCCCACTTTTTTACAGAGATAGGGACATCATTGATGTGGAATACTGCATATAACCGCAGATTTTTTTTTTAATATGTTGATTATTTATGTAGAACTTGTTTTTTGTATTTTTTTCTTTTCTATTTTAAGTTAAGAACAGCTCTTACAGGAAGCAAAGGGGAAGGATACAGCATGAAAGTATGTCATATAAAAAAAGATATCACTATAAACTTATTTTTAAAAATAATGGTATTACTCATGCAAAATTCATTCCACTAAATTAATCAGTCAATCTGCTTAAGTCGTAAATATTCTGAAACCTGTGACAGATCCTGAGTTAGGAGAGGAAAAAGTAGATGGAATCCAATGACTGGCTTCTCTACAATGACAATGACCCAACTCATAATGAAACTTCCAAAGAAACTAGATCAAACTAAATATTCACCTCATTCCACAGATTTGGCTATGATTTTTTTTTCCTATTTTCAAAAACTAAATCCATTCTCAAAAGATGAAGATTTGACATCACTGATAATATTCAAAAGAATGTGACGCAAGCTTTAAAAGCAATTATTGAAAAAGATTTCCAAAAATATTTTGAACAAAGATAACATTGTAGAAAAATCTATGTGGCCTTGTGAAATAACTATTTTAAGGTGTTCCATAATGTACTAAGTTTTTGGTAAAGTTAATACAGCCAAATAAATGCTGTGCCCTTCAAAATTCTTGATAAATTTCAAGTTTCCCAAGAGTAATATGTTATAAAACATTGAAAAGAAACTGAGCAGTGGTTCTGAAATAAATCCTCAAAATATTGTTATATTCCCAAATTATACTGTAGCAATAATATGACTTCAAATAATTCAATTTATTAAGTACAAGGCACTAGACCATTTTATATAATCAGTAATAATTCTACTGAAAAGAGCTATTTAAAATTTACTATTCTATAGCCTCTTATAATATAGAACTGCTTATACGTCCACTACCATGCCATCTGAGAAAAAGACTTTAATAAAACTTGTACCCATAGGAGCTTGGCACTTGAAAGATTAACTTGCTCAGATAATTAGCTGAGACAAACTGCCCACAAACTAAAATGTGGGTAGCCAGCTGGAATGATACTAGGGATGCCTAGATAAATCATCTTTAAAAGCTGGAATTCGGGTTTTTTTTACATAAATTTGTAAACAAACTTATAAAAATCAGTATTTTGTAACTAAAAGTCTTTAAAAGTTTTTTTCATTTTTAATAAAAGTGCCCAACTTAAATTCTAAGGTTTTAAAAATTTATTGTTTTGGAACAGGTCATGTAAGCTTTCTTCAGTTGTCTTTCATATAATTTTACACTAACATCTGCTCAATTTAAGATACAGGTATATTTATAGTTTTCTCATTACCTTAGTCCACATTGAGAGTGCATGATGATACAATATGAGTATTAATATGCAAAATATCAACAAAAAACATCTGGAAAGCTAATGAATAATCAAGGGATTTAAAATTAAACTACAGAATTTTGCCTTAGAATCTTTAGGACAACACTGTCAAGTTCAATCTATTCACTTCAACTCCTGAATCAATTTTTCAAACTTTATGACAGGTCTAATAGTTCCCACCTGTTTCTCTAGCTTGACTCTTGACTGGCATGTTACCAGCTAGGGTGGAAATGTAGACAAAGACCCCTATTAGAATCTAGCGATTTCTCTACTGTGAGGTCACTCAGCCATTAAATTAGTTCCAGCCCAATTTCTTGTCCTCTCAGGGCTTGAATCTTCCCCTCCCCCCTCTGGAGTGGTGGAAGCTTTAGGAAGGGGGTTGAAGAGTAAGGGGGAAGGGAAGTAGAGACTGGAATGGAGATTAAGAGGAAGAATAAGGAGGGGGAAGGGGGAAGGAGAGTAGTGGAAAGTAGCACAAGGGAAAAAAGAAAGAGACAAAGGTTTGATATTGAATTAAACCCTCATTAACCTTAAAGTCCGAAAATGAAAGAGAAATACTGTCAATATGAAATAATGATGATTATTTTCTCCAAGCATACCAAGCTCCCACACACAGACCTCCGTCTGGGGAAGGAGGCAGTCAGGGCAAACAATATTCTCTAGCCCTGCTTTAGAAAAGGAACATTATATGTCATTTCTCAAAAAGAAAGAATTCTGAGTCGAGTCACAAAGCTAAATTTTTATTTCTAAAATATTCTCAGAAGTGAGATGGATAGGGGGTGGGGAGTCTAAGTTTTAGATTCTGATTTAGACTATCAAAACATCTATCACATCTGGAAGGAACATTAGTCTAATATTTAAACTGTACAAATGACAGAAACAAAGCCCAAGGTCATGCAATGAGTTAGTAGAAGATTTGGGACCATAACCCAAATCTCTTGACTACCAAACCAGTGCTCTTTCTATTAAGACATGATACCCACCACTGCGTTTCCCCCGACTCCTCCCTTTATTTCCCTTTCTCTCTCTACTTCTCCCTCTAAAACAGACCCAGTTAGAATTGAGAACTGGTATTCTGGGTCTTCTCATAGGTCCAATTTAAACTCACAAAATAATCCAATGCATTCCTCAAGCTACATCAAGCTTTGGAAACCTACCAACTCAGCTAAACCCTCCTGCTGGTCCATGGCTTTCAGCTATCAAAACGATTCTGGCTTCTCCAAAAGTATGCTAAAAAGACATGGAAATATTACCCCTACCTCTTATATTTTCTCTAAATAGATATTAAACTTAATACACAATGCAGCACATAAGTCCACTTAGGTTTAACAAAAATTGATCAGCATTTCATGGTCAGAATATGTTTAAGAGAAAATTTAAAAAAAAAGATCAAAGCAGCTAAATAAGGAGGCAACATGTGTAATTTCAGTAAAATATGGTCAGAGTACCCAAAAAATATATAAGCACATGCATGCTCGCTCTCGCTCTCTCCCCACCACTCTCTTTCCCCCATCCCCTTATCCCCCTATCCCTCATTCCTGAAAGGAACAATCCCATGATATCATGACATCATGTTTCTTCCACCTTCCCAATGTTTAATTACAACCAAGTTCCTTGCAACCACACTGAGTCATCAGTATCTGTGACAAGTTTTATGGCTCCAAGATGGGTTGACTTTCATACAATGGGATCAAATGAGATCTTCCATTTGATAGCAGCTGGATCATAAGTTAGACCAAGGTTTTCATCTAAATGAGGGGGAAAGAAAATTTCCTCCAAAATGTGTTGCTAACATCTATGATCAGTGGAACGGTATGATCATCATAACTATGAACCAGGAAGTCGTATTTGACAGCGTTATACAGAAGGGACTGGAGAGAGGAAACACTGATAAAGAGATTATTCTAACAGTCCAAGCAAGAGAGAATTGTGACCTGAATGTGACCTAAAGTGTTAGCTATAAGAATAGTAAGAAGAAAATAGATATCAGACAGATTTAATAGCATTTGATGACTTGATTAAGGAGTAGATGGAAAGGAAATAATCAAAAGCCAACCTAATGGGGGAGGCAGGGGAACCAGACTTGCAATTTCATTAGTGTATGGTATGACAACTTGGTATGGGAACTCCCTCCACAGCACAACAGTAATATATGGTCAGAGACTATAGGAACACAGAAAAGTTAAGTAACTTGCTTACCCATCATCACAATGCTAGTATATTTCAAAGAAAAGACTGGACTCTAGGACTTCCTGACATCAAGGCTAGCCTTTAATCCCCTTTATCCTCTTGGATCTAATCTTGTTTAGTCCGTGAAAACTGGTATGGAATACTACCCAAAAAATGTATGTGAGTTTAACTAACTCACAAGGATATCCTATGTAAGACTCAGGTTACACTATCATGGTTACTTCTGCCCATAAAAGAATGTCCTCTGATGATAAGAAAAGCTACACATATGAAAGAAGAAAAGAAAAATTGAGCAGATTATTTCTAAAGCTTTACATACACCCAAGTTGCTTTGCTGGACTTGGGGTAATCAAGTCAACAAGCATTAAGCACTTAATATTTGTCAAGTTTTGTACTAAGCACTGGAAATGGGTAATAAACTAAAGTATCATTAAATAGTAAAGTGAGAATAATTCCATATACAGTAAGCATTCTATTATTTGGCTTCCCCCCCCCCCCTCAGCGAAATCCTTGCCTCATATTTTACAGAAAAAAACTAAGGTTATTCACTATGAGCTCCATCTTCTGCCCTCTTCCTCATCTCCTATCATTCAAATGACTTCTCCCACTATCTCCTCCTTTACACCTGTCTCACATGATGAAGCGTCTTTACTCCTTACCAAGGCTAACTTCTTTACTTGTCCAAGCAATCCCATTCCATTCCACCTCCTCCAACAGAACACCCACTCTGTCATCCCAAGTCTATCACTTATTTTTCATCTCTCCCTGTCTACTAGTGCATTCCCTACTGTCTACTAACATTCCCATGTCTTCCCTATCTTGAAAAAATTCTTACTTGATCCTTCCATCTCCACTAAATATCATCTTACATCTCTCCTGCCCCTAGCAGCTAAACTCTTCTAAAAGGCTGCCTACAATAGGTGCCTCAATTTTCTGTTCTCTAACTCCTTACAGTCCTGTCTACTTTACCATTCTACCAACACTGCTCTCTTCAAAGGTACCAATAATTTTTTGGTTGCCAAATCTAGTGGCTTTCTCTCAATCTTCTTTTGCTGCAGCCTTTGACACTACTGATCACTCTCCTCCTTGGCATTCTCTTCTCTAATTTTTCAGCATACCATTGTCTCCTGGTTCTCTTTCCACCTCTCACCTATCTGACCACCCCTCAGTCTCCAAAACTAGATGCTCATCCAGACCATGCCCTCCAACCACAGGCATGCCTCAGGGTTCTGTCTGGGGCCCTCCTCTCTTCTCTTTTTACACAATTTCCCTTAGTGATCTTACCAGCTCCAAAGAACTTAATTACCATTTCTATGTTGATTACTCTCAAATCTACTTTTCCTGCCCCAATCTCTTGGCTGATTTCCAGTCTCACATCTCCAATTGCCTTTCAGACACCTAAAACTCAATGTAGAGTAGACATCCTAAACCCGCCACGTCCAAAACAGAACTGCTTCCCTCTAAACCTCCCTTATCTCCTAATTCCCCTGTTACTATAGAAGGCAATAGCATCTTCCCAGGCCTTCAGGCTTGCACCCTAAAAGCTATCCTGGATTACTCACTATCTCTCACCCCTCACATCCAAGCCACTGCCAAGTCCTATAGATTTCATCTCTATCACATCTCTCACACACTCTCCCTTTCCTGCTCTGACACGGCCTCTCTCAGCATTGGGTATTTTCTCTGGCTTTCCCCCCATGCCTGGAATGCTCTAACGCTCTCCCTCCTCAGCTCTGACTACTGGTTTCTCTGGCTTCCTATAAGTCCCAATTAAAATCTTATCTTTTACAAGAAGCCTTTCTCAATCCCTCTCCTCTCTTAATCACTTCCTATCTATCCTGCATATAGCTTGCTTTGTGTATATTTTTTCTGCATGTTGTCTCCTCCATTAGACTGTAAGCTCCTTGAGGGCAGGGTCTGTCTTTTGCCTCTTTTTGTATCCCTACTACTTAGCACTGTGCCTGGCACATAATAAGTGCTTATTGAAAGTTTAGTGATTGACTAACTGATACGAATACTAATATTATTAACAAAAAGTGGGGCATAGTATAATGAAAGCTAGTTTGGAAATCAGGAAGGGTTCAAGTCCAGTATCACACACATATTGGCTATGTGACCCTTGTTACTTTACCAAGAGGTGCTTACAGCACTATGAGACTACAAATTGCAGAGAAGGTACCCAGGTGCATTGGTAGTGAGATTTTCCACACCAAGGTGTTCCCAGTATCAACTAAATCATAGGTCCAGTCTTTACTACAACTCCTATTATTATCACATAAAATAAAAAAGTTAATTGTTGCTTCTATGCACAGGGAAGTTTTTTGTAATGGTGAAGGGGAGAGAAAGGGGTTTGACTCTGGCTTCTCAAGGTCAGTGACAGTAATTTACATGTGTAAATTACCACCTTTCATTCACTTGCATTAGATCATGAACTGGAGAACTTGGAAAGCAATAAAAAAAGATTGATCACCTGAGAGGTATAAATGAACTCAGTTAAGGAAAAACTTTAACTAACCTGGATTCTTTCCCAAAATTGTCCCAAAACAATAAATATCAAAGCTATGAACACAAATGGCATAGGCTGAAACCATATTAAATTCCATTTCAACAAATGGAGTATGTATCCAAGAAAATACCAGTTATGACATCATCTTACATTAAATATATGATTAATTCTAAAACTTTTTACTCTTTTAAAAGTCTCTTCAGTAAAGAATTTAGTATGTACATACTCTACTAAACTTATTTAAACTTGAGTAGTCCCGTAAGAGTATATTTCTGCCTGAAAACACTTGATCAAATGGTATTTTGAGGCATAGGATCTTTAGACCTTCTTACTAATATAAGGAAAAAAATGTTTTCCTTATCAATATATTCTACTGTATCTATAATTCCATTTTAACATTGATGTTCTGGACCAAAACTCTCAGAGCCAGTCCTGCTACATCTCCCAAGAGGCTTCAAAGTTCCCTGAGGGGATCTCTGGGTCTCTTTTTTCTACTACAGAGGCTCAGGTCCCTATCCCCCATTTTTAAGGAGTCAGAGGCTAAGATTCCCAGTTCTATTTAAGTATATAACATCAATCAGTGAGTCAACAAGAATTTATTAAGCATCTACTATGCTAAGTACTGAGGACACAAAGAAACGGAAAAGAGTCTCTCAAAGAGTTCACAGTCTAACAAGGAAGACAATATATAAACAATTATGCACAAATAAGATATATACAGGATAGACTGGAGATCATCTCAGGGAGAAGGCACCAAGATTAAGGAAAACTGCTAAAGGCTTCTTGAAGAAGGTGAGACTTTAGCTGAGAAATCCAAGAACGGTAGATAACTAGTGTCACTGGATCCCTCAACAGGGAGTATGGTGTAAAAAGAATGGAAAGGTAGGAATAAGCCAGGTTGTGAAGGGCTTTAAAAGTCAAACAAAGGACTTTCTATTTGATCCTAGAAGTTATAGGAAGCCAATGGAGTTCATTTAATAGGGGGGTAACATAGGCAGACTTGTGCTTTTAGGAAGATCAATTTGACAGCTGAGTGAAGGAAGAACTGGAGTGGGGAGAAACGCAAGGCAGGAAGACCAACCAGCAGGGTATTGCTACACGAAGTGATGAGGACCTGCATCAGGGTAATACTAGGGTCTAAGGAAAGAAGGACACACATACAAGAGATGTTACAAAAGCAGAGGACTTAGCAATGGATTGGATGCAGGGATGGAGGGTGGGTGAAAGAGAGTGACCGATCAAGGATAGCTACTAGGTTGTAGGCCTAAATGACTGGGAGAACACTGGAGCCCTTGACGATAACAACAGGGAAGTCAGGAAGAGGGTAGTGACTTGTTTTTTGGTTTTTCTGGGGGGGGAGCAGAGGAAGATAATGAGTTCGGTTTTAGATATGTTGAGTTTAAAAATGTCTACAACACAGTTTGAGATGTAAAATAAGCAGCTGAAAATATAAGACTAAGGATCAGGAGAGAGATCAGGGCTAGAAAAAATAGATTTGCAAATTATCTGCATTAAATCCATGGGAGCTGAAGAGATCACTAAATGAATTGGTACAAAGCAAGAAGAGAAAAGGGTCTAAGAGGGAGTGTTGGCAGATACCTATGTTTACAGGGTGTCACCTGGATGAAAATCTAACAAAGAAGATTAAGAAGGAGTGATCAGAGAGGTGGGAGGAAAACCAGGAGAGAACAATGCTATGAAAACTTAAAGAAAAGATAGTATCAAGAAGAGCTTGATCTAGAGACAGGTCAAAAAGGATGAGGATTGAGAAAAGTCCATTTGGGGAAAAAAAGGCCATTAGATTTGGCAATTAAGAAATCATTGGTAACTATGGAGAAAGCAATTTCAGCTAAATGATGAGGCTGGAAATCAGATTATAGAAAGTTAAGAAAAAAGAGTAAGGGGAAAGGAAGTGGAAGCAAAAAGTCTCCGACCCTTTTGAAGACACTGACATTACCTTTTGGCTATGCAGCCAATGGAAAAATTGGGTACCACATAGAAGGCCAATCTGAACCACTTTCAGAATGTCCACAAATGTACTCCTCTTATATGTCATCACAATCAGAAATGTGTCTTTCAAGTGTAGATGCCATTTTTGCAAGCTGAGAGGGTCTGCCCAAGTGTCAGATCACCATCACACTGTACTTGAAGCCTACTAAATTGTATGTCTCGTTGTGATAGGACCAGCATCTACCAGTATTCCTCCTTCTTCTCCCTTGTCTGCTACTCCTGCTGTATATAGTTTAGATTTGTTTTTCCCTAAAAAGTGACAAGTGTCCCACGTGTTTGTCTCTCTTAACTGACTCAGCTTACTGGAAGCCTCTGGACAAGCTGACATAGCTTTGCGACCGCCAGGGGGCATTAAAAAACCCACCCATGGCCAGGGCTGGGGGAGAGAGGTTGGGACCCTTTAGACTTGGCAATAGTTGTACTAAAGCTGTGCTAGTCACAACACCCTGATCTGCTGACCTGTCCAGATTTCATAAGAAGTGAAGGAGCCATATCTTACCCAATCCAAGTGTAGCCTTACTGATTAACCCTTCTATGCTATGGCTAAGTAAACCTTTTGTTAACTGTTGAATGATCTGAATCAGGAAAGTGCCTGATTTCATCCCAACACAGAACCTTAAGTAACAGTGCTTCACCCAGGCACACCCTTAATACTCATCATCATGCAGCAGCAAGTTTTGCTGATCAATTTGGGTAAAAAAAAAAAGTTTCCTTTCATTTGTTTTATATTTTTAACCTCTAACCAAAGTCCATGAAACGGGGGCTGAGTGGAGTAACCTGGCAGTGAAAGTAAGCACTCAAATATCCAAAAATGGTTAGTGGGGTTAAAAAATGAAAATTAGAGAAGAAAATACTAGAAAACATTTAAAAATGCCAAACTAAGCTTTTATCTGGATTAAACATATTTTAGATGTCACACAAATGTGCCATTCTAAATACTTCTGCAAAATATCTCCAAGTAAGACAGCACGAAAGGAGAAAAAATTGCCTAAGGAGTGAACTCCTTTTCTTAGATTTTTCTTTGACAGTTACTCATTTTTTCAGAGACCATTCTAAGAAGCCTAATTTAAAGAGACAGTCACCAGATCCACAACCACCAATTCTTAAAAATATAAACCTTGTTGAAGCCTTAAGATGAAACTTCATCTTCCCATCACTACTACGTTCTTCTAAAATGGGGGAAAAGGTCTCTTTCCTTGTTCTACAAATCAGGTTTTTAAAACTTAGGTGAAAGCACTAATCAACGTCATCCTATATACATCTTTATTCAGACTCTTTTCTGGCTAGCTTTTGCCCAAAAGCTTACCCATCTAGAAGATTCATTGTGGATGAAGTCACTTCAGCAAACAGAACTATTTTTCCCAGTTGCTTCGTCTGCAAATTTTTTCGATAGATTTCCAGGTTAAAGTGTTCTGAGGCAAAGTCCTCTGTTGCAGTGACAACTGGCATATGAGAGGGGGTTACTTCCACTTCAGGCTCATAGGCTGAAACAAATTTAAGCGTCAACTTGCTGAATGTCATTTCTCCTTCCGTATTCACATTTCTTGCAAGCCACTGCATAAAAGAAACTCGGACGTCCTGCATTAAAAGGAAGAAATTAAAAGGTCTAAATCATTTCAATTCAACAAATTTATTAAACACCTACTATGTGAGGAGAACATGTGCTAGGCACTGGAGATAATAAAAATTAACAATAATAACAAAAACAGCTCCTTAAAATGCTTTCAAATCAAATGACTGATTTTTCAAGACATCAGTAGGTCTACAGAATTCACTGATGTGGGCATTCCCTCCACCAGTTCCATCTGTAACTTATCAATACTTTTCAATCTTATATAAGTTGTGTCCATATGTCTTCCACAGAGGAACTCTCCAATACACTAAAGTCTTTCCTCTAGGTTTTTTAACATTCAGTTGCTATCAGTGCAGCAACTCAAGACTTAGCAATATCTGTTATGGACTTACCTCCTTTACTGATCATACACTTCCTTGATAATAACTTTCATGCCACTTATAATACATAAAAGTGATCATTGGCAATATGCTACAATCTACTGACATCCAACACAAATTGCTTTACTTTCTTTTGGACCACCTGCCATTTGATTTTTGTTTTGGCTTTGTTTTTTGGGAGGCAATTGGAGTTAAGTGACTTGCCCAGGGTCAGGCAGCTAGTAAGGGTCGAATGTCTGAGGCCAAATTTGAACTCAGGTCCTCCTGATTCCAGGACTGGTATTCTATCTACTAAGTCACCTGGCTACTCCCATTTGACTCTTTAGAAACTAAACTAAATCAAAGAGCATCTTTAAGTACAAATTCTCAAACCGTACAGTCTTCTCTTCCAGTTCAATTCTGAGCAAACCTCACTAATTTTCAGTAGTATTTGTCTAAACTGAGTACTGATAGACTAACTCAAAGGGTGGCCTATCAAAATGCAGTTCATAATCTAAGCAACAGATATTCTTCAGCCATTTGGCATTTCCTGTGTGGATTATTGGTCCAATCTCATGGATCTCACTGAAGAGACGCTGGGGCCTCTGGAGCTTGATGTAATCAGTACAATGCATCTCAAAACAGTACCAAGTGAGGAACCTTACTCTCAATAGAGTCCATTTTCTATCTGATGTCTGTATTAAATATTCTCAAGCAGCAAGGTGGCAGTAGTGGATAGATTGCTGGGCCTCGATTCAGTTAAATTATCTTCCTGAATTCAAATCTGGCCTCAAATACGTACTAGCCATGTGACCCTGGGCAAGTCACTTAACCTGGTTTGCTTCAGTTTTGTCATCTGTGAAATGAGCTGGAGAAGGAAATCACAAACTACTCTAGTACCTTTGCCAAGAAAATCTCAGATGGGGTCATAAAGAGTCAGATGTGAGTCGGACACAAGTCGGATATAACTGAACAACTGGATGTTCTCCATGACAGCGGCGAAGACCTTTGTTGAGCACACACCTCCCTATTATACCCCTTACTTGACAATGAGAACCAGAGATTACTGAGCAAAGTTAGGCAAATAAGAATATGAGTGAAATACAAAGTGCTATGAGATATTAAAGGACAGAAAAGTAAAAGAAAAAAGTCACTTCCATTCAGAATGAGGTAATATTAACCAAAGCTACACCCTAGATAGTATTTTAAAATTTCACTCTCTTGCCCATCCATTGGGGAATGGCTAAACAAGTTGTGGTATATGAATGTAATGGAATACTACTGTGCTGTAAGAAATGGGGAGGAGACGGATTTCATAATAACCTGGAGAGACTTATATAAACTGATGCTGAATGAGGAGAGCAGAACCAGAACTCTGTACACAGTTATAGACACATTGTATCTGTGATGACTAACTCTGATAGACTGGGCTCCTCTCAGCAATGCAAGGTAATAAGATGACTCCAAAAGACTCATGATAGAAAGGGCTATCCACATCCAGAGAAAGAATTATGGAGTCTGAATGCAGATTGAAGCCAACTGCTTGTGCTTTCTCATTTTTGTTTTGTTTCTTCTTTCTCATTATTCATTCCATTAGGTTATAATTCTTCTTTACAACTTAACTAAGGTTTAATGTGAAAGTATATGTATAACCTATATCGGATTGCATGCCGCCATGGGGGGAGGGAGGAAAGAGGGGGAGAAAATTTGGAACTCAAAAACTTGTGGAACTGAATGTTGCAAACTAAAAATAAATAAATTTAAAAGAAAAAAGTTGTACTCCCTGTGATTATTATATATTACAATCATAGAATGATCAGTAAAAAGGGGCCCTTAGTGGCCCCAAACTCCTCGTTTTACAGATAAGAGAACTAAATCATAGATCACAAAGCTATTAAGTATCAGAAACAATGAAAATAACCCAACAATAGCAACAATGAAAGTGGCACCAAACTCACGGGGACCACAAAACTGAACATGAGGACGTGCATACTAAGGTAGTTTTTAAGTATAATATTATCTATGTTTTATTGTGTTTTTATTTATTTTGTTAAACATTTCCCAATTGCATTTTATACTGGTTTTGGCTATACTCAGAATTGCTGTGGGCCACATGCAGGCCATGTGTTCAATGTCTATGTATTTAGGTTATCACCATTTAATCTGAACATCAGGTAGATAGCGCTTCTGTTCTGCCAAGACCTCTTCCTTTGTTGCTCCTGCTCAACTGACACAGATTTAGAAACATCACAGAATAAAAACTCAGAACATCTTCAGGCTTTGGGTGATTAAATGAACATGAGTAAATACCCATTTCTGGTTCTGATTCACTGAAGTAATTTATAAGCACAGGCAAGCAGTATCACGTGGATTGTTGTGACATTGCTGGAAAGCAGCAGTCATCTGTTTTCATTCATTTCCCCCATCGTGTTTTATGTTTAAGGACTATGAATGAGAGTAATTGTCAGGGTTGGCTGCAAGACCATCTACTCGCTTCTTTCTAACTTCTCTCTCCCACATGGCTGCCAAAATGCACCAGTTTTACTAGTGGCTCTGCACAAGTCTTTTTAGCAATTCCCTGTTGCTTCTAGGACAAAAAACAAAATGTTCTAGTAAGCCTGACATTTAAATTCCCTCTCCAATCTGACTCCACCTGTCTTTTTTGTTTAGAATAACATCAACAACAACAAAATTTCCTGTAGAGTTCCAAACATGTCGTATAAAATAGTCACGATCTTTTCTTGAAGGGAAGTTTCTACACTTCATAGCAAAACTCACAGTATGATTAGTGAGAGCTATGCTATTTAACTGTTCTCACTTTTGTTCCAATAACCAATCATGTATATCCAGTGTCCAAAGAGTTAGAATGGCCCAGAAGGCTATCGAATTAGTAGAGTTAGCATTACTTTTTTTTTTTAAAGTAAAAGTAGCCCACAAAACTTGGTGAGGGTGTGGGAGGGGGGAAAGAGATTCTTCTAACTAACCCTGATGATTACTTTTATGCACAGTACATGAAACATGAAAAGGGAAATGAATAAAATCCGATAGACTACTGTTCTTGAATAATATCAAAACAGTCCAGATACTACTAATGTCTTTTTAATTATTAAAGACCTGAAAATATTTTGAGTTTTTAATTCTGGGATGTTTCTAAATCTCTGTCTCATGCAAAATGAACAGAAACTTAGAAAGTACCCATCAGCTGGGGAATGACTGAATGTAAAATAGATGAATATAATGGAGTATTACCGAACCATAAGATAACCATTTAAGAAAGATGGTTACAGAGAAACCATGGGGAGACTCATATGAATTGATACAAAGTAAAGTAGATAGAACCAAGAGAACAACTGGTACTGTAACAATAATGTGAAGAAAAACTATTTTAAAATACTTAAGAACTTAGATCAATTTAATGGCCGACCATAACTCCAGATTATTTTTTAATGAAATATATGCTGCCCAACTCCTGTCAGATAGACTCAAGCTGCAGAGTGAGACACACATTTTTAGGATATAGTCAATATGGGAATTTGTTCTACTTGATTTTGCATATTTGTTACAAGAGTTTTGTTTGAGTTTTTTTTGGGGGGGAAGAAAGGGAATGTGGGGCTAAGAATAGGAACCTCCTCCCCCAAAATGAAAAGAGGACAGAAGATGAGAAAAAAAACACACAAAAAATAAGAATTTGAAAGTTCCATACTGAATTCATTACACACTAAAAAAGAAAACTAAGTTCTGAGAAACAATTCTATGTACAATTTTTCTCTGTTCTGCAATATAATTTTCATTATAAATTGAATATTTATTTAGCTTGGTTTTTGTTAAGCTCAAAATTTAAAAATAAATGGAAGAAAAATAAAGAGAAAGCTTTTAGAATAGTCCAAGTGAAAGGTGATGATGGGCCTGAACTGGGGTAATGTTCATATAAATGATCCAAAGCAACCACTTCTGTTTCTACTGTCAAAAGGCATCTTCCTCCTGCTGCCAACCCAACTGGGATGTGGAGATCCTCCAGTGTAAAGAGCAGCCCTCCCTTCGAATTCAGAACTCCCATCTACTGCACATTTTCTTTGAGAGCAAAGGAATGGTGTTCTCCATTCAATGAAGAACATTCTCATACCTGGTCATACTCTACATATCCCACTGACTCTAAACTCCTATAGATCAATATTCAAACCCCATTCTATACCTCCTACCACCTAACTCCTCATTTCCACCCCCTCAATTCTCCCACCCCCAAATTGCATCCTAACTCCAAGTCCTTTCAATGTGCCCCCTTTGGAATGCCTGTTTCATAGGCAACAAACTTTCCTTCCCCTTAAATCCTTTCCTCTCCTACTCCTTCCATCTACTGGCTCTATTAGCTGTTTCTTCACTCATTTTCTTCAGCTCACTGCTCAAGATGGGCGAGTTGGAATGCTCCTTGTTCCCCATTGTCATTTTCAGCTTCTCCCACTTCCTCTATCACTCAGTAACCTCGATTCCTTTAAGGTTCAGACTATTATTATCTGCCAGCCAATCAAAATCCTGGTAGCTGTTGGCTACAAACCCACAGGTAACTCCCCTTCCCCAATGAGCTTATAAGTTTTCTCTCCTCCCCAACTCCTGCTCTCATATGAAGGGACTTCAACATACATACTGATTCTCCCTCAAGTGCCTTAACTACTCAGTTCTTTGGTCTACTCACCTCCCATGAGCTATTCCTCCACCCAACCTCAGCAACACACAAAGATAATCTTACTCTTCATCTTGCCATCATCCATAAAAATACCACCTCTATGTCCCTGGATCCTGAAATCCTCTATCCATTCATAATCTATTGATTTGTCACCCCTCCCTCTGCATTCTCTTATAAAACTTTTCTCTTCATCTGCATGGTAACCTCCAATCCCTTGACCCCTCAATTCTCTCTCAGGCCATTTCCCCTATACTTGCCATTCTCTCCTCTTTTTCCCATCTTGACTCCTTGGTGAACCAATTCAACTCTATTCTGTCTTCCTTTTTTTTTGTTTTTTTGTTTTTTTGGAGGGCAATTGGGGTTAAGTGACTTGCCCAAGATCACATGGCTAGGTTTTTGTGTTAAATGTCTGAGGCCGGATTTGAACTCAGGTCTTCCTGACTCCAGGGCTGGTACTCTATTCACTGCACCACCTAGCCGCCCCTATCCTGTCTTCCTTGATTGAATCCCTGGCCCCCTCATCATATCTCCCTATTACATCCAGTGAAACCTCAGCTTTGGATCACTCCCACCATTCATGGCCTTCATTCCTTCACATATACTGCTGAATAAAGGTGGAGAAAAATCACACAACCATTCTGACTGCATCTACTACAAATTTACTTTACATAACCTCAAATGGGCCCTCACTACTGTTAGGCAATCCTACTCTCTCCCTCCTTTGTCAATTCACTATCAGTCCTCATAGTGGTTCTTCCAAACCTTTTCATCCCTCCTCAAACTTCCCATGGCTCCCTCTCCCTCCATCCTCTCAGCTTAACTTTATTCACAATGAGCTCCCTCTTCTCCTCTCTTCCTCATCTCCTATCACTCAGGTACCTTCTGCCACTATTTCCTTCACTCCTATCTCCCATGATGAAATCACCTCACTCCTTACCAAGATTAAGCCGTCTACTTGCTCAAGTGATCTCACTCCATCCCATCTCCTCCAACAGACTGCCCCCTCTATTATCCTCAATCTTTCACTTATTTTCCCTCTCTATTGGCTCATTTTCTACTGCTTATGAACATGCCCATTTCTCCCCAAACCTGGAAAAATCCTCACTTGGTCTTTTTATCACTGCTAATTATCACCCTATATCTCTCCTGCCCTTTGTAGCTAAACTTCTCAAAAAGGCTTCCACTTTCTCTCGTCACTCTCTTCTTAACTTCTTACAATCTGGCCTCTAACCTTATCATTCCACCAAAACTGCTCTCTCCAAAATTACTAATGATCTCATAGTTGCCAAGTCCAATGGCCTTTTCGAAATCTTCATTCTTCTGGACCTCTTGGCAACTTTTGACACTGTTGATCATTTTCTCCTCCTTGACAGTCTCTTCTCTCTAGATTTTCAGGATACTGTTCTCCCTTGGTTTTCCTCATACCTATCTTACTTCTCCTTCTCTGTTTCCTCTGCTGGATCCTCCTCTGGATCATACATACACTCTAAGTGTCCCTCAGGGTTCCGTGCTGGGCATTTTCACTTCTTCTATACTCCTTTACTTGGTGATCTCATTTGCTTCCACAGATTTAACTACCATCTCTATGCTGATGATTCTCAAAACCACCTAGCCTGTCCCAATCTCTCTGCTAACCTCTAATCTCACATCTTCAATTGCCTTTTAGTCATCTCAAAGGGTTTGTTCAGCAGTGTAACGATACTGGGATTTGAAGATCTTCCATGCCCCTTGAGCTTGCTGACGTAGCAGGAAGGGGTGGAGCAAGAGAACGCCGGAACCAAGCTAGTCTCCGTGCGGTGCTGACTGGAAGCAGTGTCAGAGGCAGTGGCTGCGG
>CM053591.1:46883051-46899236 GCA_028646515.1 Pseudochirops corinnae | reverse complement strand
GTGTGTGTGTGTGTGTGTGTGTGTGTGTGTGTGTGTGTGTGTGTGTGTGTGTGCGTGTGTGTGTGTGTAAGAAGAACCTGAGAGAGAGGTAGTCAGAATCAAGAATTTTTTTTCTTCTGGTGGGCTCCTGGTGGAAGAAGCTATTACGCTGAGAGATCTGGTGAAGGCTGGGGTGCTGCCCGGAAGACTGCCTGGAAGGCTGAAATGGCTGCTGCCTCCTGGAAGGCTGAGATTTCTTCTGGGTCCCAGGGCCAGCTGAATTGCTGGAGGACTGAGGAAGCATGATGGGGATAAGACTTTGTTTGTTTGTGGCTTGGTTGATCCTTGAGTTCCTGGCAACAAAAGTTATGAAGGTTTTGAAATGTGCTGGACCCTGTGAACTTTGGTGTATAACAAGAACTGCCTGGAGGACTGAACAAGAACCTGGGAGCTGTCTGCCTCTGAATCCAGGCAACTGTTTGGTGGATTCAGGTAGGAGCTGGAAGGGGATCCAGGGAATCTGAGAGACCGCCCCTAGTCAAGATGAAGAAAAGGCCTCTTCTTGGATATTGAATGTGTGATGAAATAGAAGTTTACTAGACACTAAGGGGTGGACGGTTTGTGTAATTTTCTAATAATTGTACTTAGTGATTAACAGATACTTAGTGACTGATTGCTAGACAAGTGACTGATTAAGTTAATCTATAATTGTCCCATGAGTGGAAGACTGATTATTGTACAGTGAGACGACTGAATGGCTGAGTGAGGAGGCAACCCTCCTTAGAGATATCAGATGATTATTCTTCTGTTCTTTGTTCTTAATACTGTGACCACTTTGGTGAAAACTATGTGGCCATTCTAATGTTATGCTGTTGTGAACACTATATTGTGATTTTCTGTGATAAGATGTAATGTTGTGAATATTATATTGTGATTTGTTGTGAATGTCTGCCTTGATTTGTAATGGAATAAATGGAGTGTTCACTATATTGTGTAATCAGAACCTTAAAAGCTGTTCACAGTAGCATTCTTTTGAGAAGCTACTTGTGTACGGCATTACAGTATCTTAAACTTAAAACATCCAACATAGAACTCATTATATCTTTCCCCCTGAACTCCCCTCCCCACTTTCCCTATTACTCTAAAGGGCGTTACCATCCTGCCAGTCGATCAGACTTGCATCCTGGATTTCTCACTATTTCTCCCCTTCCACCATCCAATCTGTTGCCCAGACCTGTACATTTCACCTTTGCAACAAGTCTCAAATATGTCACCTTCTCTTCTCTGACACTGCCATCACTTGAGTATAAGTCCTCATCACTTTAGACTTGAATTAAATAAAGCCTGCTGTTGGCTCTGCCTTCCTCCTCTCTCCTCCTCCTACCTTTTCAGTCTTTTTACACCTTAATCCCAAAAATACACTCTTTGATTGAGTAACACTGGCCTCCTGGTTGTTACCACAAACAAGATACTTCATCTCTCAGCTCTGGGTATATTCTCTGGCTGTTCTCCATGTCTACCTGCTCTGTTCCAAATACTGACCCCCAAGCTTCCTGTAAGTGCCAACTAAAATCCTAACCTCTCTTAATTCCAGTGCCTTCCCTCTGTTAATTATTTCCTATTTATCCTGTATGTAGCTTGTTTGTTTATATTTGTTTGCATTTTCTCTCCCCCATTAGAGTGTAAGCTCCTTGAGGACAGAGACCGTCTTTTGCCCTTTTGTATCCCCAACTTTTAGCACGGTGCTTGGTATGTAGCAGGCACTAAATAAATATTTATTGATTGACTGATGAGTTCCATCTAGGACATATTAAGTTTGAGATGCTTATGAGATCTCTAGGTGGAAACATTAAGGGAGTTGGTGGCTAGAGCTGGGCAGAGTAATAAAGATGAAAGAGGTTGAGGATGGGTTTTTAACTTACACAGTGGAGTTAATGAACTATGCTAAAGTGTCCCCTATATTACCCAGCATTTCTGTTTACCCTAGAAGGATTTCTATTTTACTTATTCTCAGCTCTAGCAGCAACACATTATGTATCGTCTGCTATAAATTCACTCTATTTAATCTCAGCTAGACCACCAATGCTGCTCAAAAATTCTTTTATTCATCTTTCAACTCCTGATCAAATCACTCACAGTGCTTGCAATAAATGCTGTCTTCTCAGTCCTTAATCTCACTCTACTTACCCATCCCCACAATTTTTAACACATGAACTTGACCTCTCCTTTCCTGATGAGATAGAAGCCATTCAACTTAAGCCTCTTCAATTCCCTCTTCATTTCACAACTTCTCCGTGTAGTCAGTAACCCACCTGTTCTTTTTTCCCTTCTGATTCAAAGGAGGATATGTTTCTACACATAAAAGCTAGGTCCTCTGTGTCCCTAATCTTCTCCTTTTCAAGACCCTGCTATAATCACCATCCTATTTTTCCTACTGGGTCATCATTCTCCATTGGCTCTTTCTTACTATATATACTCAGGCCTTCTCATTTGGAAAAATGGTCTATCTGTGACTACTAGACAATCAACAGTCAGTCAGCAAACATTTATTAAGCACTTATGTGCCAGATTAGACACTGGCATGACATGCCCACATCAAAGAAGGCACTGTGCCATGTGAGAAAAGCAGAAATCAACAGTAGCTCAAAAGAAATGTGAGATGTGCAAAGTTAGAAACATCTCCACTCCAAATGTTCATATGGACCATTTGTTACTGACCTATGGCTTATACTGGTCTGATCAGCCACAGTTGGACACACTGCACCTTGACCCCAACAGAAAGATGTTATTCTGGTCCTCTTCCAGCATGAAGAACAGCAACCAACCAACCAATCAAGTGCCAGGCATTGTGCTAAGTTTTGGGAATACACACACACGTAGCTCTACAAATAAAAAAATGCTCTCAAAGAATTTATATTCTCATAAGAGACAACACAAAAAAAGGAAGGTGAAAAGGGAGTGGGGGATGGGGTCAGAGGTATCCCTAATGAGGACATGGTAGAGGAAATCCAGAATAGACTGGAGAGGAATGAAATATCATGGGGGTTTTGAGAGGAGCCATCAAAGCAGACAAAGAGGCTATAGGGACAGAAGGTACTTCCAATATGTGAATTCCAGGGCTGGAGTGAGACTCTGGAATGAAAAGATGGAACAGGGTAGAAGAGATCCAGAGTGCAGCTTGGAGAGGAAATCTACTCCCCATTCTTTCCTTCCTTACAGGGCTGTTATGCTATTATTCTTCTTTTTAATGAATGCATCTTCCTCCTAATTTCTACAACTCTCATAATGTGCCATTTTTCCTCTTCAGTCTGACTTTTCCTGCTCTCACCAGTACCTTTTTCCTTCTATTTCTTCTCTCTCTACATCCTCTCTCTCTGTCTCTAACCCTAAGCTCCTAAATGAGATGTCTCTAACTGCATGTCCCATAAGCATCTCAAGCTCAACATGCATAAAAACTAAATTTATTTTTCCTCTAAAACTTTCTTTCTGAATATAGTATTCTCTCACCTACTGAGTCATTCCACATAATCAAAAAAAGGAGGGGAAAAAAGCAATTAAACAACATGTGTCAGCTGCATCCATACTCGGAGTTCCCCACCTCTCCAACAAAGAGGAAGAGGTTTTCTCATCTTTCCCAGGTCCACATTTGGTCATTATAATTCCACAGCATTAAGGGCTATGGATTTTAAAGGCATCATACCTCCACTGGGCCAAATGCTCACTTCTAAGGTGAAATTGATCCTGTATGAGTGAAAGTTATGAAACTAAGCTAAAGAAAAAGAGAGGCTTTATAAGACTTCTTCAAGAAATAAGCCCCTACAAAAGACTAACTTCAACAAAGTAGGCTTATGAGTCTATAAAAGTCTCGATTAAGCTGGCCTCTACAAAACTCCCACAATTTTTCTAAGTCAAAAACAGAGATTTCTGACAGGTGGAAGGGGAAGTACATTGAGTTGGAAGGAAAGAGAAGATTGAATGAAAAAACAAGAAATCTCTCCAATATACTAGCCCAGGTTCTCATACCATAAACAACGAGAAAGGCCTAACACGAGGATCTTGATAAAGCTTTCAACAGATTCATTCCAAGGAACACATAACATGCTATCTCTAAAGTAGAAAAACAACAAGACCAGTCACATGCATAGGTAGAGAGTGGGACTGCCCATGCGGTATCATTTTTAGAAATGCTCATCCCTAAATATCTGCCACAATGGAATTCCTAGTGCATACGTACACCTACTATCTCCCTGCTTGGTGTAGAATGGTCAACACAAACAGACAGTAAAAGTGGAGACATTTCTTCCCAGAGGCTACAGTTAAAATGAGAGAGAAAAGTCGCTAGTAAAAACGGGTGTGGAGGGAGCTGTTCTAGTCCTGTTCTATTAGCAAATATTCATTTATTAGCTTCATTTTTGCCTTTAACATTTTGGAAAGACATAGAAGTTAAAGAGATGAGCTACAGGCAAGTCATTTGGGGTGGGGGAGAGGGAGGAAAAAGGTGTTGAGAAACCTCTTTTTGACATATTTATGCCTGAGTACATACAGCACCTCCCAAAGCTTTCCTTTAGACTGGACCGGGGCCTGGACTCTCCAGCTTACCCTCCACTTTCCATCTGCAGTTCTATTAGTTTCAGATCGACAGAACATAATACTCCCCCTGCTTTCCAGCTAGTTCCTACACAGTAGGATTTCTTTTTCTTCTTTGTATCCCCAGTGCTTAGTACAGTACCTGACACAGTAGGCACTTTAACAAACATTAATTGTACTGTATCATTTCCCATCAGCTGCTTTCATTTCATTTTCCATCAGCTGGTTTCAACCCCAGGCATATCATGTCTTTCCCCAAGATAATCTCAGCACCTAAAAATCTCATCAGCATGGAGATTGATCCAGCTTTGATACTCATTACCTTCTGAATACCCTCAGTAGCCTCACCCCCTAGGTGGAGGGCTGAAAGGCAGAGTAATAAACTCTTCCCAAAACCTTCCCTTAATAAAGTTTCCATTTTTCTTTATTTTCCATCAGCTGCTCTGGACGCATGCCCCCTCTCCAGGCACCCTCTGGCACACCCCCTCACCCCTACCTTTTCAGCTTCCTTTTGTCTATTGTCAACACCCTCCCCCCCCCCCCCCCAGATGATAAGCTCCTTGAGGGCAGGGACTATCTTTTTCTTATTTGTATTCCCAGCACTTAGCACACAGAACCTGGCACATAATAAATGTTTACTGACTATTGTTGACATCACTATAGCAACGAAAAAGCGGGCAATCTATGTCCAACTGAATCAATGTTTTTTCCCTGCCAAACACCCCTTTCCATGTTTCTGTTAACAATTATCTGGTCTACCAGCATCTCATTTCATTTCAATCCCAAAACTGAACCAGGCCTAGTCAACAACACTTAGTGTTAATTGGCAGAATTGGATCCAAATGACTTTGTAACTGATGAAGGGAAAGGGCTTTCCAGAAGAGGGTGACCAGAGGCCCCAACAAGGAAGCTTCACGTCTAATAGTCACTATGTTACTAGTCCTATATCCCACATAACCCAGGAGGGGGGCTTACTGAACTGGTCTGAGACCATCTGTCAACTAGAGATATGTGTCCAGGATATTTAAGAACACGTGCCCAAAATTATAAACATGATAAAAATGTCATCTGTTGAACTGGCCTAATTTTGTATTTGGAGGTAATCTTGATTCCACAACCTGTGGTAAGCCTGGGTCCTCCCCAAAGACTGTTAATGGGGGAACTAAGAACTATTCTGAATTAACTACATGGGACATTTAGTATGGCATTTAGGAGGCCACTTAGATACTTTACTGTAATGCACTGGAGGAAGCATCTGAAAACACAAAGGGAAAAAAGAAGCAGGGAGAAAGAGGAAGAAAGGAAGGAGAAAGAGAAAGAGGCAGAGATGAAGACAGAACGCACTCACATTTATTGAGCACTTCACTAAGTGACAGGGAATACAAGTAAACAAGACAGTCCTTGCCCTCGAGGGGCTTATACTCTAAAACAAAAGGACAATACACAAAGGAACTCTGCAAAGCCTAAGCAGAGCGGTACACAGGGGGTGGTGAGGCATAGAGATGGCCAAGAAGTGAAGCGAAATCCTGAGTTCAGGAAAAATAAGTCAAAAGCCCACTTATCAGAGCCCAGGGTGGTGCCAGGGATAGAGTCTGAATTTTCAGTGGGGAAGAAAATGAAAGGAGAATGCAGGCCTTACGGTCTATAGAATCTTGCCCAACTGAGTAGATCCTTGCTGAATATATAAAGAAACCTTGGGGGGAGGGGCAGCTAGGTGGCGCAGTGAATAGAGCACCAGTCCTGAACTGGAGTCAGGAGGACCTGAGTTCAAATGTGAACTCAGACACTTGACATACTTACAAGCCATGTGACCTTGGGCAAGTCACTTTAACCTCAATTGCCCTGCCTTCCCCCCTCCAAAAAGAAAAGAGAAATATACTGAACTCTGTCCTTGATTTCTGATAGGCAAATTTTTGCCTTAACTTACCTAAAACCAGGCCTCTAAATTTCACTTTCCAGCCATTACCAAACCACTCCTCCATATGCATACTCTTCCCTTCCCCCAGCTTCCTAATTGCCTTTTTTGTTCTGTTCCCCCCTTCCCCATTAGAATTTAAGCTTCCTGAGAAGGCCTAGCTTGATTACTTGTATTCAGATCCCCAGTGCTCAGCACAGTCCTGAACCCATAGTTAGCACTTAATAAATGCTTATTCATTCAAGAACTAAATTCAGACTGCCCATCTAATTGCAAAAGGTATCCTTGATCCATTCAGTTTTCTGTTGGATTATTTTTCTCTCTGACTCCCTCTTCCACTTTAACTCTTCTTAGAGCATCCTCTATGACAGGCAAGAACATCTTAGTCAAATAGACATCTCTGTGTTTAAATGCCTTCCACTAAAAGCAACCAGAGGATCATTTGTCTCTGAGGTTATATCTATGTCAAGGAATCGTGTATGAAATTAACACATGCGTGGATCACAGGATCATAAACTCTGAGCTGAAAAGAACCTCAAAGTTCATCTAGTCCAATCTCCGCATGTTTTAGCTGAGCAAACAGTGCTGGAAAGCATAAGTGACCTGCCCCGTGCTCATGAAGGGAATAAGTACAGAACCAGAATCTGGACCCTGATTATCTGTCTCCAACTTCAGTATCCCATGCAGTGAAGCTCCTGTGGAAGAAAGCTTTCAAAGCTCCCAATAATAATAATATTTATGTAATGTTTGAAGCACTTTGCATATGTCATTTCATTTGATCTTCCTAACAATGCTTTTAGGGAGGGACTATTATTAGCCCCAGTTTAGAGGTAAGAAACCAGAGGCTGAGAGATTTAGTAACTTGCTCAAGGTCACACTGCTAATAAATGTATGAGGCAGGATTCAAACTCAGGTCTTCTGTGGTAAAGATAAACAGCTGAGGAAACAAAGATTTGAGCTTCTGAGCATATCAATTTATTTAGCAATACACACCAACTGCATAATAGACTGGGACCAATGGCCTTCCTCAGCTTTGGCACTGGACTCTAAATACAGAGGGAGACAGATCTTTATGCACTAAAAACAATGAATCAAATAAGACCAATTAGTTAAAAGAAAACAATCAGGAATCAAAATCAGGTGATCTGATTTTTAATCAGAGGGAAAATTAGGGACTTTCCAAGTTGGGAAGGGCAGAAAACACAGGTGCAATTCCCTGAAACCAGAAAAAGGGGTGTTCTACTCCCCCCACCAAGTGTCTGTATTCAATCAAAGGAACATGAAAATAATCAATGACCAGATTGACCAGTACGGAGCCATTTTTCAGAAAAAGACGTCAATCTGCATCAATGCAATCTATTATCAGTCTTCAGACCCAACTGGGTTTCTGGTCTGCATAATGTAGGTCCTTAATTAAGGGTTCCAAGCAGTAGGTAAACGTGGTCTGGCTTCCCAGACACTCAGGTCTGCAATAAGGTTTTCTCACAATCTCCACAACTGAATAAAGTTTTCTCACGAGACAGAAACTGGACCAGATCCATAACTGAATAGAAAGGGAACCGAGCTAGCTCTAGAACTGAGTCACAAGATGGAGTCAGTGGGGTTCACTCAATTCTTAATACTCCTTGCTATTCTAATTCCTTCACTTCCTAACCTCAAGGCAAATATTCTATTTACTATACTACCTACCTGCTCCTACTGAGTCAAATTATTTTTTAGAACCAAAAAATAATAAATATGATGTGATTTGTAGTGTTTGCATTCAAAAGCATGTATATTCTCCAAATTGATAAAGAAACTAGCACCCAACTTTCTCACATAAATTTCTTACATTGCTATTATTATATATATTATATTTCTTATATTGCTACCTTTACTTAGACATATCATATCAAAAGTCAAATAGACTGTAAACTTCCCTACACAAATTAATAAAAGGTAAGCAAGTTATATAGGCAGTCACACCATGTTGAAAGTAAACTGCTGGCCTGCTTCCTAGCAACCTCTAGTGGTTCACAGAAATATAGCACAATATACGAGAGAAGGAACAAAGTTTCACAATGACTGTTATTAACATTAGTGAAGAAGTCAAAATAATCAATGATCTTTAACAACAGAGGCTGCCAGAGTAGCTAAGTGTTATATTAACTAATACTTCTAAAATGCATTTCTATCTACATAACTTCACATTAAAATAGGTGCACTATTCAGTTTATAGACTGGATCTGAAAGGACCACAAAAGCTAATTAGGAAGTTAAAAATTTGGTGGAATTAGCTAACAATCCAGTTATTTGATAGGATTGGAAACAGGAGTTCATAAGTTCTAAGGTTCAGTTATCTGCACTCTATCTTTCAATTACAGATCCAAATGCAGACACAGTATTCAGAATCTGACTTACCTAAAGACAAAGAAGTGCCAGTCCCCAAATGGAGTGACAAATTCTGTCTGGAGAAACATTTAGAACCATTCAAAACCAATTACAACATTCAAAACCATAGAGACTTTTGGCCACAGTGTTAAGTAAAGCAGATTTTTAAAAAATGTTTTGCTCAAGTAGAAAATAGTTCTGCTCACTTGCTTCCTGTGTAACTACTCAAAACCATATTATCAAAAACTAGTCTCATAAAAATTGTTTATCTTTTTTGTGCTTCGGTAATTTTCTTCAGCAACTCTCTAAGAACAAGAAGCACTCTTGCCAGGCTACACAAAACTAATTAAAATGTTTCGCAGTGTTTAAAAATGGAGCCATTTTCCCAGATTTGGGAAGTTATCTAAGCCAGAATCCCTAACATCACAATTTCTCTATGGCCATTAATAATAATCTGCTATATCACCAAAGGAGAATTTGTTCACATCCCTTATGCAATTTCACCAGGGTTGTCAGTATGGAAGAAACCAGTAGTTTACTGAAAGCTTATTTTCACAGATTTAAACACACAAAAAAACAATTTAATCTTAGATCTTTAATTTTTTTTTCTAAGTTCTACAGAATATCTGGTAGGAAATGATGAATCCTTGAGCATGCAGGATGAATGAATCCTATTTGTCAAGGCCTAGAATTTGAATTTTTGAAACTAGAATTTTAAGCTTACTAAAATATAGAGATTTTGGCAACAACAACAAAAAAAGGCCTGCAGCATGGAAGATGAGTTCAATTACAACATTCTGACAGCAGGTCCTGGTGGACAGTTTAGCAAAAGGATAGACAGATGGATGGATGGATGGATGAATGGATGGATGGATGGATGGATAGATGGATAGGTGAGTGTATGGATAGACAGACAGACAGATAGATAGATAGATAGATAGATAGATAGATAGATAGATAGATAGATAGATAGACAGATAATGGTTTTAATCAATCAATCAATCAGGGAGCATTTATTATTAAGACCTTACTATATACATACATATATATATATATATGTCAGACTGGGAATACAAGGCAAAATGAAATAGTCTATGATCCCTGGTAGCTTAGATTCTAAACTGAAGAAACGCCAAGTAAAGGTAAAAGTATATGAAGAATACATTCAAAATTAATATCAAGGTAGCTCTGGGAAGAAGTGCAGTAGCAGGAGAGAAGAAGGGAGACAACAGCAAAGTATTCAAGAAGAAGGAACTGAGTGGATAAAGCTGGGAAAGGCTTGAAAAGGTGACAGATGATGAGGGTCTACAGTAGGATGCTGTTTGTGTGAGTGGAGAGGAGGCAATATATGTGAAAGATGTTGGGAAGCAAAAATAAGGAGTTTTAGCAAGTGACTGAATTGGATGAGTGAGAATGAAGAGTTTAGGATGATAGCCAGGCTGCACATGACTGCCTGGTGACTGAGAGAATTAATATCCCCTTCTTAATGAAGGTTAATGAAAAAGTGGAAAGGTGAAGTCCCTTCTCTGATAAGGGAAGCAAAATAAAAGAAAATGATCCAACATTTGATGGGGCAATGAGTCCACCGAGGAACCTACAGAAATTGAGGAGAACAGGAATCAACAACATGCTGTTTCTCAGTGGTTTAAAAGATAAAGAAGGGGGCAGTCAAGATGGTGGCATAGAAGCAGGAGAACTCCATGGCTCCCACCATAACCACCCCAAATACCTATAAAATATATAAAATATAAAATTTTTGAGCTCCAGAACTGATAAAATGAAAGATTTATATGGCCTGATGCTGAGTGAAGTGAGCAGAACCAGGAGGACATTGTACACAGTAACAGTCACACTGTGCAATGCCTGACTTTGACAGACTGGACTCCTCTCAGCAATGCACAGATCTAAGACAACTCCAAAAGACTCATAATGGAAAATGCTATCCATATCCAGAGAAAGAAATACAGAGTCTAAATGCAGAAGGAAGCACACTATTTGCTCTTTTTGTTGTCGCTGTTTTGTTTTGTTTCTTCTTTCTCATGGTTCCTCCCATTAGTTCTAATTCTTCTTTACATCATGACTAATGTGAAAATGTTTAATATGAATGTGTAAGTAGAGCATACATCAGACTGCATGCCATCTTGGGGAGGAGGGAGAAGAGGAGAGGAGAGAAAATTTTAAACTCAAAATCTTATGGAAGTGAATGCTAAAAACTAAAGATTAATCATATATATACATATAAATGTCTTTACAAATGCATACAAGGAAAAAGGAGGGAGTAGAGGTAACAATGAAGAGGTAGACAGAGGCACAAAAATTGCTGGGAAAACCAAAAAGTAGTCTGGCAAAACCTAGGCAAAGACCAACATCTCACACCGTATACCAAGATAAGATCAAAATGGGTACATGATTTAGTTATAAAAGGTGACAGCATAAGCAAGTTCAGGAAGCACAGAAAAATTTACCTGTCAGCTCTATGGATAGTGGAAGAGTTTATGACCAAACAAAGGATAGATCAAAGGAAGTAAAAGGGATAATTTTAATTAAATGAAATTTAAAAAGTTTTGCACAAACAAAACCAATGTAGCTAAAATTAGGGGGAAAAAAAGTGAGAAACTGAGGGGAGGGAGATTTGGATTTATAGTAATTGTTTTTGGTGATCAACTGTGAAAGACTTTGCTACTCTTATCGATAAAATGGTCCAAGACAATTCTGAAGAACTGATAATCAAAATGCTAACCCCCTCAAGTAAAAGAACTAATGGATTCTGAGTGCAAACTGAAATACAATTTTTTCACTCAATTTCTCTTACTTTTTTGAGACATGAATAACATGAAAATATGCTTTGCAAGATTTCACATAACTGATATATTGTTTGCCTTTCAATTGGTGAGGAAGGGGCAGGAAGGAGAAAATTTGTTACTCACAATTTTAAAAAAATTGTAAAAGTAAATTAATTTTTAAAAACACAACTGGAATTTAAAGGTTCATAGAGAACTAAAATGACAGGTTGGAGTAGAATCTATCACGCCTCAACTGAATTCAAAGGAACAAGTGACGTCAATGATGATTTTGGATAAGGCAAAAGCAAAAAAAGACACAGTTAAAAAGAGATAAGCAGGTGTAGTTATGTTTTAAGGCAGTGGTTCTCAGCCTCGCGACCCTTTAATACAGTTCCTCATGTTGTGGTGACCCCCAACCATAAAGTTATTTTCGTTGCTACTTCGTAACTGTAATTTTGCTCCTGTTATGAATCGTAATGTAAATATCTGATATGCAGGATGTATTTTCATGTTACAAACTGAACATAATCCACAGGCTGAGAACCGCTGTTTTAAGGCATAAGAAGCAGTGAAACTATAATAATACTACTAATAATAGCTAATACTTGTATAGCACTTAATATATGTCAGGAACTGTGTTGACCATTTTATTATATTATATTATATATTATTTTATTTGATCCTTACAACAACCCTGGGAAGTAGGTGCTATTATTATCCCCATTTTACAGATGAAAAATCTGAGGTAAAGAGAGGTTAAGTGACTTGTCCAGCGATACATAGCTAGTAAATACCAGAGGCAGAATTTGAACTCAGGTCTTCCTGGCTCCTGGCACAGCATTGTGTCCACTGCACCACCTAGTTGTATGTATGCTCATCAATAATAAACTCAAATGTACAGAACAGCACGGTATCTAGGTAAAGTGAAGAAAAAACTAATTAGATTACCAGGGAAAGTGGACAATAAAACAATAGTTACTAGGGACATCAACGTGACTCTTTCAGATCTAGACAAGACGAAAGGATAATTGAGAAAGATGCCAATGACCTCAACAGCATTTTAGAAAAGACAGACATGACACATCCACAGTAATTACTCAACAAGAATAAAAATTTCTCAGCTTTGCATAGCACCTTTATAAAACGAAGGTGTCAAGGTGTTCTTCCCTCTTTTCCTCCCCTCTCCTTTCCATCCCCCCCCCCCCCACCCGATCCTGGCTTTCTCAAAAACAATTCAGGAATCATTCCCAGAAACTATGATCAGACAATAGTAAGATCCACAATCATCAGGGCCCTATTGTCCCACTTATTTTCCCACTCCGACCTGGCTATTTAACTGTTTAGTGCTTGGATAAATTGGTAGTCAACAACTCCATTCCTTCCAAGGAGATGGAAGACCAACAGATCTTACCACCTGCCCTGATTCAGTGTGTTTCTCTGTGATCTAACCTATATATAACCTCTGGGTCTTGCCGTTTACCCCACTACTGAACATTTAGGAATTCTGACGCTTTCCTCATGCTCTGCAGATGAATAATATTGTATGTGCTGTTTTACCTAATTAAAGTGTCAGCTCCCACAGAGCAGTGGCTATCTTGCTTTTTCTATTTGTATTCCAAGCATTTAGCACATAGTAAGCACTAATAAATATTTTTTGACTCCTTCATGTGCTAAGGTACAAAGAATGAGTAAACAAGTGTAGAAAATATAGGGCACTGCTTGTAGTTTCCCAATATGAAAACAGAAATCATCTGTGTGTTCTAAAAATAGAAATCTTTCTGACTGTAATGTTCAATACATAAGCTCACTTTCATGGGAAATCCAATTTAGAATGTGAACTTAGATCTAAAAGAGGTACAAGGCCATAAAATTAAAAATAATCTTCTCCCAAAGAAGAATAAAAGACATATTAAGCCATTATATTAAAGGAGAGATCTATTATAGTACATTTGTTCCCTATTACTTTTTCATTTGCATTTGTTTTTATAGTTCTCTAAGTATATCCGTCAGGGGGAAATGAGAAAATGTAACACTCAAAAAAGAAAAATTACAGGATGTGGAAAAAAAAATTGAATGTATTTCCTTTTAAGATCTGAGATCTCCAGATACAACAGATATTTTATTATATTCATGGATGAGGAAAAGCCTCCAACTATAGTAAGTTGTATTTCTGTAAGTTAATACCAAAAATTATTCCAGCTAAAAAAAGATCATTGAATTTGAAGGAAAAACAATGATACATTTTATGCAAGTAGATATGTATTTAAAAAAATAAAAACCCGCAAAATCCAAGGACCATATAAAATAGTTTTAAGAAGGCATTAAAAACATCTAGGTTCCCACACACACAGTGGAAGTAAATATAATTTTTTTTTAAAGGCTGGTTCTCTGGAAGTGAACACAGGAAAAGATAAGGGAGGAATCTCAGAAATAAAAAATATCACTAAAAATCCATTTTTTAAAAAAGTAAATAAAATCTCCTTAATTTTCTGTTGGATTAAGTGGAATCTACTTAGATATAATTTCTTCTGATGCTTCTTTAAGCAATAATTTTGACAAATAAATCTTAAATTTACAAACTATTGTTTTCACTAATAATTCTATTACTAAATAAACCAAAGTTTTGAAAAAGTTTAAAGAGGAAAAACATCCAGAGAACAAGAAATCTTTATTACTTCAGAATTAGAAACACAAAGAAAATATCACCAACTTCACTTCACATATCATACAAACACCCTTAATTATTTAACTCAATGGACCTAAAGATGAAAATATGCAGCCACCAGTGAAGAAATTAAGATGTTTTAAAAACATCTAAATCTAGAAATACCATAAGCATCATAGTCTCATCTTTTCCAAAAACAGTGTCTCTTTTCCTAAATGCTTACTATCATGAACATTGTACTACTTTCCCGTGGAAAATAAATTTATCCAGGCTTCCAGATCACTTGACCACAAGTAGGACTAAACATTTTCTCTGATATTCATGATTTCTCAGTCTCTACGATGCAGAACTATGCACAAGAGATAAAGCAATTTCAGCTGTATCTACTGGCCACCAAGAACCCAAACAATGTAAAAACCCAATGAATGACCAGCAGAGAAGGCTAATTCTTTATTTCTAACATGATCACTAGGAACCCATTCTCCCAGGGCCCACCACAAGAGTAGTGCTGTCCAAACAGACAACAGATTTGCCATAAATCTCAACTCTAAAGTCTCCCTCTTCACAGAGTCTGGGAAAATTAAAATGCAGCAACTTGTCTTGGCTGGGGTAGGGAGTGGCAGCACTCCATATTTTATTAGAACTCAGCTAGAAACCTGAGAAACAGAGAATTGGGACAAAATGCTTATGTGGTACTCCACTAAGCCTGAAGGAAAAAGTGGGTTCTAACTCAACAGAAATAACTTGGAACATAAAGTGCCAAGCTTGGGAGGAGGATTTTAAAAAGGCTTTGAGGTCTAGCCCCCAAGAAAACTGCCATAAAGGGAGAGGGGAATCAGAAAAGGAAAAAAGGGGGAAATGAGGATAAAAGACTGAAATTACCAAAGATCTCAGAAGAAAGAACCTCAGTTGAAGACTCTGAGCGCTGCACATAAACCAACAAAAAAGATACTAGTATGTCCTCCAGATCAACTTAGAGAGCCCAAGCATCTATGAATAAACATTGGAGGACAAAGAAAAATTAATGAAAACCTAATGAGGAAGAGAAAACCATGGGTTCTCAAAAGACCACAAAACCACACAGTAGAGTGTTTCTGAATACTGAAAAAAAATTAAGGAAGCAAATTTATTTTGACAAACAAATGGCAGAACAGAAAAACTTGAGTTTGTGGTGGCAAGTCTCAGCAAAGAAGTGAAAGACAGAATGGGACTGGGAATATAAATATACTAAAGTAAAAAGTAAGCTGGAAGAAAAGAAAGAAAAAGCAGTAACATTTTTTTAAAAAACCTGACTTTCGGGGCGGCTAGGTGGCACAGTGAATAGAGCACCGGACCTGGGGTCAGGAGGAAATGAGTTCATATCCAGCCTCAGACACTTAACACAAAAACTAGCCATGTGACCTTGAGCAAGTCACTTAACCCTGATTGCCCTACTTCCCCCGCTGCGAATAGGAAAAAAAAAATTAAAAACTTGATTTTCATGCAAGCAAAATATATTTAAAGGCAGGATGCATAATGACAAATAAAGGATTATAGAACTCCCAGAAAAGCCCTGAAAGTCAAAAAACCTAAGGACCATAATACAAGAAATAAAACAAAAAAACTGTCCACAGCTTCTCAGAAGAGAGTAAAATGTCAATCAAAGGGGAAAGTAAGTGGCACAGTGAATAGAGCACCGGCCCTGGAGTCAGGAGGACTTGAGTTCAAATTCCACCTCAAACACTTAACACTTACTAGCTGTGTGAATCGTGGGCAAGTCACTTAACCCCAATTGCCCTGCCCTCCCCCCTCCAAAAAGACAAAAAAAAAAGTCAATAAAAAAATGAACAAATTGCCTCGGGGCGGGGTGTGTGTGTGTGTGTGTGTGTGTGTGTGTGTGTGTGTGT
>CM053591.1:46848143-46882551 GCA_028646515.1 Pseudochirops corinnae | reverse complement strand
CCCCGGTGGAGCAGTGAATAGAGCACAATCCCTGGAGTCAGGAGACCTGAGTTCAAATCCAGCCTCAGTCACTTAACACAAAACTAGCCATGTGACCTTGGGCAAGTCACTTAACCCCAAATGCCCTACCTTCCCCCTCCAAAAAAGAAAAAAAAAAGCAGAAGGAGGCAAATAGAAGTGATAGTGAATAAATAGGCATGTACTAAACCTACAGGTGAAGCATTGTTTGGTTATCTCTTTTCAGTAGGAAGCATGAGGGAGCTAAACTAAGGAAAGGGAAAGCTTGTAAAGGGGAGAGAGGAAGAAGATAGAAGGGAATATGTGATATAGCCAAATCAAGTGAAAAGTTAACGTGAAAAGAAAATAACTCCCATAGTCTCTCAGAAAGAAGAGTCCATAAGAGAATGGGTGATGAGACAAAGGAGGGACTTAAAAAAGTGGGGGGGGGGGGAAGCCAACTCTTACTTCAGTGGCAATCAATGCTCCCATGAGAGAAAAACGATAAAGGGAGATGGGGGAGGCTTGACAGTGGGTATATTCTGCAGAGATCTGCTGCTTAGAGAAACCACTCAGTCAGCCTGAGAAGAAGGGAAAGCAGAGCTTCTGCAGGCAACTGAAACCCAGAAGAGTGGGAGGGTACGGACCCAGGGTCAAGATTTCATGACAAACAATGGGGAAAATGCTCATGGGGAAAGCCAAGGTTAATGACCTGCAAAATTAGAGACGTGGAAAAACTTCCATCGTGCCACAATATGCACTTTACGGTGGCAGGAACTAATATTTCTAACAGTGAGATACAAAAGAAAAAAGGTCAGAGGGCAAGACCGACCAGGCAGTAATGGGGAAACTAAATAGAAGAGGGAACCCAACATAAACACCTCAGAAACCTTCAGCTCAGGAGGAATAGGAAGACTAAATAAGTATGAGGGCTGTGAATGAAGGTCAGGAATGCACAGCAAAGCAAGATAAGTAATGAACAGAATGCGGGAAAGATGTTTTTAGAAAATGATGAAATAAAATTCCTTTCAAAAACTTAGTGACAGAAGTTGGAGGGGAACAGAAGAAGGGAGATTTTGCTTGGCTGAGAGAAGAAAAAGGGGGTCGGGGAGAATTAAATAACTAGGTGAAAGGAAAAAAGAAAATAAAAGGCAAACCTCCAAAACTAGGGAGAGGGCTTACAAGTAAGGAGGCCAGCAAGACTAGGGTTGCCTAGAGGGGATTGAGTTCAAGTAAAGTCAGGGCATCGAGGTGGCCCAGTGAATAGAGTGCTGGCCCTGAAGTCAGGAGGACCTGAGTTCAAATGTGACCTCAGCTTGTTGAGAAGAATTCTCTTTAGGATAAACATGAGTTGCCAGTTTTTCAAAATCAAAAAGATAAAGCTGAAAACTGCAATTTCTTTAAGACAAAAATTAACCACAAGAAATTAAAACTTTAGAGGAAGATACATCTATATCTGATGCAATACAACACTTAAAAAAGAAATTAAAATAACAGGGGAAAACATTTATTTCCTTGAAGATACAAGTCAAAAATCATTTATGAAGTGCTTACTGTATACCAGGCACTGTGCTAAGCTCTGGGAAGAGTAAGTTCAAGCAATTAATATTTATTAAGCACCTACTATGTGACAAGTACTGTGCTGAGTGCTAGAGATAAAAAAGAAGTTTTGTAAAAGATAGTCCCTGCCCTCAAGAATCTAGAAAACCAATGGGGAAGGCACCACACAAATAAATACGAACAAATAAACTAAATCCAGGATGAACAGGAAGTAAATGAGACAGGAAAAGCACGAACATTAGGAGGGATTGGGAAAGGTTTCCTCTAGAACAGGCCTGCACAACCTGCGGCCCGTAGGCTTTTACTCCTCGACTTGCGGCATGCCAAAGGATTTCAGGCAGCCTTTGAAAAATGTAGAGGAAAACATCCTTTGTATGTAGAGGAAATCTTCTGGCCTGCCACAGGATATGTGGTCTGCTCTAGAAGACGGGACTTCACACAAGTCAGTATGTGGAGCAGAGGAAGGAGTGCATTACAGACATGGGGAACCACCCGAGAAAGTGCCCAGACTCAAGAGATGTAGCGTCATGTTCATGCAACAGCAAAGACGCCAGTGTCACTGGATCAAAGGGTACAGGGCAGGGATTAAGATGTAAGAAGACTGGATAGGTAGGAGGGAGATACTTTATATTTGAAACAGACAAAGGGCTTTATATTTGGTCCTAAAGAGAATAATAGAAAATCCCTAGAGTTT
Organism: Pseudochirops corinnae; assembly: GCA_028646515.1. Taxonomy (NCBI): domain Eukaryota; kingdom Metazoa; phylum Chordata; class Mammalia; order Diprotodontia; family Pseudocheiridae; genus Pseudochirops; species Pseudochirops corinnae. The sequence goes on along the minus strand of CM053591.1, from coordinate 46,880,300 downwards.
GTTAAGTAGGGGAGTAACAGGGTCAAACCTGTGTTTTAGGAAAATCACTTTTTCTAAATTCAAGCTGAATGAAGGATACATTGGAGTGGGGAGAGACTTGAGACAGGTAAACTTCTAAGTATGAAGTGATGAGAGTCTGAACCAGGACAGTGACAACATTAGAGGAGAGAAGGGAGTGTATTTGAAATCTGTTGCAAAGTTGGAATCTCTAAGGTTCTAACAACAGATTAGATATGGGGTGTAAGATAGTGGGGAGTCAAGGATAACACCAAGCTTGTAAACCAGGGTGACTGGGAAGATGGTGTCCCCCTCTACAATAACAGAGAAGGTAGGGATGAGAAGGGTTTAGGAGGAAAGATAATGAGTTTGGTTTTAGACATTTTGACTTTTTAGAATACAAATCCCAGCCCTCAAGGAGTTTACATTCTAACAGAGGGAGATGATACTTAAGAGGAAGGTGAAAAGGGGAGTGAAAGCAAGCAAAAGAAGTCTAAAGAGTCTAGTATGGGGGCAGCTAGTGAATAGAGCACCAGCCCTGGAGTCAGGAGGACCTGAGTTCAAATTTGGCCTCAGACATTTTACTACTTTATTTTGAATTTCATATGTATATACATATATATACATACACACATACATATGTGTGTGTATGTATATATATATGTAAAAAACCAACAATAGCTGAATAAGTCTTCCTATATGAAAGAAAAGTGCAAAAAGAATACAGTAGCTTGAATGAACAAAAAAAATATAGTGGGCAAAGGAAAATATATAAAGTATGATTTCTTTGGCATTTCTATATCAGATCTCATCAAATCTTCACCAAGGGCATTATAAATTTAATAACAAGAAGTCAGTTAAAATTAATAAAATTTTAATCTATTTCAAACTAAAAGGAAGAAGGAAAAGGAAGTACAGAAAGAGATACAATAGATTCTTTTAAAAATTCATTGTTTTCAAATGTTTACTTCAATCTACCAGCTGGCTGAATTTGAGTTAGTGGTATAGAGTAAAACTTTAGACATATGGCTGACTAAGTGGTATCACAAAATGCATACACTGAGATTTGAGGATTTCCCCCAATTTATGCTTCTAAAATTTAACTGATTCTTGAAGTAATGTTTACAACGTAAGTCAGAAAGTCTCCATTCTCTCCAATACATTAAGCAACTTTAAAACACAGCTTTAAAAATAAAAACTTCACATGAAATACCATGCTAAGGACTATTTCTCAAAAGGAAGAGCTATTTTATGAAGGAAATAAGAGTCAGTCTCATACACATACACACACACATATACATATATTTTATCTTACCATCAGAGACATCATAGAGAATTTATTCCACATGCTGGTTCAGTATGTGGTACATCTTAAACCTAACCCAATAACCATTAACAACAAAACCTTAAGAGTTCTAAGTAACCTGTTTGAGCATGGGCTCTTAACCTGGATCCATGAAGTTGTTTGGTTTGTTAGTATTTCTTTTTTCTTTTTGGAGGGGGGAAGGTAGGGCAGTTGGGGTTAAGTGACTTGCCCAAGGTCACATGGCTAGTTTTTGTGTTAAGTGTCTTGAGGCCACATCTGAACTCAGGTCCTCCTGACTCCAGGGCTGGTGCTCTATTCACTGCGCCATCTAGCGGCCCTTATTCTGAGGAAGGGTCCATGAGCTTCAACCAATGGTTTTATAAAGGAGTCCATGACACACACACAGAAGCCATGTATTAGAAGAATTTAGACTGATTAAGTAAAGAAAAGAGATAAAAAGTCCCTACATTAAAATTATCACCCTGAAACAGACTGGAATGTTCCTTCTGTATACGAAGGTCCTCTAGGAGTGACTAAGGAAGTCAGTAAACATCAAATAAGAAAATAAATTGCAACAAAAAGCTGATTTTGAGTCGTTTAAATTTGAGAATTCACATATCCCACTTCCTTAAGCACAGATCCCACAATTCCTGTTCTCAAAGTTAAAGAAGAACCCAAGATGTACTTCATCATTTTAACCCAGTCTGTTTAACAACACAGTTGTCCTTTCTTGTTATGAAGTTGCATCTGTGATCCAGGGAGAAGTAACACGATAACATCGCACAAGATTCCAGCCAATGCCGAGCTCGCTTCTATTACTCAGGTCGAGTACTCATAATTAGATACAGACCAGGAGGAATGTCAGAAAGAAGATCAAGCTCTATAGTTTTGGAAAATCACATGTTCACCAAATCCTAGATGTCATAGTTCAGTACACAGCATATTCCAACTGCTAGAGTTATGCATAAAGAGAAAAAAATCTCAAACTTTGGGACCTAAAAGAACAGACAGCAATCTTGCAAAAAAGTGGTATGGAAAAGTTAATCCCCTTGTGCTTCTGGTATGACAGGAGTGGAACAGGAGACACTGACAGCTGACACTGTCAAGGGAGAGAGGGAGGTATGATGACAGCAACTGGCTCCATTGCCATCTTTGGCAAGTTCAGTATAGATTGCCATCCCCTGACCTAAAGCTACCCCATTATTCCTTCAGGGTCTGTGGTCCACCTTGTAAAGTGAAAAATCTTCATGCTTATGAAATCTGTCTTTTCCTAGGTAGAAAGGAAAGAAGAAAGGAAAGAAGGAAGGAAGGAAGGAAGGAAGGAAGGAAGGAAGGAAGGAAGGAAGGAAGGAAGGAAGGGAGGAAAGAGAAAGAGAAAAGGAAAAGGAAAAAATAAAAGAAAGAGAACAAGGAAGGGAGGAAGGAAAGAAGGGAGGGAGATAGAGAAAGAGACAGAGAGAGAAAAAAAAAAATTGAGAATTGGAAGGCAACAAGGAATAGTGTAAAGAACACTAGAAGATTTGGGCTCCAGGTCCTACAGAAGGGAAGAAAATACAACATGCTGCTACAGTTCTACAAACGTGCAACCAGAGTAGAATGATGTGATGGTGTGACAGCTCCTCCAAAGACAGCTTCCCAGCTTTCCGCTTTGTCTAGAGAAAGTACTATCTCTGGTATATGTTAGATTTTTCCCTCCTATTCCTAGCTTCTACGATGGTTACAAGTGAAGAAGCAAAGTATTATCTGCTACTTCCACTTCCAGATCTATATTTTAGGACCTTTCAGCACAATAATCAGTTGAAGGTAATGGGAATATGAGATTAGAATGTTTTCAAAAAAAAAAAAAAAAAAAAGAATGTTTTCATATTTACTCCACAACAGGTAATAAGGGAGCTTATGGATGGTCTTATCCATGGAGCTACGTGCTACACGGGGCCATACAGACCCAGATGGGGCCTATGAAACTGGGGAGAGGAGCAAAGAGAAGGAATTGCCTCATCTGGTTTTGAGGGTAAAAGCAAAAAGCAAGAAACAATTAACATTAATAGGATGCTAATTGTCCTTTGATATGGGGATGAATCTTCTTCCCTAGGAGCTCTGCCTTTTTAAATCATTCAGTCACAGTCAAGAGAATGGCACTAGACTGTTCTCCGAGACAGAGAAATTTAAGTTCCTAAGGAGGTGTTTATGGTTTTGTTTGTTTTCTTCCCCTTAGAATTCTAAATATGAAATTCTACCACAGATTCCATTGGGCAGCAAAGTCAAAATCAACAAGCAAAAATCAAGTGAGCAAAGGCATAGAAGTAGGAAAACTTTCAATGTGTTTGGAGGACTAAGAGCATTCTATTTTGACTTTAGTAGAGATTATATAGACATAAAGTACTATGAGAAAAGACCAATAAGGAATTCACAGCTTTATCTAGAATCCTCTTTTGTGCCCTGCTGTATAAAGCTTTTTTTTTTTTTGTATTTAGGTTCAGAATTTTTAAAAAACGACTTAAGAGACTGAAAGGACAGAAAGGAGCCAAATAATGAAGGGACTTGAATACCAAGGTAAGGAGTCTTGAGTTCATGCTTTAGAGAAGGTACAACTGAAGAGTTTTAAAGTCTCTGGAGAGATAAAGTAATTTTGATAGTGGTGTGAAGGATAATTTTGAAGGGAAAAGGGATGAACATACAAGTCTAGAATTCATTGGGAAATACAGATGATATAAAAACAAAATGCAACAATTTAAAAATTTAGGCTATCATAAGAGACCAGGATGGTGGTGCTGATGAGTTTTGACAAGAGTAGCAGCAATGGAAATTGAGAAGAGGCAGAGTAGCTAATAAATAATGAAGAAACCAGAACTTATAAGAGCTCCAGAGTTCCCTCAGTTCTAAAACTCAGTTCTAAAAAATGACTTAGTAACATTCCAGCATCAGTAGGAGACAATACATCATAACAAAGGATGGACAACTAAGTTTATTCTTCAGACTTTAGACTCACTTTTTCCTTGTAATTCTCCATTCCTCTCAACACTTAGAGAAGAACAACAGTTAAGAGACCTGTCCCTCTGAAATGGTTTAGAGTCAAGCATTTGACTGGTCCTCAGAGAGAAACAAAAGAATCCAAAATAATAATTAAATTCCTTACATATGTACCACATACCATAACTAGTTGACATGCACATTTTAGAGACTATCCCATACCTGGTGATTTTGTTCCATTTCTGATCTAGAAGTTGTAAAGTAATATGGGAGTTGCTTTATTAGAATCAAGTACACCCAAGTTGTGTGACCATTGGTATTATACTACAAGAGCTAGCTTCCATATACTTAGTAAGGGAAGAGAAACAAAAGGTAATGCCACTGAAAAATCATTAAGGTTATAAAGAATGTTGCACAAAACACACCAGAGAAAAGTAATTTGCTGTCAGTGCTAAACCTGCCACAGTGGTTAATACATTCAGTCTTAACTCAGCAACTTTAAGAATACTACAGAATATTGATACCTGTTTGATGTCTTTTTAAAAAATATTCAATCATTTCCATTGCATGGTGATATCATGGCAACATGAATAACACACATGTGCCTCCCAAATCATCTGGGCTGTTCGGTAAATAAAGAACTATAGCGTTAGTAAAACAACTATACAAATATATCTTGTATGCACTGAAAAGACTTGTTTTTATTTTGATATTTTATGTTTCCTAACTGTTATACTATCAGCCCTCATTATGATATTTAAATGAGTCCCCTGGTTAAGGTTATGAAACAGGGACATGAAAAGAATGAAAAATTACTAAACTAAACTTTGACTAACCAATGCCTTTTTTCTCAAAGATAGTCTTTCCCACTTTCACAGCTCCAAAAAAAGAAAATCATCATTGCTAGCAGTCAATTTAACTCAGCTGTGACACCTTGTGGCAAAAGACTATTAATGATAACTAGCAGCAGCAAGATTATTCATTGTTTCTAAAACATTTTAATGTAAAATTTTAACGCTCACAATTATTCGACACTTTTAGGTTTATGAATTGTTTTTTCCTCAAAACAACCCTATGATATAACACTATTAATAACAATAATAAAAATAAATAAGAGATCGTATTTAGGCACTGCTTTCTCAGAGCAACCCTTTAAGATACATACCCTATTTCACAGATGAATTGAGGTTCATAAAGGTTATGGCCCTCTAGATCCTCAAGTGCAGCCCTTTAATTTGGATTTGGCCAAAGAGCTGCACTTGGACCTAGAGGGCCACAAGGGGCCTCAAGGCTGTAAGTTCCCTACCCCTGGAGCCATTTCATGTGGCAAAAGATCAGATGAAGGGCATCCATAGCAGCAAAACAAGTGATATATGAATTCAACCCAAAAAGCATTTGGCCTCTTTCTATGAAGAGATGATCATCACTGTGTGGGATTCTACCTCATATATTTAAGCCTTGTAATTCTTCAGTGTGATTCAGAAGGGATGTAGCAAAAGGTAACCAAAGCAGTTAGCATTAATATAGCACCATGCACATTACACAATTTTATCCTCTCACGAATACTGAGAGGTAGGGGCTATTATTAGTCTCACTTCACGAATGAGAAAACTGAGGCTGAGTGCCCTGCCCAAGTTTATACAACTAGTAAATACCTTAGGCTGGATTCAAACTAAGGTTTTCCTAACTCCACTGTACTGCACCACATAGCTGCAAAATTCTGCTCTAGACCCCTGCCCTTGCTTTCTACAAATAGCCACAAACTCAATTAAAAAAGACAAGAGCTCGGAATGTCTCAATGCCAGAATCTGAAAAAAGAACTTAAGAAGAAACATTTTCTGAAAGGAAAATATTACACTTACATTTTCTTCTATTACTATGGCTATTTAGAGCCAATCTACCCCTTGAATACTCAACAAATTAATTAGACTGAAATCCTACCAACCATTTTCAATAGGCATAAGCAATATATACCCTGTCCTCCAAAACAAAAATAAAATTAAAAAAAATAGTTACTGGTAATAAATTCAGTAATTCAATTAACCAAAAATCTCTTTATTACAAAGAATGAGAGAAGAAAAGAAGAATTAATAATCAATTCTACAACTGTCATATAATCAAAGTCAACTACTTTTCTAGTTTCCATTAACTCAAGCCTTTAAAATTCTACTAAGTACCTACACTGAGATAGCACCTTCCTGTTACACTAAAATTATTATCAGTAACAATAAATTAAAGACTTTTTCTTCTTCTAACAGGCCAATATGAAGGAGATGCATAAATTATAAGATCCAGAAGGTGGAAAAAAAGGCCACAACCATGATGAGAAAACTTTGCCCATGTTTTAGGGCAAATCCAAACAGTTAGAAATGTGTACAAAAGTCATTCTGTTGGTACAATGTGAATAGCTGATATTTATGTAGTATTTCATAGTTTACAAAGTTTTCATTTGATCCACCCAACACTCATTTAATGCAATTTACTGTTTATAAGAAGAAACTCTTTTTTGTGGACTTCTTAAAGTTGCATCATATATTCTGTTCCCACGGCTGTCAAATAATGGGGGTGCCTCCTTAATAGGAAAATATATCCCTTGAGAGAATTCCAAGAACTAATGAGTCAAGATACAAGTTACCCCATATACAATGACTCTACATCCTATAATTTATTCTACTATTAAAGATATACTTCAAGACCAATATTACCAAAACTTTATCTGAAGAATCTGTGTACAAAGATTAAGCTAAGAGCTTGTGATTAAACACGCTGAACCTGAAACAACAGTAAAATGATGCCTTAAGTAGAAGAATCCAGGTAGGAGGACAAACTGACTTACCAAACCACAAAGAAGTTCTCATTTATAATTAGCCTCTTGTAAAACAGCCTCTTAGAGTTTATGAAGTCCTTAGAGACACTTCTCTCTCATATGATTAAAAAATTATGCTTTGCCTCCACTTTTAAAGTACACCCTTGCTGAAGTTTCTCTAGTACATGTCAGCAATAGTAAAATGCAAAGTCTAGTGAGATAGAGAAATAGCCTTTAAATGACCAACAGTATCCCTGGTCATAAAGATCAGTGTAGGCATGTCACTGGAAGAGTCCCAGTCTCCAGTTTTGCCACACACCTACTTCATAATCTTGGCAAGACACTATTGTCTGCACAATTGAAATGCTAAGGATGAACACAATGAAGGAATCTTCCAATCCACATGTTAAAGTCTGGGAACAGCAGGCAATTGGTCCAGCATCACATCCTTCTCTCTGCACATCTCATGGGGACCACATCCAGTCGTCCTAATCTATATCTTGCCATTGGACCCAGATGGCTCCAGAGGAGAGAATGAGGCTGGTGACTTTCCACAGCCCTCCCTCACTTAAATCAAATTCACTTGCAACTTACGGCATCACCTTCCCGATATCCTGGTCTTCTTTGGAATACTACTGTTCCATAAGAAATGGAGAGCAGACCGATTTCAGAAGAACCTGGAAAGACTTGCATGAACTGATGCTGAGCATATGTAATGCTGAAGTGAGCAGAACCAGGAGAATATTGTACATAGTAACAGCAACATTGTGCAATGACCATCTTTGACAGACTTAGCTCTTCTCAGCAATGCAATGATCTAAAACAATTCTAAAAGACTCAAGATGGAAAATGCTATCCACATGCAGAGAAAGAACTATGGAGTCTGAATGCAGAGGGAAGCATACTATTTTCTTTTTTTCTTTCTTGTGGTTTTTCCCTTTTGCTCTAATTTTTCTTTCACAACATGACTAATGTGGAAATATGTTCAATATGAGTGTACACATATGACCTATATCAGATTGCATGCCATCTTGTGGGGAGGGGAGAAAAATTTAGAACTCAAAAATCTTATAAAACTGATGGTTGAAAACTAAAACAAATAAATAAATAAAATTTCCAGAAATATCAATACCTTGTTAACCTAAACCCTTGGTTTTTAATCTATTTCCCACTCTCCAAGTAGGCAAGTTAGAATATATTTCTCTCAGACTGCTCAAACAAGGCAAAATAAGCAAAGGAATAGATATTTTCCCCCAGTCCAATTACCAGTATTAGCTTCATTGATTGTTAATGGACAGCTCTCTTGCTTTAGAACTGAGAGAGGTCACTTAGTTCAACCTCCTCATTTTTCAGATGAGAAAGATTAAGTGACTTGCATAAGGTCACACAATTAAGAAGTATCAGTGGCAGGACCAGATGACTACACATCTGTAGTCAGAGTTTTTTTTCCACTGTACCATGTTGCTATCTCTAACGAAATGTGTTAAGCTGCCAAGGTGACAAAGTACAAATGACAATGACTCACTTTTTTTTGCTGGTGACCTTTTTTTTTAACATTACGTTTTAAAAAATATTTTATTTTTCTCCCATTACATATTATAATAATTTAACTCTTTTTAAAGTTTTGAGTTTCAAATTATATCTCTCATTCCCTCCCTCCCCACCCCCCATGCCAAGCATCATCATTTTAAAGGCCACTATCATTTCAGAGACAGCTGTAACTTAGTAGAAAAAAAAGAGTCAAAAACTTGAGCCCTAATTATTTTAGCAAGGTGCTCCCTATTTTAAGCAAGACTCTTGGAGTCTGTTTTCTAATCTGTAAACAGAATAGTAATACTTGCACTATTTCTCTCATAAAGTTGTTGGAAGAGATAACTTTATGGAGCACTATATAAATGAGAGTTAATTTCACATGGGACAAGAAACAAAAAAAAATTCATTTTTGTAAAGACCTATGATTTCACTGCTATAGGGAACTCCCAAGTATGGAGACTTCTACCAATACAGATCAGCAATTCACGCGCACCTTAGTCTTAAGAGTTGTCATTCACTTAGTCAGTCAACAAGTATTTAGTAAGCAGTTACTACGTATCAGGAATTGTGGAAAGCACTGAGGATAAAAATAAAGGCAAAGATTCAGTCCCTACCCTCAAGGAACTCACATTCTAATGGAGGAGACAACATGCAAATAGCTATATAATATATTATATAATAATACAATGTAATATAGAACATAATATATAATAGATGAAAAGTAATCTCAGAGGGAAGATGCCAGGAGTGAGAGACACTAAAAGCCCTCCTGAGAAGGTGAGATTTCATCTGAGTCTCGCAGGAAGCCAGGCAAGCCAGCAGACAAAAGTGAGGAGTGAAGAGTATTTCAGCCATGCAAGAACAGCCAATGAAAAGACACAGTCAGGAGGTGTAATGTTGTGTAGGAACAAAAACACAGGTTGCTGAAACACAAAATGCATGGAAATCCAGCAAAAGATGACTAGAAAGATAGGAAGAGACTACACTGTGAGGGACTTTAAATGCCAAACAGAGAATTTTTATATTTGATCCTAGAGGTAACAGGGAGTCACTAGAATTTACTGAGCAAAGGGATGACATTAGTCAGACCTTCACTTTGGGCAGACACTTTGGCAGCAAAGTGGAGGAGGAGGTGGAGAGGGGAGAGACTTGAGGCAGGAAGAACAACCCCAAGGCTAGTGCAACAATTCAGGCACAAGGTAATAAGGGACCCACAACAGGGAGGTGGTTAAGAACGGAGAGAAAAAGATGTAGAGAAGAAATGTTGTGAAGGTAGAAAATGATGAATCTTGGTAAGAGTGTGGATGTGTGGAGAGTTGTCTGGGGCAATAAGAACGTAAGTGGTTTGCCCCTTTTATGGTCACACAAAAGCTGTCTGTTGGCAGCAGGACTTTTACTCAAATATTCTTGACTCCAAGACTTTTCACAGACAAAATGAACAAGGTATTTAGAGCAAACAACTTGTCCTTCAGTCATGTCCCATGCTTTGTGACCTCATTTGGGGTTTTCTTGGCAAAGATACTAGAGTGGTTTGTCATGTCTTTCTCCAGCTCATTTTACAGATGAGGAAACTGAAGCATACAGAGTTAAGTGACTTGCCCAGGATCACATAACTAGTGTCTTAAGTCCATATTTGAACTCAGGTCCTCCTGACTCCAGGTGCAGCACTCTCCACTGTACCACTTAGCTGCCCATATCAAACAACTACAAATCCACAAACATTTATAAAGTATTATCCACATTATAAAATCCTCTCTTAAAATAACTAAATGCATGAGCTTACCTAGGTAGGTGAGTACAATGGACACAATTAAGGAAATCACAGAATATGTGTTAGCAAAGTTCTCTAGTCAAAAAAAAAACAACCTAAGTCCTAAGTTTAGCGTTACCAAAGCATCACAGACTCAACCAAAGATTTTGGAATTCAATTACATTCAAAGAAACAAAAAAATTTCATTCTATATCTTGCAAAAAATATCCAAAAAGCTGAGGGGGCAGGGGGAGAGTAGAAAAAGAGGAAGGACAGACAAATTCCTGGTAAAATGTTCAACAGCCTGGGAATTTCCCTCACCTATCCACCACAGGCCACTAGGTGGCAGACTTCAGAAGAATGAAATCATCAAATGCTCTGGTTCCTTACAAAGATTTAGAGACAGGATCAAAACAGTTAAAATACAAAGGTAATAAATTGTTTTCCCAAGTTAATATATGTTGTGATCAAAAGAGGTGCCCCAAGAGTTTCCCTAAAATCTCAAGGATCACATTTTTGACATGTTAGACTTTCTACAAATCAAGTAAAAGAAACTACATTCAGAGATGAAATAAAATCTCTTCTCCACATAAAAAATATGTGCATACATGTATACATATATGTTGTATACACATGTGTATGTATACATAGGTGTTGTGTGCATGTGTGTATTGTTACATGTGTAAAATGTCACTTTAAAGATGAAATCCAGGTGAAATGTTTCATATAGAATGAAAGAATGAAATATACATATTCATATATGTGTATGTGTACATATCCCACTTAAAGCTGATAAAGAGAAAAAAATAACCATTTAAAGCTGACAAAGAAAAAAAAGCATCAACTTCCCTTAGAATTTACTAGATTAAGTTCACTTATCACAGGATGAGGTTTTCTAAATGCACTCACCTCCTCAGCTGTAAACAAATAAAGAGGAGTCAGGGGAGGGATTTTCTTTAATTCACAACTTAAGCCAAGGACAGTCAAGATCTCCTTAAGGACTTCATATCTCTTGAAATTGCTTGATTTCAACAAATCAAAGGCATCTTGAGTTTGTATTAAAGTGCTGGGAGACATTTCCAAGTGCACCTAAAGAAAAGAAAAGAGAAATTAGGATGCCTTTGTATGCTACAAGATAAATACTCATTAGTTAGACAAAAGAAAAAAATTAGCAAAAACTTATTTAATTATGAATAATGTCAAAGTTTAGAGCCTCAGAAAATTAACTTTATGTTATTTCAGTGATGGGTCAATTAAAAAAAAACTCAAAAAGTCTTATTAAAATAACATTCTTCTTTTTCCAGCTAGAAAAATGCCTGAAAAGTTTTTATAACATTGCCACAATGAAGATTCTGAATTTTTGAGGACAAAGAAAAGCATCTCTCTACATATGTCAGCAAGTGTACTAAAAGCCAAAAGGTTTCTTACTCCCTAAGCTGGAAATCAAGGTTAAATAATTTACCTAAACCTGGAAGATAGTAAGTCATATTGCCATAAATAACACCACACTCTCCCTGAACTAAAAAATTGTAAGTACAGAGTATTTGTAAACACTTAACCAGCATACAGAACTGCTCACAGGGCTCTCCTAATATGTAGGCATGGTATTATTTGGGGGGTACCAAAAAGGGCATTTTTTTGCCCTCTCAAGTATGGTGCCCCCTATTAATTTATCATAACTTATACCTGCTCAGAGTGGGGGAGTGGGATAGGAATGGTAATTACGGGGAGAGAAAGGGAATGAGATAAGTGGTACAGAGAGCTCAAGGACACTGTTGCTTGAGAAGGAGAACTAAGAAGAACCTGCTTCATGATTACGTTTTCCCAGAGTAAGTCATACTTGAAGAGTTTATAAAGCTCTGACCCAGACAAGTTGCAAGAAACTACCAAAAAACAAAGTGAAATACATCATCCCTGGACTCAAGTACTTTGTGATAACAGTAATGATGATGATGACAGTAAGGATCATAAGATATACATCAATTTTCAGAATGGCAAAGAATTTTATAAATATTACCTTATTTTACCCTCACAACAACCTTAGGAGGTAGGTGCTATTATTATCACCGCCTGACAGACAAGAAAACCAAGGAAGAACAAGGTTATATGACTTTCCCAGGGTCACCCAGCTAATAAATTTTATTATGTTATAAGAGGTGAAGATTACGAAATTGAACAAGGAAAACTAACTGGCCTGGATTAATGACTGGTTGATATCACTGATATTGCACCACTTAGAATTTGAACTCAGTGCCTCCTGACTCCAGGTCTAACCTCTCTCTACTGTACTCTACCTAGCTACCTCACAATGTGACAAACACAAACCATACACACACCCAGGTCTGAAACAAATGAAGCCTATCTAGTCATAAGCATGAACGCTCAAAGTCAGGACTAACCTGATAAAGCTTGAGATACAAAGTACTCACAGCCTTTGGGGGGGGGGGGGGGAACTACAGCCTCGAGGTCACATGTGGCCTCTGGGTTCTCAAGTGTGGCCCTTTTACTGATCCAAACTTCATAAAACAAATTCCCTTAGTAAAAGGGGGACTGAATCCAAACTTCACAGAACAAATCAATTTGTTCTGTGAAGTTTGGATTCAGTCAAAGGGTCACACTTGAGGCACTTGAGGGCCATGTGTGGCCTCAAGGCTGAGGGTTCCCCATTCTCTGGTAGGAAGTCTAAGGTCCCTTCCACTTCTGAGTCTATGAAGTTCCAGAGCCTGTGTCCTCTCAGCACAGGACAACCTCTATACCTCAGTAAGGTTTTGGAATAAAATTTGGGGTAACAGGGGATAGTGTGTGTGAATGATTTTGGCATAAAATGAAAAAGGTAGGGAAGAGCATAATTTTAAAAGCAAGTGGTTCAACATTGTTATCAATGACTTGGATATAAAGGCGTAACTGTAATTTGCTCTCCAAATCTGTAGATTGACACAAAGCTGAGAGGAATGGTCAACATAATGGAAGACAGAATCATGATCCAAAAGTATCCTGACAAGCTACAACATTGGAATGAGTCTAATAAGATGAAATAAAATAGAGATAAATATATATTTATATTATTTATATATATATTACTTATATATTTATATATTATATATATATTATTATATTAAACATATATTTATACTTGGGTATAAAAAAAGCAACTTTACAGGAACAAAGATGAGAGATGAATAGAGACAGCAGTTATTTTGAAAAAAGTTTTGGGGGTTTTAGTGGATATCAAGTCAGCAGTTCAATGGGGCAGGCAAAAAAGTTAATATAACCCTGGGCAGCATTAAGGGTGACAGCTTCCAGGAACAGGGAAATGACAGTCCCACTGTACCAGGCAACCAGGATGGTGAAGAGGTTTGAGCCCATGACATAAAAGGATCTTTCCTGCTCCTACACAGTCTTAGTGCCTTTCCTCTGAGATTATTTAACCCAGTTTATAACTTGTTTGTACAGCTATTTGAATGCTGTCTCCCCCACTGATTGTGTGCTCCTTAAGAGAAAGGACTCTCTTTGTATCCTCCATGCTTAGCCCAGTGTCCAGAACACAGAAGGCACTTAACTGACTTGAGATGAGTTGAAGGAACTGGGCATGTTTAGCTGTCTTCAAGTTTGGTCTGGCACATGAAGGAGAGAATGGACTTGTTATGTTCGGTCTCAGATGACCAAATCAAGAGCAGTAAGTGAAAGATGCAAAAAGCAAATTTCAGATGGATGTTATGAAAAATTTACTAACAATCAGATATCAAAAATGGAATCGCCTGCCTTGAGAGGTGTTAAGTTCCCCCACCAGGGAAATCTATAAGCAGAGGCTGACCATCATTGTTGGATACATTATAGTAAGAATTCCTTTTATGTATGTATTCGACAAGATAAAGCCACTAAGGTCCCATCTAACTCCCAAGTTCTATAAAAGCATATGTATATTCAGAGAACATAGAGAATATTCAAAAGCCACAGGCAAAGAAATGTTTAAACAATTTTATATGTGAAAGATGTCAGAAAGATATCTAATGAGAGTAACAAAACTGATCACACCCTGGTCTAACCCAATAATTCCACTGCTAAGATTTAAAAAGGAAAAGGGGCCGTCTATATAAAAAAAAATGCTCTACTTGAAATAACAAAAAACTGGAAACAATCTGAAGTTTGGCTTGAACAAGAAGAGTGAATGCATGATGACAACTACATAAAAAAGAAAGCAAGTGAAAGGTAATAGAACCATTATAGACAGCCTGGTAAGAAAACATCATAGAAATTCATTTTTCTGTGTGTTAAATTTGTTTGGTCTTCATTTAAAAATATCTGTTGTATGCATTAGTGAATAAAATCATATATAAAACTCTATGTTTGCATATCTAATAATTTATATTTATTAATAGTTAATTTTTTCCAAATAAATTATTTCTGAGAGATCCATGACTAAATATATCTACCCACAGGCAAAAAGGTGCTGAACTCCAGCAAAAATTGAGACATATATTTCAGGGGAGGGGAAAGGAAGGGATATATTTCAGGAAGATGGCCAGTGCAAAAACTAAAGTTTTGTTTTATTAGTTATGTTTTTTTACAAAGACTTTGTTTTTCTTTTCTTTTTTTTTTTAAAGGAGTAGAGAAAGGATTAAAAAAAAGATTTTGTTGATTAAAAAAGATTTTGTTGATTAAAAAAGTTTTTTTAAATAAAAAAACTTGGCAAAAGAAAATGTTTATAATAAAACATCTTTAAGACATCAGGAAACAATACTAATGACCTAGATATAGATATCTTTCATCTATAGCTTCAATACAGACATAAGTGGGCTTCATGAGGAAAGAGAATATTTAATTAAATAGCTAAGACCATCCACATTGACTTCACTGGGATCACTGTCATAGAATTGCCAGACTATGCAAATCTGCAGGGTCACATATTACAACTGTAAGATGCCTTGGAGGTCACCTAATCCCACCTTCTATTATACAGATGAGGAAACTGTGACTCAAAAAGTTTAAGCTACTTACCCATCATCACATAGGGAGCATGTGTTATATCCAGAATTTGAATTCAGGTCCTCCAAGTGATGTTTTCTCTGAGAATAATGCATTTAATATGAAATAAATGGCATAACAGCAATAACTGGTAATATGTATAAAACACTCAAGGCACTTAAGAAATATCTCATCTCCCCAAAGAGAAAGTGTCAGCAAAAGCCAGCCTTGTATCTGTTTTCTTGTGACTTTCATTCCAATTATCAATCAAGAAGCATCATAAAAACAAACACAACTCTGACCTCGGTTTTGGCCAGGAAAAACAATATCTTTCTCTAAATTAAAATAGGGGACTTTACTCAACAAGATACTGACAAATCTTAATCACTTTGCTATTCAAATATTAGTATGAATTTGGAGTCGGAATACCTCCCTCTAGTTCAGTGGTTCTCAACCTTCCTCAGGCTGCGACCCTTTAATAGTTGTTATGTGGGCGGACCCACCTGGAGACAGAGGAGGTTCCTAAGACGATCGGAAATATGTGTTTTCTGATGGTCTTAGGCAACCCCTGTGACTCCCATGAAACCGTCATTTGACCCCAAAGGGGTCACGACCCACAGGTTGAGAAATGTTGCTCTAGTTTTTTTCAGTAGTAAGAATGAGAAAGTTGGGTTTTTCTCTTTTTCATATGGTACCAAAAATGAAGTTTACTTAACTGCTTACAAGATCACATATTTTCTTTTGTCCTTAAAGAACCATCTTTCTCTTATGGTATTAAATCATTCATTATTATTACATTTCTATTACAGAGAGGTAATATAATTCAGTGGACAAAAAACCAGCCTCAAAGTCAGGAAGACCTGGTTCCAGTCTTGCCTCTGACTAATGCAGGCCGTGTGAAGCTGACACTTTACCTCAGTATCCCAGGCAACTCTTGAAGGTGAATTGCAAAGAAGGTTCAGATCAGCATTGAGAGGAGTAATTCCTTTTCAGGACTACTCTACACTGACAAAATTAAAGATGTGGTATAAAAAAAAAAAGATTATATTACAAGAAGTGAAGACTTTGAAACTGAACAGGTAAACTAACTGACCTGAATTAATGATTGGCTACTGTCACTGATATTGCTTCATATATGTAGTCCTAAGGAGAAAATATCAAGTCTATCACATCTAGACTGTATACCATCTAAAATCAAAGACAAAATCCTAAGTATTTTTAACCTCATTTTTGAGGGTCTACTCTATGGCTTTTTTCTCTATGGCAAATGAACTTCAAGTATCAATTTATATTATAACTATGGCATAATTTAACAGTATAGCACAGCAGTTTTTACTATGTAAGGCAAAGAAATGAAGAACAGGAGTATCTAATCAATTTTCTAGAACAAGTATGCACATAGTGGTGATAAAATGCATCAGTCAATCAATCAAAATCTATCATATGACTATGTGCCAGGCACTGTGCTGAGCACCGGAGATACAAAAAGAGGTAAAAGACAGTTCCTGACCTCAGGGAGCTCACTATCTAAAGGACGGAACAAGAAGAAATAGATATAAACAAATAAATATATACACAACAAATAGGAAATAATTAACAGAGGTTTGGCACTAGAATTAAGAGGTATTGAGAAAGGCTTCCTGTGAAAGACAAGATTTTAGGTGGGACTTAAAGGAAGCCAGTGGGTGGAGTTAAGGAGGGAGAGCATTCCAGGAACAAGGAATAGAGAATAACGTCCAGAAAATGTCATGGAACGACATGGAGGCCAGCGTTGCTGGATCAAAGAGTATGTTGTGGGCAGTAAGATATAAGAAAATTGGAAAGGTAGGAGGAAGCTAGGCTATGAAACATTCTCAACTACCAACAGATAATTCTGCTTTTGATGCTGAAGGCAACAAGGAGCCACTGGAGTTCAATGGTTAGGGAAGTGACATGGCTGGACCTGTGATTTAGGAAAAGCACTTTGGTGGAGGATGAACTGGAGTGAACAAAGACCTGCAGCAGGGTTATCCACTAGCAAGCTTTTGTAATAATTTAGGCATGGGATGACAAGAGTCTGTATTACAATGGTGGCAATGTCAGAGGAGAGAAGGGGGCATATTCAAGAGATGTTGCCAAGGTGAAATTGCCAGGCCTTGCAAACAGACTGGATACGGAGAGAGAGACATACTGAGGAGCTGAGGATGACTCCTAGGTTGTGAGCCTGAGGTATCTGGAGGATGATGTTGACCTAGACAGTACGTGAGAAGTTAGGAGGTAGGAGGGAGGGTTTAAAATTTATAGAGAGAAAAAGAAAAAAAGTTTGGATTAAATGGCCTCCAAGGTCCCTTTCAGCTCTAAATCTATGACCCTGTAATTCTTCATTAGGTCTTTAAAAATGAATTCACAAAAGACTTCAGTGTCACATGAATGACAAGATGGAGGATTAGACAAATATTTTCTGATTCCCATGACTTCTCAAACCTCTACAAAATAAAAATTACGAACCAAAGCTAAAGCAACTTCAGCTGTCCCCATGTTCTAGCACACAAGAATACAAAAGAAGGCAAAAAACAGCAATAATAAACTGATGTTCACAGACCCTGGGTCACTCAGCACTTCTCCACCAAAACCCAGGCTACAAAATACACAGTCATTACAACGATGTAAATGGAAGAACAATGATACACCAAAACATCACAAGTAAGGTAAAAAATTCTAAAACTCAAGCAAGACTCAAAGGAAGAGAGATGAGAAGACACCCCAAGCTACCCCCCTTCTTAAAGGTGGAGGGTCCACAGACAGAAGACATTGCACAAGCTTCCAGACTTCTTCAATGGTCTGTTATGCCGGGGTGGGTTTTGTTCTCTAAAAAATATTACTTGTCACATGGCAAGGCTCTCTGGGAAGGGAAGGGAATGATACTTCAAATAACTACGATGATGTGAGCAGCAGAAAATATCAACAAAAATTCAAAAATTAATTCAAGCAACTTGTAGCAAAACTGGGAAAATACTTGTTATTCTAGATCTTTCCTGAGTTACATGAGTATTTTGGTTTTAAAATCCTTTTATGTTGCTTTAAATATTTTTTTAAATTTTTTTTTTCTTTTTTTTGGAGGGGGGAGAGCAGGGCAATTGGGGTTAAGTGACTTGCCCAAGGTCACACAGCTAGTAAGTGTAAAGTGTCTGAGGCCGAATTTGAACTCAGGTCCTCCTGACTCCAGGGTAGGTGCTCTATTCACTGTGCCACCTAAAGGTCCCTGCTTTAAATGTTTTATGAGAAAATGAAAGTTCTAGGAAAACAAAGAAACTAATATCCTCTTTGGGGGGAGACCAAAAGGGTCTGTACATAGTTTTCAGGGGATCTGTGAACTTGAATTTTTTAAAAATTACATCTTTATTTTTCACTAACTTCTAAGTGAAACTTAGCATTTCCTTCAATTACTAATTTTTTTTAAAAACAATTATTCTGAGAAGAGAAGGCCAAGACTTCACCAGGCTGTCAAAAGGGTCCATGACACAAAAAAAGTTAAGAACCCCTATATAAGTCTTCATATGGATCAGATGATAAATTAACATAGAGATATGACATCTTTTGAATAAAAAAAACTGAAAAGGAAAAAGAATAGCTAAAAAAATTAGGTACAAAAGTAGTTTATCGAAACCTTAGGATGGGACTTCTTCAACAGGGGTCTGTAAATTTGGAGGAGGTTCTTTTTATAACTATTTCAATAAAATTGGCTCCTTTTATAACCTTATGTATTTTATTTTGTGCCTTTAAAAATATTATTCTGAGAAAGAGTCCACAGACTTTAACAAATTGCCAAAGAGGTCTATGACATAAAAAGCCTAAAAATTCTAGTCTTAGAAAGGAATGACACTTTCAAATATCTCTCTTTCCACCAACTCTCAACTGAGATGAACAAACATAAATTTTAAAAAACCCTAAAATCACATTTGTATATATGTTTATATACATGTTTAATAAAGTCCCCAACTGCCAAAATGTGTTCTGAGATCAATAACCATTCAGCAGTTATCAAACTGTGCATACCTTTTGAATCAGTGATGCTGCTACAAGGCCTATACTCTAAAAAGGTCAAAGAAATATTTATAGTAGCTCTTTTCATGGTGGGAAAGAACTGGAGAACGAAGAGGTATCCATCAATTACTGAATAAGTTATGGTATGTGAATATGATGGCATACTAATAGTGACAGGGATAGTTTCAGAGAAACCTGAGAAGACTTTTATGATTTGAGGCAGAGTGAAGTTAGCAGAATCAAAAGAAAAATTTATACAATAACAATATTATGAACAACTGTGAAAGACAGAGGAACCCGAATCAACATAATAACCAACCACATTTTAAAGGATTCATTATAAAACATCTCCAGACAGAGAAATGATGGATACAGTTTCAATGTATTTTCTTTTTCTTTTTTTTTTTTTGAACATAGCTAATGTGGGAATGTGTTTTGCTCGATCATACATATCTATAACAGGTTTTGCTTTTCTTCCCTCCTCGGTGAGTGGAGAAGGGGAAAAGAAGATGGAGAGAATTCAGAACTGAAAAGAAAATAAAAATGAAAAATATTTTTTTAAAAAATGAGGCAGCTAGGTGGTACAGTGATTACAGCACTAGTCCTGGAGTCAGCAGGATCTGAGTTCAAATCCTGCCTCAGGCACTTGACACTTACTAGCTGTGTGACTTTGGGCAAGTCACTTAATCCCACTGTCTCACTTCCCCCCTCAAAAAAAAAAAAAATACAGTCAGCCCAATTCCCAGCACCTTAAGATGATGAAAATAACTTATGTTCAGAATGATAAGCCTGAGGCATTATAAAATACTAAACCAATGAAAGGATCAATCATGTTCTCTATGCTCTTCTTCCTAATTCCTAGACTGATATATTTTAGAAATATTTTCCACAATAAATCTTGAAATAAAAAGGGTTTCCTAATTAACCCTCAATTACTCAGGAAGTTATTTCAAGTACCTCCCCCACTGAAAGGATTTGCGTTATTCAAGATGTATGCACAATACAAAGAGAAGCCTGAAGTAAACCTAATGGTCAGCATCAGCCCAGAAAACCCCTCAGTCTCAATTAAGTCAAGGTGATCCTCAAAGTACAAACTTTCTCAACCTATAAAAGCCCTAAAAAAAGAGTTAAATTTCTCACAAGCTCTGTCCTTAATACCTGACAAAGAATAGCTTCTCCTCCATTCGTTCCAAAAGGCAAATGAACAATCATCCTGTCTTTCTCTCTCTTCTCTAAGTAACCCTGCAGCTTTCCACGACTGACAAGCTCCCCGGTGTCTTCTTCATAAATGCTGCCACTAGTCAGAACATGCAGTTTCATTTCATTGTCATCAGACTTATAAAAAACCAACGTCTGAATGGTCTTCTTCAGTTCCTCTTTGCTTCTCAGCTGCAGCCCACCAAATGTGAAGGAGGAAGACAGGCCCAAAACCTTCCCTCCTTGGGATAGGTACACCATGAACTGTTGGCAAATTGCTTCAGAAATGGGTTCCTCTGTGGCAATGATCAACAGTAAAGAGTTATGCAGCCAAGGATCACTGAGTACATTCTTCTCCTTCAGGTGGTAGATTGTGTAACTATCAGTGCCAACACAGTCAGTCAGAATGGAATGGAGCTCCTGGAATCTTTGATGTGCTTCCTGGGAGTCAGAGCCCACAAAGAGTAAAATATTTGGTGGTTTCCCAGTAACATTGACTCTTCTCTCTTGTCCAGTATGGCTAGTTGTGTTAACACTGTCCTCTAGGCTGCTACTGAAATCATAAGGAAGATCAGGAATGTCTTCCGCAGATGCAAATCTGACAGATTCAATGGTGCTATTTTCTAGTTCCAAACATTCATGGCAGCTTGAAAGATGTAAGTGATGGTGCTCATCGAAGTCAACCCCTTCTTCTGATACATTGGTGGGTTCGTCCTGAGAAGCACTGCCTTTCTTCTGATTATACTCCTCATCTTGAATCTTTTGGTCATCCCTGCCTAAATGCTTCGTCCCTTCCCATTCAGGTCTGATTTTTAAGGATGAGGCTGAGGTTAATTCTTCCACTTCTGTGGTCTTGGATAATGTCAACTGCTGTAGCTCTTTCAGCACTGAGTCCTGAAGATGTACAGCTAGGGCATGAGGAGAAAAGAACTGTTTTTATTTTTACTGACAAAATTCTTTCTAGCACATCTTATAAATCCCTAGTGTATTCCACATTATACTGCCTTCAAAAAGTTAAATAAAACAACACAAAAGAGATTGCAACCAACATTACATGCAACTTTTGTTCAAAGGAAGAGCAAATATAGGCTTTATAAAGTTAGTAGCATCAACATTCGATGAATTTGATCTAAGTTTTACACTATTTAAAGTTGGAAAAAAGACAATTAATATCCATAATTTATAGTTTCAACATTTAGACTACTCAGATTTTACACCCAAACCACATTTTTCATGCTAAAGCAATACAACCCCTCTAGGTCCCCAGGTGCTTCCCTTTGACTGAATCCAAACTTCACAGAACAATAGGTTCCCCACCTTTGCTTTTAGTTCATTTGATTCTAATTTAATCAATGCCAAAGATTTTAGGTAAGAGTTTACATGTTTTGTATGTCTCCTCATTTCTTTTTATTGTGTGGGGGAGGTAGACCAGATAACCTCTGAAATTCCTTCCAGCTATTGATCTATTATCTTATAAGTCCAAGAATGTTTTGCAGAAATGAATCATTTTAATATTTGCTGGGCACCTTGAATTTAAAATTTATACACTCCAAACCAAGAAGCAAAGCAGTTTACACAAATTCAAGGACTTTCACATCACAGATACTTTCTTCACAGATATCAAATTCACTAAGACTACAGACTCTTCTAAATTAAGGAAGAAACATTTCCAAACTACATAAATTTAATAAAGATTTCTGGGTTTAAAAATATTTCCAGATGCACTTTGAAAACAATATTGAGGGATGGGTAGGTGGCACAGTGAATAGAGCATTGGCCCTGGAGTCAAGAGCACCTGAGTTCAAATCTGGCCTCAGACATTTGATACTTACTAGCTGTGTGACCTTGGGCAAGTCACTTAACCCCAATTGCCCTGCCTTCCTCCCTCCATAAAAGCAAAAAACACCCCCAATATTGAAAAAAAATATAAAAAAACTAAGATCCAAACCACTCAGCTTAGAAATGCCAACAATTACTATAACTTCAATCAAACATATGGATTATTAAATAGAAGGCTAAGAAATGGTGTAAAGTAAAAGGTATTCTGAGACAGCAAAAATAACATGGCTTCTGAATTTAAAGACAGCGCCCTAAAAAGGACAACAGTAGGAAGCCCTTTTTAAGGGCATTCTATAAGCTTTTCAATTCAGCATATTAAATCAATCCACAAGCTTTAAGAAGCAATTTCTATATGCTAGGCACACTGGGGAAAGAAAGAAAAAACAAAAACAGTGTTACCTTCTTACATTCTAATAGGGAGAAAACATATACATGAATGAGTACACACAAGATTAATACAAAGTAGAAGACAGAATAAGAAGATAAGGCCTCCTGCAGAAAGTGGCACCTGAGCTTAATCATAAATGGAGCTAGGGATTCTAAGTGTCAAGAGGTAAAAAACAGAGCGTTAAAATACTATAAGATAAAAGCATCATATACCACTGTTAAATGTTGTTTTGGTTTTTTTTCCAAGAATTACAATATTTTGAATTAGACTGACAATGCTCACTGGTATTGAATCTTAGTAACTAAAGGGGAAAACACAGCCCTTTCAGCTACAATAATAACAATACAGATGACTATTATGAATACATTCATGAAGATACTTACAGACAATCTTTTGTGGTACCATTCCATTATCCATTTGGAGCCTGTTTTCCATGAATGCAATGCCCAACTCACTGAAATTATCTATACTTGCTTCAGCAAACAGCTTATAAGGCTCTCCAGGTCTGCAGGCTAATGGCAAACAACAGTCTGACCATTTTACAATCTAAAGGGAAATGAGAAGAAATAAAAGGCAAGAGATTAATGTAGACATTTTAAAGAAAAAAAAAATCTTTCCCATAGTACCTATGAGGACTATTTCAGTTCTGCAGTAACTCCATTATAACCTAACCGAATTAATTACTATAGTTTAGCTTTCTCAAATGCAGAAATTGTTTCATTATTAAAGTTCTCATTTCCATTTAAAAGCATAGCTTACAAACCAACAAGTGCAATCTTTTGACTGCAAAGAAAGAAAACCTAAGATTCTGGAAGAACTGAATAATGCTTAGTAGTAGTAAAAAAACCAAATAAATAAGCAACTATAGTGAATAATTATATTTCAATTACATAAAACATACATAATGGAAATCTTTTTTTTTTAACAAAAAAAATCATGTCCCTTCCCCATACTTTTTTTAAAATGAGCTACATAATTTCATCAGCCTGGGGTTTTTTTACTTGTTTTTTTAAAGACTGCCTCAGTTTCTTCATTTGTAAAAAGGTACCTACCTACCAGAGTTGTCATGAGAATCAAATAAAATAATTTTTGTAAAGTGCTTTGCAAACCTTAAAGCACTATATAATTGAGATTGGTGCTGTTATTGATGAGCACAACGAAGAGATGGGACTGAGGGAAGTGACAGAGAGGAGGGGAGGCAGAAAGGAGAGAGTTACACAGTCAGACTTACACTTTAGAAAAATCACCGTGGCAGCTATGAGTGGAAAGGGATTTAGAGTAGAAAGAGGGCTCACTGAGGCAGGGAAATCAGTTCTAGAAGCTACTGCAATAGTCTAGGTGAAAGGTGATAAACACCTAATAAACTAGTGTTGTGGCTGTGTGAGTGAAAAAAAGGGAGATGTATGAGTTATGTAATACCACACTAACGAGATGAATGATAGATAACCCCAAAGGCATGAAAATACACTCCCACTCTCCCCACCCCCAAAGGTTACAAAGCAGAAAGTCATTTCATCACATCAAACTAACCCATTTTTAATTTCAAAGCTTCACAGTCAAACAGTGGTTATCCAGAATACTCAAGCAACAAGCATCTCATTTAACTGAATTTTCTGATAATCCCAGTATTAATCAGAAAAAACTGTTTCAACACTTGTTGTTGAAAATCTCTTTAAAATATAATACATTACACACACACGTGAAACAGCTTAAATAGATTTGATGACAAAGTGCTCTTTAAAGAAATAAAGACAATGTATATAGCTGAAGAAATCCAGCGCTCATGACTAGGCCATGTCAAAAAATAAATTAAAATGGCTACTACCAAAATTAATTTACACTTTTAATGCCATGTCAATCAAATGAAAAAGGGAAGAGTTTACAACCAAAAAAGAAATAGAAAGGGGAAGAAAATGGATAATTCTGATTACATGAAATTAAAAGACTTTTTTGTACAAATAAAAACAATATAGCCAGTTAGAAAGAAAGCAAGAAAATTGGGGAAATTTTTTTATATCATGTTTATCTGATAATGATTTCATTTCTCAAATATATAGGGAACTGAGTCAACTCTGTAAAAAAATAAAATAAAATAAGAGCCATTGTCCAAATGATAAATGGTCAAAGGATATGAACATTCAGTGTGTTAACTATTACTCTCAGTTTTGTGTCATCTGAAAATCTGATAGGTTATGCCTTTTTCCAAGTCACTGATAAAAATGTTAAACAATGTATGGGCAAACAGACCTACTGACACTAAATAACTAGCTATGAATACATCTGTATGTTTTATCATCTATTCGCTTTTTCTATCTTCTCCACAAAAATAATGTAAGATATTCATCAAAAGCTTTGCTCTAAACAAGGTAAGGCAACAAACATTTAATAGCATAAACACTGGGGTGGCTAGGTGGTGCAGTGAATAGAGCACCAGCCCTGGAGTCAAGAGGACCTGAATTCAAATCCGGCCTCAGACACTTAACACCAAAACAAAAAACAAACAAAACAAATCTAGCCATGTGACCTTGGGCAAGTCACTTAACCCCAATTGCCCTACATTTCCCCCCTCCAAAAAGCAAAAAAAGAAAGAAAGAAAGAAAGAAAGAAAGAAAATAGCATCAACACTATACTAATCACTGAGGGAACAAATACAAGCTAAAAGAAATGCAGTCCCTGCACTCATGGAGTTCCTCAAAATGAATTTTAAAAGGGCAAAATGAAAGAGATAAAGGTACTAGGCTCAGGGGTACGGTGCTAAAGTTCAGAGAGTCAGCAGCACAGCCAGAAGGAGAATGAAGGTTGGCTTGCCTGGACCTCTCCACAAAATGGAGACCTCAGGAGTAATTAAGCAGTGAGAGAAGGGAGCTGACATTGCAGAGGAATATCTCAGAGTGATGAGACCACAATGACTGATGACTATTCCTGAATGAGAATAATGAAGATATGGGATAGCACTTACGTCTGGAAAGTCAGAAACAGAAACACAGTGGAGAGGGGGGAAATGCTCAAATCAAGGGAAACTATATGATTTCCCTGATTTACTAGTCTACTACATAATCTAACAAAAAGGAGGTAAAATTAGGCGAGAATCACCTGTTCTTAATGAAAGTAGGCTGACTGTTATTTCTACTTCTCTTTCTACATGTTCATAAACTATTTCTTTAATGATCCTTTTCAGAGTTTTCCCAAGAATCAAAGCCAAGCTCACTAGTCTGTGCTGTCTGTCTTTTCCTGAAAATCAAGATGACTGCCCTTCTCCAATACTGGAGTACGGCTCCTGTTTTCTCACACAGTGCTCAGCAATAACATTTGCCAGGCTTTCAGGACTCAAGGTCACTCCTCTCAGCCAGGTGACCTACATTCATCAAGAGCAGAGAGATGCTCACTTAGAATCTTCCTTATTAATCTTGGATATAAATTTCCTATGTCTTTTTTTTTGTTCTTTCATTTCCAGTAAAATAAAAGTCATTTTCCTTGGCAGAGAAAACAGAAGAAAAATAAGAAATGAGTTACTCTGCCATCTTTTTTCTCAGTTATTATTGTGCCATTCCCTTCCCCAGGCAAAGATTCTATCTGTCCGAGGATCCTCCTTATTTTGCCAACATTGCTAAAAAACAAACCTTGTTCTTGCCCTTGATGTCTCTCATTACCTCATTCTGAGCTTTTGCTTTCCTGACACTATTTTTACAGGATCATTTTTCATTCATATATTCTTATCTGACATTGACTCCATTTTCTATAAATTTCTTTTTTAAAAAAAATTTATTTATTTTTCGTTTTCAGCATTCATTTCCACAAGATTTTGAGTTATAATTTTTTCTCTCCCTGTCTTTTCCCTACCCCCCCACCTCAAAACAGCAAACCTACTGAATACCCCTTCCCCCAATCTCTTCTCTCTTATATCCTCCCCCTTCACCTCCTTAACTTTCTAGGTGGGCAACATGGATTTCTATACCATAGTACCTGTATATCTTATTTCCCAGTTGCACGTTAAAAAAAAAAAAAGGTTTGAACATTTGTTTTTAAAACTCTGAGAGCCAGATTTTTTTCCCTTCTTCCCTCCTCACCCACCCCCACTGGGAAGATAAGCGATTCAATATAGATTGAACATGTGTAATTACGCACATCATTTCCATAGTAGTTATATTGTGAAAGACTATATTTTCAATCTATTTTCTCCTTTGACCCTATCCCTTTTCAAAAATGTTTGCTTCTAACTACCCTCTCCTCCAATCTGCCCTCCCTTCTGCCCTCCCCACTCTTGTCCCCTACTCCCCTACCTTCCTGTAGGATAAGACACCCTATTGAGTGTGTATGTTATTCCCTCCTTAGGCCAAATTCAATGAGAATCAGGTTGTCCCATTCTCTTTCATCTTCCTGCTCTTCCCCTCAGTTGTAACAGTTTTCTCTTGCTTCTTTTATATGAGATAATTTACACTAATCTATCTCTCCCTTTCTTCTTCTCCCAATAAATTCTTCTCTCACCTCTTAATTTTATTTTTTAGATATCATCCCTTCATATTCAACTCATCCTGTGATCTCTATTTATACATGAACATACAAATGCCCACAATCACATATATATCTGTATATACATACATCCTCCTTTACATACATACGTACATACATATATTTCCTTCAACTATCCTCATACTGAGAAAAGTCTTATGAGTTACAATAATCATTTTTCCATGTAGGAATGTAAATAGTTCAATTTTGATAAGTTCCTTATGATTCTTTTCCCTGTTTACCTTCTTATGCCTCTCTTGCTTCTTGTATCTGAATGTCGAATTTTCTCTGGTTTTTTTCTGTGAAATTTCTCTGGTTGAATCAACTCTGGTTTTTTCATCAAGAAAGCTTGAAAGTCCTCTATTTCACTGAATGACCATATTGTCCCCTGAAACATTACACTCAGTTTTGCTGGGTAGGTGACTTTTGGTTTTAATCCCAGCTCCTTTGACCTCCAGAATATCATATTCCACGCTCTTGGATCCCTCAATGTAGAAGCTGCCAGATCCTGTGTTAATCCTAACTGTGTTTCCCCAATATTCAAATTGTTTCTTCTTGGCAGCTTGTAATATTTTCTCCTTGATGTGGGAACTCCAGAACCTGGCTATAATATTCCTAGGAGTTTTCTTTTTGGGACCTTTTTCAAGAGGTGATTGGGAATTCTTTCAACCTCTGTTTTGCCCTCTGGTTCTAAAACATCAGGGCAATTTTGCTTGATAATTTCTTGAAGGATGATTTCTAGGTTCTTTTTTTTATCATGGCTTTCAGGCAGTCCAATAATTTTTGAATTATCTCTCCTGGATCTATTTTCCAGGTTAGTGGTTTTTCCAATGAGGTATTTCACATTGCCGTCTATTTTTTTTCATTTGTTTGGATCTGTTTTATAGTATCTTGATTTCTCATAAAGTCATTAGCTTCCAATTGCTCCAATCTATTTTTGAGGAGTTATTCTCTTCAGTAAGTTTTTGAAATTCCTTTTCCATCTGGCAAATTTGGCTTTTTAAAGCATTCTTCTCCTTACTAGCTTTTGGGCCTCTTTTGCCATTTGGGTTAGTCTACTTTTTAAGGTGTTATTTTCTTCAGAGTATTTTTGGGTCTACTTTAGCAGGCTGCTGACTTACTTTTCATGATTTTCTTGCATCATTCTCATTTCTCTTCCCAATTTTTCCTCCACTTCTCTTACTTGATTTTCAAAATCCTTCTTGAGCTCCTCCATAGTCTGTAATCAGTTCATACTTTTCTTGGAAGCTTTTGATGCAGGGGTAATGACTTCACTGTCTTTCTCCCACTCCATGCCTTGATCCTTTTTGTCCCCCAAAAAAGAATTCTATCATCTGTTTGTGCTTCTGTTGCTTGTTCATATTGGCAGCCAATTACTTGATTTTTAAGCTCTTTGCCACGGTAGAACTCTGTTTCCAGAATGGAGAGAGCTCTGTCCCAAATCACTGGGGTTTTTGCAGCTGCCAGAGCTATTAGATGGTGCCCTCTCTACAGCCCCCACATGTTCTGGCTCACTGGTCGCACACCAGGTCCACCACCCAAGACCATGATCCAGATCCAAGTAGGTCAAAGCAAGTGGGCTTAGCCTCTGAATGGTCACTTGGTCCCCCTACAATCTGCAGGCCAGGAGCTCCAGAAGCAGCCACAGGGCAGCGGCTGCAGCCACTGGGCCTCCTTCGCTTCCTGCTCCAGGGGTAGCAGCCAGACAGCACCCTTCTACACCACCCCTCCCCCGGACCAACCAAGTTCCACACTGACCTTTTCCTTTGTCTTTGGTATTTATAGACTCAGAAGTCTGGAAACCACTACAGATGCTGGTGATTTAGTCTTGTGAAGTCTGCTCTAGCCCCTGCTACCTGGGGCTGCTCTGGGGCTAAAACCACGGCTCAAGCAGGACTGCCCTTGGCTCCCAGTGTGCTGCGATGGACCCTTCCTGCTGGCCTGCTGGGCTCCCTTTAGTGGGAGATTTGCTTCTCTCTGTCACTTTGTAGGTTCTGAAGCTCTAAAGTTTGTTTAGAGTCATTTCTTATATGTATTGGAGAAGGTAGAAGCCAGAGCTGTATGGGAGTCCTGTTTCTACTCTGCCATCTTGCCCTATAAATTTCTTTTAAAATATAAGTTGATTTGTGAGTTCCCTGTGTATTAGTCTCTATTTTCTTCTCCTCAAAGGAATCATTTCCCTTTGTGTCTTCAAAATTTCATTCTTCCTCTTCCATTCTTTCTGGGTTGACTCCCCTGAAGCATTTTTTCCTTATATTATCTTTTCTTTAAAACCTCCAGAATCTCTTTCCTGAAAATTTAGGGAACATGTTAATTAAGACCATGCCCAGATAGCTTCTCCTCTAGCATGACCTTGAGAATAGGAAAGTCACTTCCCCATTGGATTCCCATCATTTCTACCTCCAAAAACCAGTTCCTGTTAATCAGATACAGTGGACAATTTCCCTTTGTTGGTTTCTCCACTTTTATAAAGGATGAAATTAAAATTAAGGCAAATGAAGGAATTATTATCTCCTCTGCTTTTGTAAGAGAAAAAGAGATCCAACAAATGTCTCAGATAACTAAAGTCTCACATCACTACTAAATGATGTCTCTGTGCCAAACTTCTCACCTGTTTCCCAAACTCCTCACCTATTTCCTCTTAGTGTTCAAGTCGTCTAGAGTTTACTGCAATGACAAAATCACTTCTGTTTCTTTCCCTTTAACCTTTACCCAATACTCTCCCCATCATACTTCCTCCCCCTAGTTCCTGGATTTACTCAAGAGAGAAAATATACAATGCTACCCCCACCCTCTCTTTTGCCAATCATGATTACCCCACCCTCTCTTTTATCTATCAAGTTTCTTCTGAATAAGGTATACCCATAGAGAGCGATTATCATAAATTTCATCCCACTAAGTCTAAGTGATAGTTATGAGCTTAAATCTGTACCCACTTTAGTTTCTCTTGCTTATTGTTCAAATTTTTAGTATATATGTATATATAGACAGTAAGAAGTAAGATCTTGGGTATCACCATTGGCTCCTTCTTTGGATATGGTCTCTTGTATTTTTGTGGGTGTTTCAGCTGCTATTCTTCATTCTTTGTATCTACTTTCTATAATATATAATTTTGGGGATACAAAAGAAGTCTTCTCCTTCCCCCATCCTTGTAGTTTTAAAGAATTTTAAAAATCTAATTTGCAAAATACATTAGTATGTCAGGTGTATGGTTGGTCAGGTATGCCTCTAGCCAAGAATCTGTTAATACTATGCTATAATCTATAATCTGGAAATCCAAATCCCATTTAAAGATAACCAATTGTTTTAAAAAAGTATTCACTTCCCATAATTAATTTTCCTCTTCTATATCCCTTGTCTTCAATGAACAACAATGAAGAAAACACAACCTGTGTCCCTATAGTCATTGGCTTCTTGCCCTAGAGTTCACTAGAAATCATTAGCAAAGCATTTTGAATTCCTTTTGGAAGGGTCATTTGTGCCCACATGAATGACTAGAAATGTGTAGTCATCATCATTTTGAAAAATCTTGGGAAGTTCTCTTTCTTGGATAAACACCCCAGACAAACAAAACACATCTACTGGGTTTTTTTAAATTATAAACTCAAAAAGAGTGTTCCTATATAATGTATGTGTGTGTACACATTTAAAAATTTGTACACGCACAAACATACACACGTTTGTGTACATATATCCTCATATACAAAGAAGAACATAAGAAAAATGCACATAAAACTATGAATCTATGGGGGGTGGAGTCAAGATGGCAGCATAGAAGCAGGAGAACTCTGGCTCCTACCATAACCACCCCAAATACCTATAAAATATGACTCTAAACAAATTTTAGAGCTCCAGAACTCACAAAATGACAGAGAAACAAGGCTCTCGCTGAAGGCAGCCCAGCAGACTGACAGAAAGGGCTCATCACAGCACATTGGGAGCAGAGCCCAGCTCCATGCAATTTTAGCATGTCATCCAGACCCCAGATGGAGCTTTCAGGTGAGCGGATCACCGGCAGCTGTGGCGGTTTCCAGAATTACCAATCCAATAAGACCCAAGGACAAAGAGAAAAGGTCAGTGGAACTTGGCTAAATTTGGGGGAGAGGGTCCGGCCATCCGCCTCCAGAAGTAGAAGCAGTCTGAAGCAGCAGCCCTGCAGCTCCTCCATGTGGCTGCTTCTGAGCGTACAGCCTGCAGATTGCAGGGAGGCCAAGTGATCATTCAGAAGCTAAGTGCTCTTGCCTTGAGCTGCCTGGATTGGGACTGCAGTCTTGGGTGGTGATCCTGAGGTGTGTTTTCAGTGAGCCAAAGCTGGTGGGGGCTGCAGAGACTGCTGCCTCCTAATAGCTCCAGCAGCTGCGAAAACCCAAGCGATTTGGGACAGAGCTCACCCCTCTGAAAGGAGAAGTCTATTGAGTCCAAAAGTCAAGTAACTGACTGGCTACATGAGCAGGCAAAGGAAGCAAAGAAAGCTCAGCAATCCAACTTTAGATTCCTTTTTTGGGGGACAAAAAGGATCAGAGGATGGAATGGGAGGAAGACAACACAGTCAGAACTCCCACACCAAAAGCTTCCAAGAAACATGTAGATTGGTTACAAGCCATAGAGGAGCTTAAGAAGGATTTTGAAAACCAAATAAGAGAAGTGGAGGAAAAACTGGGGAGAGAAATTAGAATGATACAAGAAAACCATGATAGGAGAGTCAACAACCTGACTGAAGAAAATTACACCTTAAAAAATAGACTAACTCAAATGGCAAAATAGGCCCAAAAAGCCATTCAGGAGAAGAATGCCTTAAAAAGCTGAAACTGCCAAATGGAAAAAAGAATTTCAAAAGCTTTCTGAAGAGAATAATTCCTTCAGAATTAGAGTGG
>CM053591.1:46830814-46847643 GCA_028646515.1 Pseudochirops corinnae | reverse complement strand
TCAGTCTTCTGGTATTTAAATGAATGTACTATCTATATTTCTTATGTAGAGAGCCTGTTCTATTTTGTGATTAATAACTATATCAGCATATTTATAGTTACTGTAGGCATTGTGAATACTGCATTGCTGATACAACATGTCAACACTTCCTGCTAGTCAATGATGTTCATCACTGTCCTCATACCATGTGCTACACCTGCTTATTGTTCACTGACCCAGCAGCCAATTATACAATCCCATCTTACAAGCCTCATGGAGGAGAGGGAATAACAAAATTTTGTCATATTAGAGGCCTCTGAGAGATTACCTTCCTTCTTCTTTGGAGGTAAACACTTTTTCTATGGTTTGGTAGACACTTTCACCTCCCTCTTGTCTTCCTTCAGACAGCAAGGCATTTTCCAACAATGATACCTCTTTGTCCTCTGACCCCCTCCCTGGGGAAGGGTTGTACTGGTAGCAGTGCAGAGAAGACAGATGGTAATTTAGCGGTGAGATTTTGGCAAGCAATGAATAGAAAGAATAACAGAGGATTCAAGAGCAGAGTACAGTGTAGAATTGAAATGGCTAATAGTTTAAGATTGGAAAGGGAGGAAAGTGAAGTCAGAGCAGATCTAATAACCTGACAAAATACTGAAGGATGGAGAAAATAGAGGTCTTGCTGTGGGCAAAGAGTAGATTTAGAAGAGGTAAGGCAGAAGGAGAGGTGGAACGTAAAGGTTATGATCAGAGAAACATTAAGAGTTTCTATCAAAGAAGTAGAACACGTGTGGCTAACATTGAGATCATATATGACTTTCCTATATGTGGTTAACTGGAGTGAAGGTCATGGGATTGAAGGAAATTGAAATTCAGGAGTTAAAAGCATTAATGCCACTGTTTGGGGAAGAAGAAATATGTGAGCTAGGTGCTTAAGGTTGTATTTCAGAGTTGACTAGCTTTCTGACCCTGGGCAAATTACCAGACAAACCACAGTCTGTCCCAGTTTCCTCAATTGTAACATGGGGATAATCATAGCACCTGCCTCCCAGCATTGTTATGAGGCTCAAAGGAGCCTCGTTTGTAAAGTGCCAAGCACAGTGCTTGTCACATAGTAGGTGATTAATAAATGTTTATTTCCTTTCTTCCATCCTTGAGAAAGAAGGGAGAATAATCTGGGGAACGGCATGTAGCAAGTACCGTGATTTGGATTGTGCAGTAAAATTTGAGGATGTTCTTTTAGGTTGGATCTTCAACTCTAGAAATGAGGGGGTTAAGAGAGATAAGGTATTCACTAAAATACTTTCCAACACTTAAAATCTATGCTTCTTAATCTTTAAAAAACACCTTTTTTGGTGTGTGTTTTCTTTTGCAACATGGCTAATATGGAAATGTTTTGCATGACTTTGTAGATATAATGAGCATGATGTTGCTTACCTTCTCACTGGGTAGAAGAGAAGCGGGAGGGAGAAAATATGGAACTCAAAATTTAAAAAAATGAATGTAAATTTTTTACATATAATTGGGAAATATTAATGAAATAGATAAAGTATATTTTAAAAACCTATGCGTCTATCATTGGTTAACGGAAATAACCCATAGAGGTAAGTCTGGTGATGTACATAGGCAATTCATACTTTTGTTAAAACTTTCTTTACTTTTGTTTTCTTTTGCAACATGGCTAATATGGAACTGTTTTACATGATTTCACATGTGTAATAGATAACGTATTACTTGCCATCTCAATAGGTGGAGGAAGGAGAGAGTTTGTAATTCAAAATTTAAAAAAAGAATGTTAAATTTTTTTTCCCACGTAAAAATCTAATGTTTTAACATGTAACTGGGAAAATTTAACGGACTAAGTATAAATATATATTTTTTGGAGTTGTTTGTTTTTATGATTTGGTTAAGGGAAAAACGGCCCACAGAGGTAAGTCTAGTGAATCAGACGGGCAATTTTGTATTAAACAAAAACAAGAAGAACGGGGAGGAAGGAGGCGAACAACAGAAACGAGCACAGTCACGCTAAGGGGTTAGGGCAGCCTCGGGCCTGCCTGCGCTCCTCCTCCGAGCGAGGGGAGGGGAGGGGGCGTGGCCCGCTTTAGTCACTCCCGCGGCGGCCCAATCAGGCTCACCCTTTCTCTTTCAGCAGAGCCAACCAAAGCGGAAGGAGGGGCCGGGTAGGAAGTGGTAGAGAGGTTGTGCTGGGGAGGGGGGAGTGAGACGTGGGACCCCCAGCTCTGGGTGAGTAATTAGCCGGTTGGCTGCGGTCAGAAAGTGGGAACAAGGGCGGAGACCTTGGCGGGGAAGGCGAGGAGTAGGGGGAGGCATCGGAAGCCTCGTTACTCCCCTCCACGCGTGCACCTGAGGCTTTTGAGTGGAGGGAGTAAGGGGGAGTTCACGGAGCATGGAGCGCTAGACGCGGCTAGTGCTGGAGAAAGGCGAGACCGGGCGGGGTTGTGTAGGGGCGGAGGGAGAGCCGGCAACCTGGGGCGGGGTCCGAGAGGGACCGCCGGCGCTGCGGGGCATGCTGATCACCCTGTGTTACCTGTACCTGTGGGCGCGCTGGGGGGCGCGGCCCTCGCGCATTATCCGCAGCACCGTGCGCAGGCTGCACCGCACCCGCTGCTCCTTCACCTTCTGCAGCAGCGACGGGGGCAGCAAGCTTCAGCTGGAGCAGCCGAGGCCCACCCCGGGGGGCCCGGGGGTCACTGAGGACAGTGTCTGCTTAAGGATGGGAAACCGAGTCTTCTTCATTGACGAGACCCAGGTAGTTTCTTATTCTTTCGGTTGTGTGTTGTGAAGTTGGGGGTGGGGGTGAGGGTAGATGAAGACAGATTGGCTTTGCTTATTAGCCTCCCATTATCAAGAATGGTATAGTGAAGGACTTGTACTCAGAAAGAATTGAGTTCCAATTTGTCTCCTATATTAACTGTGGTCGTGAGCAAATCTTCGAGCCTCTGTTTTTTCATCTGTAAAATGGAGATGATAATACCTTTAGTACCTATCCCCCAGGGTTGTTGTGAGTGAGGTACAAATTACGTGTAAAGCTTTTGCAAACTTGTAAAATGATACATAAAACAAAGTGAAAGTTTTTATTATCGACTTGTGGGAGGGTGATTCTGTAACATAACCTTTGACCATATTTTCCCCAGCGTTTATATTTTATGTTTGTGTGAATCATAGACATTTGTCACCACTGAAAATAAACAGCATTTGTTAGGAGCTCTGGGTTCATAAGGATGTAAAAGTCTGGAGTCGTGGAAATAGCATGCAGTTGCACTTAGAAGACCCAGACTATGTAATACCATTTACTGGACAGCTGTGTGACCTTGAAATAGTTGTAAAAATATTTGCGCAGTTTATGTGTTTCTTCAAAAGAAATTTTACTCTTGTTGGGTTTACTCTTGTTGGGTTTATGTCCCGTACTGTTTAGGGAGCGGAATTGGAAATGTCTACAAACTTTTTTCATTTGATTAAGGATAATGATTTGTGTAAAATGCTACATGAAAAAGTTAGTGTTGAATAACATGAAAGTGGAGCAATGTGGCTCATTGGAAAGAACACTGAAGTTGGAGGACCTGAGGTCAAATGCCAACCTTTGTGACTTTGGATAAATTACTTAATCTCTGTGGGCTTCAGTTTCTTCATCTATAAAATGAGAAGGGATGAAGTATCTATGACTCTTTGAAATGCAAACCTCCTCCCTAACCTTCCTCCAGTGCCTGATTGTGATATGGATGAAACTCTACTTTCTGGAAAGCTATGCCAGTGGAGCACAGGTTCTGGCATTTTCTCTAGATCTGTAAAGGCTTCATGCACTATCCTTGAGATGTACTGTTGGAGGACAAGGCTAGCCTAACATGAAAAAACTCGTTTCTAATTTGTTAGCTACTAGGTGACAGATTCATTGACCATGATCTCTTGAAATGAAGAAAGATACAAAATGACACTCAGTCCGAAACAGTCCTCTTCTCTGTTATTTTTGCTGACAGAAAATGAGGCTGAGGGTACTTGAGAATTACAGTTTTAAACCAAATTGAAATATTAATTTAACTGCTGGTATGCTAAATGTGAGTTAAACATATATGTGTGTGTGTATGTGTGTGTGTCTATTATATAGTGACATTTTTATTGTAAATGAAACCGAATTGCTCAAGAAGTTGTAGTTAAATGCAAGGTTCATACTTTCTTTGTAGATACACAAATAGAAAAGTTGGTGGAATTGATTTCATAGAGCCATAGATAAGAAGAAATGTAATTTTCTGGGACATTTGATAATCTTGCTTTGTGCTGCCTATGATCAGCAAAAACGAAAAGACAGAAAGAAAGACAATTGAGACTTAATATATTAACATCTTTTGCACAGCATGAAAATAGATATTCCTTGGAGAACTCAACGGGATCCTTGCAAATAAGTCAACTTGCATGTTGATATTTGATGACTATAATGCAAAAGTAGGCATAGGGAGGAAGAAACATATCTGTAACAAACTATTTTCATCATCCATAACTATAGAATCACCACATTGTGGGTTCTCAACATTAGAAAGCAGCAGTGTGGTATAGTTGAAAGAATTTTGGATTTGAAGTCAGAAGTCCTCTGTTCAAATTCTAGCTCATTGGTCTTAGTTTTCTGATCTGTAAAATGATGGAATTAGATGATATCTGAGGTTCCTTCTCAGTTCTGTATCATATGATCCCAGGTGCTCCATAAAAGGAGGTAGAAATGACATTAAAAAAGGAAAGAACAAATGAACCAGACCAGATACACACAGAAGAAATCTTTGTTGATGATACAATTTGAAGAACATTGAGAGAGATCAATTATCAAGGGTCTTCAAAAAGGAAGATGTTAAATGATTTGGAAAAATCACACATGGTCTTATTATTACCCATAAAACATCAATTGAAAGGCACAAATATCAAGTTACTTCTGCTTGAACTAAATAGAAAAAATGTACCCATTATGAGAAATTTGTTGGATTTTTAGTGTAGATTCAGTAACTTTGAACCAGATAGCTGAATTAGTACTAACTGGACTGATTTGGAGCACTTTTTAAAAAAAATTAGACATTACCCTGTGATGTCACTGATCCTCTTTAAAATGAAGGGGCAAACAACATAGTGGAAGCAATAGACTTCCATCACTATAAGCACCCTCTAGTGTACCACATATAGTACATTGAGACTTAGTACACTGCAGCTATATCTTCAGATCTGGGTCTGCATATACTCAGTGGGCCTTGTACCTTAGGAAAAGGTTTATTTTACATGTATTAATAGTTTATGAGCTGTGGAACTAGAAATCCTCTCCATTGATAAAGATCACAATCCTCCTGTGTCTGCCCTTCCTCCATGACTCTTGACCCTTGTTCTTGCTTAAGTTCATCATTCAGTGTGTTGAAAGACTTTGTTAGTATCTCCTGATGTTTTGAAGGTACCATTGAAGCTCTCTAGGTGACTACCTGTCATTCCTTATCCTCGCCACAAAATAAGCCCATCTTTTCTTCCTATCACAAGATTGCTTCAGGACATATTTTAATCCTGTCCTTTGAAGCTCCTTATTGGTTATATATATCACACCTTCCATATGCCTTTCCATTGCTCTCTGTGTGAATTAATTTTTGGTTATTTGGAGACCAGGTCTCCCACTGTGGTGAAGGAGATCTAATTTAGAGTCCAAACTGAAAAGTTCAAACTCCCTGTGGATGGTGGGGTGCCTTAGATATTCCTGTTTGTTGATAACATTGTGCAGATTGCATTAAACTGTAGAATACTGCAGAATCTGCTGGAAGAGAGCTGTAACCACTCAAAGGAGTTCGTTCTGATCATCTACATAGGAAAGACCGAGTGGTTGAAGAATGTCTATTGCCCATATTACAGTATGCATCTGGAAGGATACTCTGTAGTTTGT
This sequence comes from Pseudochirops corinnae, assembly GCA_028646515.1. Lineage (NCBI taxonomy): Eukaryota > Metazoa > Chordata > Mammalia > Diprotodontia > Pseudocheiridae > Pseudochirops > Pseudochirops corinnae. The sequence continues at coordinate 46,841,750 of CM053591.1, read as the reverse complement.
CCATCATTGTGTATATCTGGAACAGATAGTACACATGGACGATGAATTATATCTTGAGTTGAACAAGAAGAGAACAGGTCAGGATTGTCTTTAGGAAACTGCAGAGTTCTTTTATTTTTTTTTAAATTTTAATTTTAACTTTTTGGAGGGGGGAAGGCAAGACAATTGGGATTAAGTGACTTGTCCAAGGTCACACAGCTAGTAAGTGTGCCACGTGTCTGAGGCTGGATTTGAACTCAGGTCCTCCTGACTCCAGGGTCAGTGCTCTATTCACTGCACCACCAAACTGCCATCAGAGTTCTTTTACTAACCCCAGGGTTTTTGTGAAATGAAATGCCCATCTTTTTGGTACCAACATTATATCCATGTGCTATATGACAATGAAGCAGACATATTTACATAGTGCCTGGCACTAAGTACATATTAAATATTCTATCTGTGTCAGTCTATGTACAAAATACACCAAAAAAGTTGATTTTCAACAAGACTCTAAAAAACTTAAACAATTTTAGAAGCACAATTCAGTCTTGACTGACATATGTTGTCCCAATGTTATACTTTTGAAGTAACTTCCAAAGTGTGGGAATTGAGTGAACCACAAAGGATCTATGACTTCATTGGTACTGACTGGTTAGTTGCTACTGACTGCAGTAGATTTTTATTATTATTATTTTATTTATTTACTTGGTTTACAACATTCAGTTCCACAATCCTTTGACTTTCAAATTTTCTTCTCCTCCCATGGCAGCCTGTGATCTACAAATATCTTCACATTAAACTTTAGTCAGGTTGTAAATGTGGAAGTAAATGGTTGTAAATGTAAAAGTGGAATGAACAATGGGAAAGAGTAATCAAAACAAAACAAGAAAAAGAAAAAGAAAAAGTAGTTGGCTTCAATCTGCATTCAGACTTTGTAGCTCTTTATGTGGGTATGGATATCTCTTTCCATCACTTTCCATCACTCTTTCCAGTCTTTTGGAGTTGTCTTCGAACCTTATATTTCTGAGAGGAGCCCAGTCTATCAAAGTTAGTTGTCACACATACATTGTGCCTGTCATTGTGTACAAATTTCTCCTGGTTCTGCTCTTCTCACTCAACATCAGTTTAAGTCTCTTCAGGTTGTTATGAAGTCCTTCTGCTCCCCATTTCTTATAGCACAGTAGTATTCCATTACATTCATATACCACAACTTGCTCAGCCATTCCCCAGTTGATGGGCATCCCCTTGATTTCCAATTCTTTGCCACCACAAAAAAAGCTGCTATAAATATTTTTGTAAATATGGGTCCTCCTCCCACTTCTATGATCTCTTTGGGATATAATCCTAGAAGTGGTATTGCTGGGTCATTTTATATTTATATTTATTATTTATATTTATATAAATTTATCATCATATTTATAGCCTTTTGGGCATAGTTCCAGATTGCTCTCCAGAATGGTTGGATCAGTTTACAACTCCACCAACAATGCATTAGTGTTCCAATTTTTCCACATCCTCTCCAGCGTTTGTCATTTTCCTGTTTTGTCATCTTAGCCAATCTGACTGGTGAGATGTGGTACCTCAAAGTTGTTTTGATTTGCATTTCTCAGATCAATAGTGATTTAGAGCATTTTTTCATATGCTTATAGATATCTTTAATTTCATCCTCTGGAAACTGCCTGTTCACATCCTTTGACCATTTATCAATTGAGGAATGACTTGTATTATTATAGATTTGACTCAATTCTCTGTATATTTTAGAAATGAAGTCTTTATCAGAGACACTGGTTGTAAAAATCCTTTCCCAATTTTCCACTTCCCTCTTAATTTTGGTTACACTGGCTTTATATGTACAGAAACTTTTCAGTTTAATGTAATCAAAATTATCCATTTGACTGCAGTAGATTTTAACCCCTCTGGACCTTAGTAGATGGTTTCATGAGTTGATGTAACCAAAAAACAATCAATTGTTAGCCTTGTGGTGAGCCTCTCTGAACCAACTTAGTTTGGCCCAGTTAGTCTCCCTGACTCAAAGATACTCTTTCTACCTCCAGTCTACGCAAATGCCAAAGTCATTTTCCTGAAGCACAGGTCTGCTCATGTTAACTCCCCTGCTTAATAAAATCTAGTAGCTCTCTAATATTACTCTAGACTCAACTACAAACTTCATTTAAAACCCAGAAAGGCCTACTTGCTGCCTGCATTTTCAATCATTTTATAAATGATTCTCCCTCCTGAACTCTTAAGGTCTAGCCATACTTGGCCTTGTTGCCCTTGGTTAGCTGATTAGGCAGCTAGGGAGCCTGAACTGCCTGAGTTCAAATCCGGCTTCAGATACTTACTAGCTGTGTGACCCAGGGCAAGGCATTTAGCTTCTGTGCACCTCAGTTTTCTCAACTGTAAAATGGCAATAATAATAATAACATTTACCTCCAGGCTGTTGTTAGAATCTAATGAGATAATACTTATAAAACATTTGGCATAATTTCTGGAACATTTGTTGTGTTCAGTTGTTTCCTACAGTGGATAACCTGGGTGTTTTTAGTGCCCGATCAAGCTCTTAAGTGCTCTACAGTGGTTGCTTTAACTGCCTTCATGGCTCTAATGCCACAGTGATGGGCCACCTAATGCAATACCTAATACATAGAGGGTGCTTAATAATAAATGCTTGATAGAATGGTCCTCGGATATTACACAAGCATTATTTCTCTGGACCTATATTCTGGGCCTTTTCATCTTTGGAAGGTCTTTTTGTAGACATAAACATTGGAATTGAGGTTTATTTTAATGGCAAGAAAATAATATTTTAAAGGAATGAAACTCTCCTCTTCCTGTAGATGAACTCTATTCCCAGAAGGATATTCTGGATTAGTACCAAGTCAATAAACCAATGTCCAGATCTTATTGAGCAGAACTATTTTATCTCTGCTATGAATAATTAATGGAAAAGAGGGCTCTGTATTATATTTGATTCTGTGACGGGAACACAGTTAATGCTACTGATTATAGAAGATAAAAACACTGAGCTTAAAACTTCTCTTACTTTTTATGTTGGTCAGAAGACATTTATTAAGCACTTACCACATACAAGGCACTGTGCTAAGCATTGGATATACAGAGAAAGGCAAAACAATCATCTCTGGCCTCAGAAAACTCACTTTCTAATTGGGCTAGGGAGACAACATGGAAACAATGAATGGACACACAAGATACATTCTTGGGGCTAGGGAGACAACATAGAAACAGTGAATGGACACACAAGATACATTCTTGGGGCTAGGGAGACAACATGGAAACAATGAATGGACACACAAGATACATTCTATGTAAATGGAAGGCAGTCTCAGAGTTAAGGGCCTAGATGCAAAGGGGATTGGGAAAAGCTGCCTGTGGAAGATGGAACTGGAGCTGAGTCTTGAAGAAAGCCAAGGAAGCTAGGAGTTGAAGGACAGGAGGGAAGCATTCCAGGTATGGGAGATAGTAAATACAAAGGCTTGGAGGTAGGAGATGGGAATATTGAGTGGAAGGAATGATTGATAGGTTGGTGTAGTTGGATTGCAGATTCCTAGAGGAAAGTAAAGTGTAAGAAGAGAAGAAAGGTACTGAGTAGCCAGGTTGTGAAGGGGTTTCTTTAAATGCCAAACAGAAGATTTTATATTTGATTCCAGAGGTAGTAAGAGAGCCACTGGAGTTTATTGAGTGGCATGTCAGGCCTGTGCTTTGGGAAAGCCATTGGCAGGTGAATAGAGGATGGATTGAAGCAAGGAGAGACTTGAAGTGTGGAGACCAGATGAGACATGAGCAGACCTTATACAAATGAGTAATGACTGTGTGAGTGGAGAGAAGGGGAAGTATATGAGAGATGTGAAGGTAATAACAAAACAAATGGGGTGATAGTGAGTGAGGATCCTAGGATGACCCTGAAGTTGTAGCTCTTGTTGACTGGGAGGATATGGTGCTCTTGAAAGAAATAGGAGAGTTAGGAAGAGGGGATTGTTTAGAGGGTAAGATAATGAATCCATGTTTTGTTGAATTTGAGATGCCCAGATCTAATATGAAAAAGATAATTGGTGACGTAGACCTCAGAAGGGAGATTAGGGTTCATCTGCATGTAGAAGAGAGTTGAATCCATTGGAGCTGATGATATCACCAAACCAGGAGAGGAGGAGAGGGCCCAGGAAGGTAGATAGCCATGGTTAAGAAGGGCGATGTGGATGAAGAGACAGCAAAGGAGGCTGAGAAGGAGCAGTCAGATATATAGGAGAGAGCCAGGAGGGAGTAGCCAAGAAGACAGGGTGTTAGTTTCAAAGGCTGCACAGAGGTCAAGAAGAATAAAGATTGAAAAAAGACCATTAGACTTGGCAATTAAGGGGTCATAAAGTAACATTGTAAAGAGCAGTTTCAGTTGAATGATGAGGTTAAAATCTAGATTAGAGAAGGGTTAGAACTGAGTGAGACGAAATGGAGGCAAATAGCATAGATAATTTTGTCAAAGACTATAGTGGAGAAACTAGTGGGGATGATATTAGACTGAATGAAGGTTTTTTAATGATTGAGAAGACATGGGCATATTTAGGCTGCAGGGAACCAGCCTGTAACTAGGGAAAAATTGAAAGTTAGAGAGGGACGGTGAGGAGGATAGTAGGGGCAATCTCTGGAGATGGAAGGTGATAGCATTAAGGGTAATTGGAGAGGGATTTGTTTTAGCCAGGAGAAATGCTACCTTTTTATGTGAGACATGAAGAAGGAGGAGATAGAGAGGAGTGTTATCAGACTGATATGTGGAGAAGGGGGAGGAAAGTGAACTTTATACAAATATTCATAATTTTTTTTCAGTGAAATATGAATCTGTGTCTGTAGCTCAGAGGTTTGGGGGAGGTGGTGCCATGTAAGGGTAGAGGGATGAAAAGGTTTGGAATAATTGCTATGGTGAGTGAGATAGCAAATTGATTAGGGAGGTATAGAATGATTTCCTTGCTGCAGTGAGGGCCCAGTTGATATTAGGTAACATTTGAGGTGGTTCTAGTCAGCGTGGTTTTATTATTTTCTCTAGCTCTATATGCTTTCTGCATCTGCCCTTTCATAAATATGCTCAGTGATTGTAATTTTAAAATGTTTTTATATTTCAAATGGGAAGGGGGGGCTTTGGATGCAAATCAAGTTTTAGGGCATTTTGCTTAAGTGGAAGTAACTAAACATACAATTAAAAAGGGATCTTGTAACTATTTAAATTGGCATAGTTTAAAGAGTGACACATGAGAAATTGGTGCTACTTTCCTAAATGAAAGGGGCCATTCCTTGAGGGCAGGGGTTGTTTCTTTTTTTTTTTTCTTCTTTTTTTTAGCCCTAGCACCCAGCATAGGTCTGGCACATAGTAGGCATTTGATAGACATTTATTGAATTGCATTATCCATATTTATTCGAGTGGCTCTTTTTTTCTGTTTTCTTGTACAGGCATCCCTCATTTTGTTGCACTTTGCTTTATTGTGCTTTGCAGATACTGTGTTTTTTGGTGCAAATTGAAGGTTTGTGGCAACCTTGTGTTGAGCACATCTATTGGGGCGGTTTTTCAACAGCACATACTCACATCATGTCTCTGGGTCACATTTTGGTAATTCTTGCAATATTTCAGACTTTTTCATTGTTGTTATATGGTGATCTATGATCACTGATCTTTGATGTTAACTGTTGTAATCATTGTAGGGCACCATGAACTGCACCCATGTTAGGTGGTGAGCTTAATAAATGTTGTGTGTATTCTGACTGCCCCAGTGACTGACCATTCCAGTCTCTCCCTCTCCTTTGGCCTCCCTCTTCCCTGAGACACAACAATATTGAAGAATATTAAGTAAAATTAGTTGATAAAGCAGCAACAGGGTTTGAGATATTTAACTTTAATTTTGGAAAAAGTTCTATGGAGGCTAAAATGCTATCAAATAGCTTTGAATGCTACGGAGAAATCTTTTGTGAAAAGGTGTCAAATGATGTGGCAGACTTTATTGTTTCATTTTAAGAAATTGCCATAGCCACCCTAGTCTTCAGCAACCACCACCCTGATTAGTCAGCAGCTATCATCATTGAGGCAAGGCCCTCCATCAGCACAAAGTTTATGACTTGCTAACGGCTCAGATGATGGTCAGCATTTTTTAGCAACAAAGTATTTTTAAATTAAGATATGTTTTTGTAGATATCATGCTGTTGCACAACTAATAGATTACAGTGTAGTGTAAATGTGACTTTTATATGCACTGGGAAGCCAAAAAATTTGTATGACTTCACTTTATTGTGATATTTGCTTTATTGCAGTGGTCTGGAACTGAATCTGCAATATTTCTGGAGCTGTACTATTGGAATAATGATAATAGAAATATTGCGGTGATATCTAACTTCTTTTCCTGTTTTTCTCCTCTTTCATCCTAGTCCATTGATGACTTAAATAAGTGGGCTCTACTTCTTGTTTCTCCTTTTATTTATCCTGGTGACATTCTTGAAGCAGAACATATAGCGTTTGTGATAGAAAGCATTTTGCTACGAAGTCAGAATTTACCAACGCCATTTTTCCCTTCAGAAACGGTAAGTAACATTTTTCTTATGTGTCTTGCTAAAGATTTGAGCTAATTAACTATTCAGAGAATAGTAGTAGTTTTAAGTATATCACTTAATATTTTACTGTAGTGTTATATATACTAGTAGTACGATAGAAAAATTAATTACTGTTGTCATTAATGGCCCACACCAAGGTAGACTGTCCGTTACCTGGCATATACTGCTTTAATACCCTTTGTAATTACTGCTCTTTTATAAAATTGCTTCTTACTGCATTGTACCTTTCAAATAGCATTGCTTCTGCCTCCTTGCTTTAAAGGAAACCTGGCCTTCTCCTCCCACCTCTCTTCTGTTGTAATCACTCTAGATTCACAGGTTTGTGAGGAAGAGAGAGAACACTTTTTTATTTTCCACTGCTGCCTTTAGATTGTTTAGCTGTTCTCATTCTCTTGCTTTTTCTCTTCAAAGGTTTCTGTAATTTATTTGTCCACTCTTCACATCCTTATTGCTGTCATCTACTGACTTTTAGGTCATTCTTCCCGATTTTTTAGTGACTCTATTGTAAACTTCTTTTCAGTCTGCTCAGAATTCCCTCTATTTGGAATGTCCTATCTCTTGTTCTTCACCTGTGGATTCCTTTTGCCTAGTCTTTAAATGCCAGCTTAAATGCCACCTCATCTAGAAAACTTTTACTGGTCCTCTTCAACTTGCGCTGTTTTTTAAGTCTCAAATGAACTTATTTTTTAAAAATAGCTTTTTCTTTTTTTTTTTTATGATACTGTAATTTTACTTAACTCTCTCCCACTTCATGTAGAAGAAAATTCCCCACATTTAGATATACCTAAATGACATAGCCAGGTCCTATACCCATAGTTCTTGCCTCTTTTCTTAGAAGAGGAAAGTTTGTTTCCCTGTCAGTTCCAGTACTGAGATTGTTCATTACCATTCATCACAGTATGACTGATGATGATGGCGATGAGTACCACTACTACTACTGCTGCTGCTACTCCTTACATTATTGTAGTTGTTGAAACCATTGATCTTTTGGTTTGGCTTGCTTAACTCTGCATCAATTTCTAGAAGTCCTTCCATGTTCATTATAATTCTCCATGATATTCATCATTTCTTGTTTTGCCTTACTTACATATACCATAGGTCATGCATCTCCCAATTAATGGGCATCCCTTTTGTTTCCAGGTATTTGCTACCACAAAGAGAAATTCTATGAATGTTATTTTCTAGATGTTTCTTTTTTGTCATTGACCTCTTTCTAGTATATGTGTAGTAATGGGATCAATGATTCTAGAGATACAAAACAGTCCAGCGACTTCATGTAAGTTTTCATTTGATTTCTAAAGTGGTCTAACTCACAACTCCATCACTAGCGTGTTAGTGTCTTTGTCTTCTTGTAATCTCTCTACCATTAACTTTCATTTTCATCAGTTTTAATGCATTTATGTACTATTATATGTTATATCTATTTGAGTATCTTATCCTTCTCACCCTGGGTGTAGAGACATATGTTTTGACTTTATATGTTTTCCAGTGCTTATCACAGTACCTTGCACATGGTAAGTGCTTGTTATATTGTGTATCAAAAAACAAACTATTATCTTTTTTTTTTGCTTCTGATGGGGTACATTTTATTATGAAGAAAATTCCAGAAGTTTGCATTGTGACTTTTTGGATTACCAAAATGCTTGACAGCTTAAACTATCTCTCTCAAACCACCCCATAGATGGAAAGAAAGACATACAAGTGATTATTTGTAATGCTGCCTTAAAATGTTTTTTCAGAACCACAAATGATCTTCTTGGAGCATACCAAAGGTATTTAAATAGTCCAAGATGTCTTTTAACCATATGTTTTGCAAATAATTTTTGCGCACAAATTCTCATTGTGGTTAATTTCCAATTTTGTTCTCTTCTCTGTAGACAGACTCTCAGTCACCCATCTACAATTATGGAGAACTAGCATTTTATTTAACATTTTCTTGTGAAAACACTAGAGAAGTTCATCTGCTAACCAACAGTGGTTATGTTACAGGCATTTCTCTTCAAAGGTTTTCTTAATGCTTTGAGTAAGCTGCTCGTCTTTTCTCCTTGCCTTATGAAAATTTTTAACACATGAGGAACATAATTTGAAATCTAATTAGATCTTTTCCCTTTATGAAACACATGCACCAGAAATATACATATATAAAGACACTTTACACTCACAAAAGCAATCCACCAATTCTAAACTCATTGAGTAGTTTTTGAGAACCAACCACTAACTGAGTGGACATAAGCTGATCTCCCTCTAAAACAGTGGTTCTCAACCTGTGGGTTATGTTCAGTTTGTAACAATGAAAATACATCCTGCATATCAAATAGACTCACAACAGTAGCAAAATTACAGTTATGAAGTAGCAACGAAAATAATTTTATGCTTGGGGGTCACCACAACATGAGGAACTGTATTAAAGGGTCACAGCATTAGGAAGATTGAGAACCACTGCAAAACCATGTGAAAGAAATGAGACCTTGGGATGGCTAGGTGGTGCAGTGAGTAGAGCACTGGCACTGGAGTTAGGAGGACCTGAGTTTAAATCTGGCCTCAGACACTTGACACACTAGCCGTGTGACCTTGGGCAAGTCACTTAACCCCAGTTGCCGTGCCTCTCCCCTCCAAAACACAAACAAACAAAAAAAAAACCCCAAAACTAAACAAACAAAAAGAAAGAAATGAGACCTGAGTTTTAAGTCAGCACTTTGCAGAACCATCTCCTTGCCAGTTTTGTTTAGTAATAAACTTCTCATTTACTCTAAATTCCCATTTTCTGAATGCAAACAAGACCTTGTGTTCCTTAAATGCCATTATAAACCATGGTTTTCACCAGTCAGTATTTATTTCCATGAAAAACCAGAAGTTCCCACTTGTTTGGTTTTTTAAAACTTTTTGATATATACTAGATCCCTAACCTCACTGAAAAAATGACAGAAAAAACCCATCCAGCCACAGGTGTAATGTTTTTCACTGAGTTTTCCACTGTAGTGGAAGTACCACTACATGATCATGTGCAGTACCTGGTATCTCCCCTGGCAGTGGCCCTGACAAAGTGAGTTTCAGATCTCTGGCTATTTAAGTGACAGAGCTGTATCCAGTGCTGGTGGCACTTGTCCAGAGCTGGTACAATCCCGCAAGATTTGTTGTTTTCAGTTTTTCAGTCACGTCTGACTTTTCATGACCCTGTGAACCATAACATACCAATAGTGTCCATGGGACTTTCTTGCCAAAGATATTAGAATGGTTGGTCATTTCATTTTCAGGGGATAAAAGCAAACAGCAGTTAAGTGACTTGCCATGGGTCACACAGCTAGAAGGTACCAAGGGCTGGATTTATACTCAGGCTTTCCTTACTCCAGACCCAGTGCTCTACCCATTGAGCCACCTAACTGCCTCTGCCCCTCAAGAACCCTAAAAGTATCAGTGATGAGAATTCGCTTATGTCATCCTCCATAAACAAAAGGAATCAAGACATTTATTCTCCAAACCAACACGTGTGACAGTGAAGTCTGTTCCCTACCTAATACTACCTCTTTAGATTCTTTTTTTTTTCAGTAAAGGAGGGATGAAAATTTAACCTGAGTTAGAAGAACCAAAGAATCACAGAGGAAAACAACCACGACAAACTAGGAGACTTCCCCTCCCTCCACACCCAATGTGCAACCAAACTGGATTTACAAAATCCATTTAATCCAAGCGTGGCAGAGTGGAGGGGAAGGATGACATAGGGAGAAAAACAAGGTGTCCAGATGAGCACAGTCACAAGGCTAGCCAACACTAAGAAACAACAACAGAAACATCTGTGGTCACAGAGACACAAAGGCATTAAAAATCTACATCTGGCATCAAAAACATTCTGGCCTACACTCAGGAGACAGTAAAACTCCAGATCTCACAGATGACATGAGAATGTACTGAGAGCCCTTGGCAGGGCCTCCTGCTTTCCCTGGGTTTGGGGAAACTGAAGAAGCAACCACCAGCATCTCCCTTTAAAGCCATCCCTCCCTACCTTTAGAGGCAGCTCAGTTTGGTAGAAGATAGATGAGGTGAGGGGAGCTTTTTGGCAAAGTGAGTTGCTCAGGGCATATTGCAGGTAGACTGTCTTGTGAAAGAGTCTGTTTCTTAGGAAGACCACCAAGGAGAAGAGGTGTAACTGGAAGAGGTATGCTTTCCCAGAGATCTTTGCTTTATTGATGCTGATGATGGATGGAGGGAGAGGACAGAGAAGAAGCAGCCCCTGATGATGTAAGGAGATTGTTTTGCTCTAAGGATGGCCAGGAGTAGAAAAAATCCAAAGTAGTAAGACCAACTACTTTTTTTTTTTTTTTACTTTTTTTTTTTTTATTTTTTTTTTTATTTACTC
>CM053591.1:46811149-46830314 GCA_028646515.1 Pseudochirops corinnae | reverse complement strand
TCTGACGCCGCTTCCAGTCCGCACCGCACAGAGACTAGCTTGGCTCCGGCGTTCTCTTGCTCCACCCCTTCCTGCTACATCAGCAAGCTCAAGGGGCGTGGAAGATCTTCAAATCCTAGTATCGTTACACATGTTCACTGCAGCCCTGATGTTTCTGGCACCACTTCTGCTCAATGTCCTCAGCTCTTTACATTGAGAGGGCCATATGAACTGAAAAGATTTCTTGAATTGTAAAATGTGGAAAACCCACTCACCACATAGACCAGTCCTTCCAAAGTAGGAGTGGGGAGAAAGGTAGCAAAGATTGGAATTTCTGGTCTTTGTTCTCCCATATTCTCCATCTTCCAGCAGCAGTTTTACTTGGTTTCCACTCCACAGAACATTATGCCTCCCCCAGGATAAGTTGATCGCCTGAAATCTCATCCTCATGCAGACTGACTCAATATTTGAAACTCAATACCTTCTCGACTCCCTCAGTTACCTGTCCTATCTAATTGGAGTGTTAGAGTCACAAATGCCTCCCAAAGACTTTCTAGAGGGTTCAGAACTTTCCAGGTAATCATTTTGCATCAGAGGTTCTACTTGGTTTCAATTCCATGGAAATTCGTACCCCACTCTGGTTACCTTTTAGGACTCCATTTACACACACACACACACACACACACAAATACACACACACACGTATGCATGCACACACACACACACACACACACACACACACACACCCCTGCCCCTTCTCAGCTTCCTTTTGTGTGTTGTCTTCCCCATTTGACTGTAAGCTACTTGAGAGCAAGGACTGTTTCTCTTTTTCTTATTTGTATCCCCAGCCCTTGGCATACTGCCTGGCAATAGTAAGTGCTTAATAAATGCTTATTGAATTGAAATGAAAGGTGCAACATTCTTTGTTTTGTTTTTGTTATTGTCATATGTGTACTGCCCAAGTAACACAGATATGGCCTCATGAGTTCTCTAAACACGGGTCATGGGGGAGATATTGATAGATATAAATGGAATCTTATTCACCCTTCTACAAAGAAGACAATGATTCCTTCCTTAAGAAGAGCAGGAGATGATCCACCATGAGACTGGCCACTTTTTTCTTCAATCTTTCAAAGGGGTGTTACAGATTATATCTATCATACCTCTAAATATTGCTGCCCTAGGTGCATAATTTTAGTTCAAGACAAAAAATCACTTTCCTGGTTGTTATCCCTTAAAAGAGGAAGGATTATCCCAAGCTTAAGCTTAATTCCTTCCTACCAAATTTTGGTTGGGAAATTATAAATAGTGAGTAAATCAATTTTTCCAAGGAAATGGCAAACAAAAATCAAAGGAGTTATAGAGATTATGCCAGAAAATAGAGCCAACAAGCTCTCCTTCTGGGAATGAGATATCTTGGCTCAAACCAAGGGAGAGGCCCTAGTCTCATACAAGAATAAATTCCCTCAAGTCTCCAGAAAGGCAAGATAGAAATCAGAGAAATGTTGAAGAGCAAGCTTCCTATACATGTCTGCAGCTTCCAAAGTCTGTTTGTCTTTGGTGGATGTCTGTCTCTGTCTGTGTCTGTCTCTGTCTGTGTCTGTCTCTGTCTCTGTTTCTCTCTATGTACACACACACACACACACACACACACACACACACACACACTGTATCAGCAAGCACCCTAGCATGGCCAGGATGGCTACTAGCACAGGTTCTTAGATCTGCTATTCTAAAGGAAAGCAACTCAAAATGGGTTAACAATCTTACTTTAATCAAACATATCACTTACCTAGTTCAGGGGGAAAAGTCAGCACCCTGAACTTCAGAGAATACAAACAGAGGTTACAAGCAAACAAAAAAAATACAGAAACAGATCAGCAGACGGCTTCCAGTGTCTGACCATTCCGTCCATACCTAGTTAGTTACCAGAGAGGAAAGCACTGGGTTTTCAAAGCTGGGGGCTTCAATGGCTGCCCAGAGTCTCTTCTGGCCAAATCACACAACTCTTCCCAAAGTGAGCCCCAAAGCAAAGCCTCACATCAGGGTATATAGCCTTCTCCTGGCTCAGAGAATGTCACAGCCCTCTGGACCCACTGCCCAATCACAAAGTAATAAGCCATGGGCATTCCTGAAGAACAAGCCTCCCGCCACAGGCTCCAAGTGACCACATTCAGCCTATTAAGGGGCAGAGTATATTTTCAAATCAGGGCAGGTTCTCAAAGTCACTTAAGCCTTTCAAGGGGCCAAGGGGCAGGGAAGATTTTCAGATGCTCATTCCCATAACACACACACACACACACACACACACACACACACACACACACACACACACACACACAAAATATTCCTCCATACCCCACCCCTTGCCCACCTATTGGGAGTTAATTCTGAAGAAAATCTGGTACATCACATGTCTTCTGGAAGTATAAAAGTCTCTCTTCTCCCAAAAGCTCTCAGGCCAACTCCAACTATTATGTAAGCGTGCCACTTTGCATTAGTTAGGTGGTACAGTGGATAGCATGTTTAGCCTGGAGTCAGGAAGATCTGAGTTCAAATTCAGCCTCAGATACTAGCTGTGTGACATTGGATAAGTCACCTAATCTCTGTTTGCTTTAGTTCCCTTATCTGTAAAATGGAGATAATAGTAGCACCTACCTCCTAAGATTGTTATGAGGATCATTAGATTGTGAGCTCCTTGAGAGTATGGACTGTTTTTTGTCTTTCTGCGTATCCCCAGCACTTGGCGCAGTACCCAACACATGGCAGGCACTTAATAAATGCTTGTTTCCTTCCCTTCCCCTTCTACCAATCGGAGGTCACATCAAAGCGGCTACATGGAAATCCTCCAAGCTCAGCGGGAAACTTGGATTGCACCTTTGTTTCTATTTTTGTTTTCCTTTTCCTTTTTTAGTGCAGCTTATATCTGGCATTTTGAATCCCCAAGGTCAGGGTTGACCAGAAACAGCCCTAAAGTCATCTTAAGGACCTCTAGACTTTAAGGACCTTACTAGTAAGGGATAGAGAATGATAAGAAATACCCTAACTCCTCAGTCCCCATGGAAGAGAAGGTAGTTTTTCCTTAGAAGATATTGAAAAACATCTAACGTCTCTGACTCAGTATTCTCATTTATAAAAATAGAGGATTGGACTAAATGACTTCTCAGAGTCATTCTAGCTAGTATACAGACAAGAGTAAAAACAAAGTAAGAAAGGCGAGGTGGAAAGCAGGGGGCATAGGGAGATTAATCTTATGTTGTTGTGGAAACTGGTTATGCTTACTTCACTCAGTATCAATTCATACAAATCTTCCCAGGTTTCTCTGAAACTGACTCAGACCATTCCTTATGATGCAATAATATTTACATACTTTAAATTGTTCATCCATTCCTCAATTGTATCCTCCCTTAGTCTCCAGTTCTTTGCTAAAACAAGAGAACTGTTATAAATACGTTTGTACTTACGATTGCCACAGGGAGCCACTGGAATTTATTGAATAAGGGGATTACATGGTCAGATCAGTCCTTTGGGAAGATTAATTTGATGCGTGAGGTGAAACCTCAGAGTTGCTTTAATTTGCATTTCTCTCTTAGTGGTCAAGGGTATAACCATCTCTGTGTGTAGCTAAGGTGGAATGTGGAAGCAGGTCATAGGAAATTGGTAAATTGAGGACCTGGGAAATTAGAGTGTGTAAGGAAGCATCTATATATGCTGAAGTCTCTCTAGTATGAGGGTTGGAATGGAAAGACTGTAAGTCAGGCACTGAACTCTCTTCATTTCTTAACTGGCTGCACTCCTTTGGTCTTCTCTGTCATGGTACTGAGTCTCATCAACAGGAACCTCCTTGGGGATATGGAAAAATAAGTACATTAATGCATTCTTGGTGGAGTTGTGAATTGCTCCAAGCAATTCTAGAGAAAAATTTAGAACTGTGGCCAAAAATCTATAAAATCATGCATATCTTTTGACTCAGCAATGCTAGTTACTGGGTCTGTATCCCAAAGATACTGAAGAAAAAGGAAAAGGAACTATTTGTACAAAAATTTTATACATTTCTTTTTCTGGTGGCAATGAATTGGAAATTGAGAGGATGTCCATCAATTGGGGAATGGCTGAACAAGTTGTGGTGTTTGATTGCAATGGAATATTACTGTGCTATAAGAAATGACACAAGAGATGGCTTGAGAAAAACCTGAGGAAACTTAGGAGAACTGATGCAAACTGAAGGGAGAAGAACTAGGAGTACACTGTACATAGTAGAAGCAATATTGTTAATGACAATCGGCTGTGAAATACTTAACTATTTTGATCAATACAATCATCCATAACAATTCCAAAAGATCCATTCAAAATTCATCCAAAAGGTGAAAAATGCTTGAGGCATAGTGTTTTTCACTTTCTTTATTCTTCTTGGTGTGTGTGTGCATGTCTGTGTAACAACATGGCTAATATGGAAATGTCTTGCATGATTTCACCTGTATAATGGGCATCATATTGCTTACCTTCTCAGAATGGGGGAGGAGTTGAAGGGAGAGAAAATAAATGTTACAAAATTAAAAAACAAAAACAAACCAAGAATTTCATCATGCTGAAGATTGCATCAGGCTTGGTGCTCATATATCATCAGTACTCTTTGCTCTGGCATCTCTCTGTTTAGAGGAGGGCAGAGTTCTTCCTAAAACCTCTATTTAAGGAGGGGGCCCAGACTATCCATCTCTTCATTTCTCACCTACAATGAACACATTCCCCACCACCTTGATCCCATTTGTTTAGCTTCCTTTTGGGTTTTGTCTTCTCTCATTAGATTGTAAGCTCCTTCATGGCAGAGACTGTCTTTGTTGTTTTTGTATCCCCTATTCAGATCCTGGTAGCATCTATCTACTAGGCATCAGAGATGATTGTCCCTACTTTCTCATGGAGTTTTAAGTTGGGAAGGGGAACCTTGACCCTTCCATTGTATTCTCTTCCTAAGTTGTATATACTCATTGCCTTCACTTTCTCACCACCTACTCACTTCTCATTCTTTTGTAGCTTGGCTTCCAACCCACACTGAACCAAAACTGCTCGCTTCCAAGTTTTGTGATATTTTTATTGCTAACTTCAATGGCCTTAACAGCTTCCCAGTGGAGGCCTTGGTTAGTCAACATCCTCTGGGAAAGAGTTGGGGCTCCTGTCTTCAGATGAGTGTGGGACTAACGGCTGCCTCTGTCCCAGTGCCCCCAAATATCTTAGCCCTCTGACAGATTCTAGGCTGAGGCCCCATAGACCAAACTGGAAGACAGATTTGTGTCTGTTCCTCCCTTTCCCACCCCCTCACCCTGAGGAGCCATAAAGATTGAGATCATACGTCAAAGAAAGATGTTTCTGTTGTAAACCTATTCATTTCTTCTTTAGAGAAACAAATCTCCATATGGAGACCTAGAATTCTTGAAAGTGCCATTTTCTAAACTCTGGGAGGTGGTTTCGTGCTTGAATAAAGATGTTAAATAATGAAATATGCTCTAAAGGTACCTTTTCAGAGTAAGTCAGTGATGATAATAGAAATACATCTATACAATAATTTTTTGGTGGGGCAATATTTTAAGCATATAGGATAAAATTATAAGGTTATTCTATTTGTGACCTGGTATATTCTTAGGCAATTCTTAGTCTATACATGTGGTCTCCAGATAAAGAACGTGCTATAATTAAAATTTTTAAATGCAAATAAAAGCTTCTGTTACAGAAATTAAACACCTTTTTGAAGATTGTAGGAAAATATGTTCTGTAAACAAAGTGTAAAATTGTGGGTTCCAAGTTTTGGAAAGGGTGAGTACTAGTTATAGTGAAGTAGAAGACTAACAAATACAACTTTTGAAAACATTGAGGCAATCAGAAACACCCTACTTTAAGACAGAGGAATAACTGTGCCATAAGCAAAATTTGGTCACTTGAAATCATATCCATCTTTATTTAGTGTAAGCTTAACTTCAACCAAAATTGTGTATATTGTCCTTCTAAAGTGAAGTTAAATGAATACTAGATTATAAAATATGCCATAAACTTTTCAGGCATGAGCTTCTCAATTTAGCAATATAATTTTAAATATTTTCTAATACCATAAGATTGGTTTTAAGTGTTTAAGATATTTTTGGTCCCTTGTGCCTTTAGGAATATAAGGTTTTAAGGTTTGTGAAACAGAAATATAAAAACATATATATGTATATATATATTTATATGCACATGTGTATGTATATGTTACATACACATGTACATATATTCATATATGTATTCATATATATATATATATATATATAAATATGAACATCAACGTGGGTTTAAGGTATACATCTTTAAAAGTACATCAACTTTCAGTCCACTGAGGTGATAAATAAGCAACGTGATGATAAAATAGCATCCCATAGACCTGAATTCATTATATCTAAAGTACATTACTATATGCCATTCAGATGACCTGGGAGAATTAGTCTACTTCTTTCAGAAGTTACTCAATGTAATTCTAATGCTGGATATTCAGTAACATAAACAACCTATTCAGTTAGTGATTTAAGTACAAAAGGATAAAAAAATCACTTGCACATTTTTAGCTAAATGCACAATATTACAAAACCCCACACAAAACCACCTTGTAGATAAAAATGTCCCATTTTATTCCCAAAGTACTAAATTATGAATGTGGTATAGGATGGTGTGTTGTAACCACATTTGATGAACAGTGATGCACATATAATGAAATATGATCTGTTATGTGAACTGTACAGAATGTCTACATGTTCTACTTTCCCCAGGCAATTTTCTAGTTTCAGAGAGGAGTCTTGCTTGGGCTGTATTTTATTACATCAGTGTGAATGACAGAGTTAAATGTTTCTGGTGAGGCTTAATACTGGATAACTGGAAACAAGGGGCATTGTTATTGACAAACATAAAAAAACTGTATACTACCTGTGCCTTTATGCAGAATCTTACTTCGGTTAACAATCTGGGATATTCTTCTCAGCCTATATATTCTTCAGTGTGGATATTTCAGTGATTCTTATTCTAGTTTTCCATTGGAATCAGTGTCTTCCAGAGAAGCTGAGGACTTGTGCCCCTTTGAACACCAGTCCTTACCATTATTCAATGAGTACTGAAGACTTATCAGAATGGCTATTAACATTGTTTGCCACTACTAGATCTGGCAAGAGCTGGTTTTACTACACAGGACCTAGATATGCAGTAGCTAGTTTTGCCTATGGTAGAAAACTGAGTAATTGGGAATCAGAAGATGATGCCATGTCAGAACATAGAGGGCATTTTCCTAACTGTCCTGGAGAAATCAAATTCAAGAAACAACAAGATTCAGTGTTCATAATCTGAGCATGCAAACCCATGCAGCCCCTGTTTAAAAATCTTGTGATGCGAACGCCTCAAATTCCAAATCATCCAGAGCAGTTTGCAAGAAGGGTTTTTATTATGTGGATCAAAATGATAATGTCAAATGCTTTTGCTGTGAGGGCAGACTAAGTTATTGGAAATTAGGAATTGATAGAACATGCCAAATGATTCCCAAGGTGTGAGTACATGATATGAATGAAAGGACAATAGTTTGTTTAATGAAGTTCAAGCTAATACCCAAATCTCTTTGTCAACTTCAGATATTCCAGGGGACAAAACTGTTGATCTACCAAATATTAATTTTGGACCTAGAGAAAATAATTCAGAAGATGCTGTCATGATGAAAACTCCAGTAGTAAAAGAGACCATTCAGATAAAATCTTAACATTGGTTTTTTTTTTTTTTTGCCTTTTTGTGGGGGAGGGCAGTTGGGGTTAAGTGACTTGCCCAAGGTCACATGGCTAGTTTTAGTGCTAAGTGTCTGAGATCACATTTGAACTCAGGTACTCCTGACTCCAGGGCCGGTGCTCTATTCACTGTGCTACCTAGCCGCCTCAAAATCTTAACATTGTTAACAAGACTATAAAGCAGTCAGTGAGGTTGTGTCAATGCGGAAGTCAGGTCTCCTCAATGGAGAAGATGAAAAAAGGAAGGAGACAAATTGAACAAATGGCACCCAATGGCCTAACATTAATTTGGAAGAACAGAATGGCTGTTTCAGCATTTGACTTGCTTACTTCCTACTCTGGACAGTCTCAACATCAGGTGGGATAGTGAGCAAGAACACAGTATGATTAAACAAAAAAGACAGATGTTCTTACAAGCAAGAAAACTGATTGATACCTTTTTAGTCAAATGTATTGTAGCCAATATATGTTATGTATTGTAATGTTAATGAAACAGGAAGATCTTTCCTGCCCATTAATACACCTATATGACCTGCTTTGAGCTTGGGCCCAGTTGACTGCTGTGATGGAGCCTGAGTCACACAGAGCCCATGGTGGGAGGAGCTTGCCAAATGAGTGGAACAGGAGGGGTGGAGCAGTAAGAGAGAGTAAGGCAGAGCTGGGAGAGGGAAGCTAATGTGAGAGGGAGGAATTTTGTCTAGGGGAGCTTGTTTGTGGGGAGGCCTACCTGGAGGGAAGGCTTGGGGATGTCAGTGCTCCCTGGATTGGTGATAAACTTCTTTGTTACCATGGTGGAACTGGCTTTCTGGTATCTAAATAAACATTTTGGTTTTGCCTTTGAGGAAGAGAGTTATTTATATTTTGTGAATTTACCCTGGAAATACACATGCATATTCATAGCAGCTGCTATGGATATTGCATTGATGATATACATATTTAGTCAAATATGTGTAAGTCAATATATTTAAAATTTTTCTCAAGGAAATTGATTCTGTGTTGTATGAGAATTTGTTTGTGGAAAGGAACATAAAGCATGTTCCAAAAGATGTTTCAGGTCTTACTATAGAAAAACAGTTTACGAGATTATGGGAAGAAAGAATGTGTAAAGTTTGTAGAGTTTTTATTGTAGTTATTCCTTGCGATCATCTAGTAGTATGCAAAGAATGTGCTTCTTTTCTAAAAAAATGCCCCATTGGCAGGGGTATAATAAAATATATAGTTCATACATTTCATTCATGAAAAAAATCCATACCTCCAAATTTGTATGGAAAAGGCTTCAAAATTATCAGTCATGAACCACTGAAATCTTTTGGGAGGCCATTGATTAGGGCTTTTTAGTAATAAATTAATGTACAATTCTGACTTGGTACTAGCTACTTGGTTTTTATTAAAGTTCCTGGTGTCAAAAAATCAAAATTTGTGTGCATGTTTTTGCATTGGGAGAGCAGGATGTGATATTGTGTGCTGGAAAGGATATGGATAAAAGCTAGAAATGCTGTATTATACAGAATTTTGAGAGAACTGACTTTGTGTATATATGCACAATATATACACACATATTTGGTGTGTTATCTCTGTATGTATATATTTGTGAAGAAATCTACAAATATTTGTATGTATGTATGTGTGTGTGTGTGTGTGTGTGTATGTATTTATTGCTATACAAGGGAAAGAGAGGGGGAGGTAATGAGAGAGCAAGAGAAACAGAGAGATACAACTAGGTGGCACAGTAGATACTATGTCTAGAGTCAGGAAGAGAAGTCTGGCCTCAGACACTTAGTAGACCCTGGGTAATCACTTATTGTTTGCTTCAGTTTCCTCATCTGTAAAATAAGCTGAAGGAAATGGTAAACCACTCCAGTATCTTTGCCAAGAAAACCCCAAATGGGATCATGAAGAATCAGACACGACTAAAATGACTCAACGACATATATATTTGATGTGACATGTTCTTGTCTTTAAAGAGATTCCAGATTACATCTAATTTTCTTAACTCCTTTAATAGATAGAAATCTGAATTTATGACAGATAAGATTAGAAAGTAGTTTTCTGCATTATAAGGTGATTTATGAAGTTTCTTTAGTGATCTGTAGTGTATTTCTAGGGATTTCATTTCAGGAGAATGGCTGCTGTGTGTGAGATACTTATATTTGTTATAAAAAAATGAATACTGTTGTAGTAGGATGATATTCTTTATAAGCTAAATTATATTCATTTTGTGAAACTTAAATAATGTCCCTTTTTATAATGGGTGTCTTCTGTAATTTCTTATTTTTTGGTATTTTCTGTACTGTGTTGCTGTTAATATTTTTTGGGGGGGAGAGATAATTGGGGTTAAATGACTTACCCAGAGTCACTGTGTCTGAGGCTGTATTTGTATTGAGGTCCTCCTAGCTCCAGGGCTGGTTCTCTATCCACTGCACCACCTAGCTGGCTTTGCTGTTAATACTTTTAACAAATGTTTTTGTATGATGCCACCTAGTGTAAAGACATCTACAACTACCTGGTTGTCATCTTTGTCTTTCCTATAGTGCTTTAAACATAATAGTTGGGGTGGCATAAACAAAGCACTGGCCCTGGAGTCAGGAGGACCTGAGTTCAAATCCAGTCTCAAACACTTAACACTTAATAGCCATATGACCTTGGGCAAGTCACTTAACCCCAACTGCCCTGCCCTTCCTCTTCCAAAAAAGAAGAAAAAAAATAAAACGTAATAGTCAATAAATATTTGTTAAATGAATGAAAGAATAGTTTCAATTAAAAAAACAAATTTAATGTCTTTTTACCAGTTCCTATCTTTCTTGGATGATCACTTGTCTTCCTCAATATTTTCTCCTCTCTGCATTTTCATAACACACTGCTTTCTTTTAGTTTGAATTTCCTCCTCTTGTCTCCCTTGCAGGCTCATCATTCCTGTCACAGCCCCTATGTGTTGGTGTATCCCAGGATTCAACCAATGCCACCGGTTCAGTTATTATCTCTATGATGACTCCCAGCTGTACACATCCAGCTCTTCCCCTCCTGAATTCTAGTCCTACACATTCAATCAACTATTTGGTATCTTGACATGTTTTCCCATGCACATTTCAAAATCAAAGTCTAAAACAAAAATTATCATTCCTTCAAAACCCATTGCTCCCCCTAGCTTTCCTACTTCTGTCAAGCTCACTACCATTTTTCCAACATCCTCCACATAGCTGCCAAAATGATACTCCTAAAACATAAGGTTGACCGTGCCACTCCTTTCTGCTCAAAAAGCTCCAGCAACTACCTTTGTTTAGCATAAAAGACAAAATGCCTCCGATCAGTTTCTAAAGTCCTTTACCAACTGGTTCCAACTACTTCTCCAGGTTTATTACTTCTCTTTATATGCACAATTTCCCAAATTAGCCTATTTACTGTTCTGTTCACAATGATCTTGTGTCCAGGACTTTGCCCAGGCTGTCCTTGTTATATATATATATAGTGTCTTTCCAGATTCCTCCAGTGACTAGTCTTTAACCTACTTCCCCATTTCCTTTGTATTTATTTATATCTGTCCCTGTTGTTTCAAATAGAAGTTCCTTGAGAACAGATCTGCTTAATTTTTCTTCATATTCTCAGTAAATGGAAATGCTGAGAATTTTTACATATTTTTTACATATTTTTACACAAACCTTTAGAAGCCAATATTAACATTTTATCTCTTTTAACCTATGAGTTGAAATCCAAACTTACTCATTAATGCTAAAAATATTCTAAAGGGCACTTTGTTTAACCAGACAAGCTTTACTACTTGTATAATCATATTTAAATACCTGACCTACTTATAGATTAACCTACATTGTGGGAATAGTGAAGACAAAATCAGTGCTTTTATACAATCAAGAAGTAAATTAAAAGTCTTAGACACAAATTGTGATGAATAATACTTCAACACTTTGCTAATCTTGCTATTTGACAGCTAAACCAGCTTTTAAAATGTGTGCTGGACAAAGAAAAAAGATAATTGGGAATTAGGAGACATGGGTTATTAATTTAGCTTTACTAAAATCATTTAAACATGTTTGCAAAGTCATTTAACCTCTTCAGTTTTGCTCATCTGAGAGCTGGACTAAATTGTCTTCAGAGCTAACACTGTGTGAAATTAAGTCAAAATTAAAACAAGGCAACAATTCATGACAGCTGTAGAGCTAAAAGGGACCTTGGGGGTCAACTTATCCAAGCCCATCACAGTTGAGGAAATGGAGGCCCAGAGAGGTTAAATAGCTTGCCCAAGATCACATAAGCAGTTAAGTGACAAAAGCAGAATTAAAACCTAGGCTCATACAATAAAAGAGTCTTTCCACTGCAATACCTGTTTCATGTGGATAGAAAGTAAGCATGTTTAAACTCACTTCCCTTTCTCAATAAAAAAAGTCAGAAACAAAAGCTGAAATGTAATCTAGTTCTAGTTAAGGGTACATAAAAAGCTTTACCAAAGTGTCGAACCAGGCACGCGTCTGAACGTTAGTGCAATTCTAAGCATTTTGCTGTCTCTAATTCTATCCCCATTAACTTGAAGGCTTAAACTTAAGATTTAACATTATCACCATTATTTCTGAAGCAAGCATTGTCTAGGATTATTTTTTAAAAAACAAGCAAACCAATACTCAAACAAAATACTAAAGTATAGCCCTACATTCATAGAAAAGAGTAGCGTTTTATTTTGGTTTTATAGAAAAAAACCGTATTTTTTTTTTTGAAATTAGTTTTGAGACTCCGATTATATTTATTATTTACCATAAGGTTTGAGGTTACTATGTAGGGTAGACTAGATAGAATGATAGGACTGGAGGGACGAAGATCTGGGTGAAAATTTTGCCTCTTAAGACTTACTAATTATGTGACTGTGAGCAACTTACTTCATTTTTATGTTACTTAGGTGGATTTCTAGAAATTGGCTAGTAAATCATAGGTTTTCTATGTTAGTGGAAGGAATTTCTAGACCAATGAAATTATACTTTCTTATATTTGCATATGAGCTTCAAGTGCTTACTGCTTAGATGATATAGGAATGGGATATTCTCACCTCTTACTCACTTTTAGGAATTTGAGACTACTATTGTACTTAGAAAAAAACCCTCAAACATCAAAGATATTTATTGTTCAACAGTTTTATTCTTATTTTATGATTTTGACATTTTATGCACAAATATTTTTATATCTGAGTAAAAATAGAAAAGAATTGTTTTATTTAAAATTACTAAAAAAACACGAATACATAATTGTTACTATGACAGTATAAGTGTCTTTATTTAAAGAGTAAAAACATATTGAAAAAATCCTGCTTCCCTTTACAAAAGATGGGTAATTTTTTTTCCTGGTAGCAACAGAACAATATCGACGTTGTAATATCTGTATACCCTCTAGGTCTGATGACCTAGCTAATCAAAGATTTCCAAGTATGACAAATCTGAAAACAGTTTTGTGCTATTTGAAAGTTGCACTAGCCCTTTTTAAAGGGGAGGAGTGCAGAAATCACAAATGTAGAAAAACAGCAGACCTTACCAAAAATAAAAGAAACAAACTTTCAAAGAAAGCTATACTTTTTCGATAAGGGAGGGGTTTCAGATAATGCTCAGGCAATAAATGCATGTATTAATCTGAATTATTTCTAATTTACTGATGATATTCTCGGTTTGATAAGAAACTTTTCATTTCAGTGTGGAGTTTAACTACAGGAAAGCATCTCTCTTTAGGATAATCCACCTCTAATTTAACATGCTAACACATGATTTTCCAGATCTTTGCCACAGTTTCAGGCAAGTTAGCTATAGATGCAAACTGCTACATACGAAGGGACATTTGAAAACAAAACTGCCTAATAAGCCTTCCAACTGACTATTCATTAGCTTCCAAAATGTGTATGTTAGGATACAGCTGTAGCCCAAATTAGCCTGAAATTTTCTTGGCTGATATTCTGGTATTACTGGTGGATGAGGCAAATAAGGTAGCTACCAATGGGGAGAAATAGATGAAATTCTATGGGGGGAAAATGTTTCTGGAAGACACTGAGAAAAAGAAATTGGATCACTGTGGTTCCCAGACAGACAAAAATAAAGTGGATTCAATCCTTTTCCCCAAGTCAACACATGTATCTGAGTCAGAGATGGGATTTGAAAGAGATAGAAAGGTTTCTCCCTTTCTCCAGACAATCCTTTACCAATTAGAAAAATTGTGAGTAAATTGTAATTTTTTTTCTGTGACAAAAGGGGGAGTATTACTGTCTTTGAACGTTTAGTGGTTAATTGAAGATATGCTGTTCCTTATCAATGTATACTACTCCTTTTATAATCTTTGATATAAAAGCCTTGGAACTATATAACTTAAATGGCAAATGTCACTGTATCACTTGCATTAACAAACTGACGCTTAAAATTGAAATTAAAGAGTTTTACTGTTCTTAGACTTCAGCTACATAAAGTGTTGTAGGCATTAAAAAAGATATTAAGATATTAATTTTTTAAAAAGCTAGATTATTAGGGTAAGGCATTTCTTAACCTGGTAGTGGAAACTATTAGGGAAGAAAATAGAGGATGAAAAATATTTAAGATACTTCTTCCCTGTTTCCAGGATCAGCTGTTAAGAAAATGACCTTTCCTATGAGACTTGATCTCTTCCATCCAATTAACAGTCAATAACATTTACAGATCTTTCATTAAGAAGTTACTGCTTTGGAAAGGGATAGGAGTAGGTTTAAGAATGACGTAGAGCATCAAGGGTCATGTCTAAGATGCCAACTCACTATCACGGAGGGCCGAAGAGATATTTATCAGTTTCTTGGTTCTGGATTCAAGGAACATTCTTAAAAAATAGTGAGATATTTCTGTCCAGAGTTAACTTATGGTAGGAAAATGGTTATTTACATGGAAGAAAGAATATGAGAATATTTTAAGATATTGAAAAGGAAGCATAAACGAAAGCCTATTTCAATTTTAAAAAATATTAGACTGCCCAAAAGTCTGGAAGCCAAATTTCCAGCTTTTCATAAGTATATGTGCAAGTAAAATATTATTTTCCTGTATGGTAAGGAACTACTGACTAATTTGAAGTCTTCATTTCATCCAGGTAAAAAACATAATGAATATATAAGCTGCCCTGCTTAGTATAACCAGCACCGTAGGGTAATAAAACACAAAACTATTTTCTGGTTGAGGTATACCTTTTCAGGCTTTTAAACTTCTGACAGGAAAAACAGATCATTAAGATTTCTGTTAATAGCTGGTCTATTAGAATTTACATCTCTCAAAATAATTTAAATTCTTGGTCTCATGTATGTATTTTATTCTATACATAATACAATGAATCCATATAATTGGCTTGACTTAAGCCAGATTTAAACCTGGATCTCTTTCTTCAGCACTGATCTTCTGCTAGTCACCTTCTTACTGTACTTTCCTTGCAAATACAAAAACTGCTATAATAACTTGATACCACAAGTTCAGTAATTTATTCAACTTCTTTATAACATCTCTTATTTCAGTTGTTTGATTAGATAAAACTAATAGGCATACATACATGCACTAGTGGTGGAAATTCCATTCTGTAGTTTTGATTAAAGTAACATCTAAGACATCAGAGAGGGGAAACAGTCACATTTTCCAAAATTATTAAAGTATAACCTAGACTGTTTCCTGTAGATTCTTCATTTACCTTTCTTCTTTAGATGCTACTACGAATTTTTTTGAATTAACACTGACCAGATTTGGCTTTCCTGACAGATATCCAACTACCAACCACAAAGGGACAGCCTTCACACTGAAGACATTGTGTTAATCCCTTAACACATACATATGCATACACTGAAATATATGCTCAAAGTAAAAAGATCCAAATTCACAATAGTCTGAAATCTCTGTAAAAAAATCATGCATCAGACTGTACTGTCTACAAATAAAAGAAGCTTCAGATTCTGTAACAAAGAGCAATGCTTGTTTTAACTATTCAAAAAGGCCTCATGCTTCTAAAGGTCCTGGGCTCAATTATCTTTTTCTGTTTGCAGAGAAGCAGTAGCTAATGCAACTGCTGTGACTGGCTGTGCAATACCATGGAGCTGCATCTTTGCAAGTTT
Source organism: Pseudochirops corinnae (assembly GCA_028646515.1). Lineage (NCBI taxonomy): Eukaryota > Metazoa > Chordata > Mammalia > Diprotodontia > Pseudocheiridae > Pseudochirops > Pseudochirops corinnae. The sequence continues at coordinate 46,814,462 of CM053591.1, read as the reverse complement.
CTTCTGTTCACACTCTGTAACCAAACGGTTCAACTCTGCTGCACTGTATCCAATAAGAGTCTTCAAATCACAAACAAACTTGTACACAAACCTCTTGCCTTGTACTTTACAGATCATGTCTCCATCATAGTAATACCTTTAAAAAAGAAAAAAAAAGTACATTAGAATTATGCCAGTAATAGATAATACAGATACACCCTAATAACTTTACAAAAAAGAAATCTAGCAGATTAGCTCTGGTTATTTACCAAATCACCATAATTAATTTCTTAGAATTCTGTTAGATGCGCAACAAATATTTGATGAATGAACATGACAGAGAAATACTGACAGCAACTGTTAATGTAAGAGCCAAAACCAGTGTTCAGTTCAAACCCAGATGCACCTCACTGCAAATGTGACTTTAATGCTATGATAAAATATTGGCCAGTAAAAAAAAAACTCAGTAAACACCAAAAAGTAATCTAAATAATGACAGAATTTTCCTAAGAATCATCAAACTGCTTCCTCATTTTCTCTTTTGTCAAAAACAAACAAAAGCCCAACAAATCACTGACTGGGAAAGGAAAGTTCCACTAACTCATTTATACTTCCTTGGTATACACTAACATATAGTATCTGTTATCCCTTTCATAAATTTGAATGTGAGTTCTTTGAGAGTAGGGGTTGTTTCATTCTTAAAATCTGTATCCCTAAGGTCTAACATAGTATCTGGCATGTAGTGGATGCTTAATGAATGCTGGTAAACTGAGTAACTGATTCATGTCAAGAGATTTCTGTCCCCTTCAACATTTGGGGAGAGTTAGATAACACAATGGATAGAGTGCCAGGCCTGGGGTCAGAAAGACCCAAGTTTGAATCCTGCCTCAGAGACTTGCTAGCCATGTGACCTGGGCAAGTCATTTAATCTTTTTCAGCCTTGGTTTTTTCTTTTTCTCTTTTTTTTTAAATTTTTTTTTGACTTATTTACTTTTACTTTACAAGATTCAGTTCCACAATCACTTGAGTTTCAGATTTTCTCCCCTCCTTCCCCCCCCTGCCCCCCCATGGCAGCATGCAATCATGTATAGGATCTGCAAATACTTTCACATTGTACAATAGTTTGGTTGTATAGAAGAGTTGTAACCAATGAGTGATCACTGAGAAAAAAAAGCAAAACCAGAAGCCTTGGCTTTTTCATCTGTAAAATGAGAGGTTTGGACACAATGGTGTTCTTTTCAACTCTAAATCTGATGTTATTGTCTTACATATCTTTTACTCCTCAATCTTGGAAGAATCAATTCCCTCAAGAGATAGAATAAAAGTATTGCCCTATGGTAGAAACTTTGCTGTGACTCTGATTATGATTATAGTTCATTATAACTTCCTGCCCTCCTCATGATCATTTCTCCCCCTTTTGCTTTAAAATATCCTCTTTAGGTGCCTGCCTTCCCATGCTTCTGTGTGTCAGGTGCTTCTAGTAGCTATAATTCCCCTTTTCCTAATGCAGGATGCTATCCATGGACGTTTAATCCTCTCTTGGAGATAGTGGTCTCTTTAAGCATCAAATCCCTATAGATCAGTAGTTTCCATGTAGTGTTTGTTACATGAACCCCTTAAGGGTTCACAATAATGGTCTAAAGGATGTGTGCTAAAAATCTTTAATGGTATCTTATGCAATAAATGTTCTAAAGATATTTTCCCCTGCAACAAGCATATGGATGTTTGAAACACCAAAGGACTTTTTCTGCAGCAATTTGAAACCATCATGATCATGTGTCAATGACTTTTGCATTTGTACAGTAATTACATCAAATGCTGACCACTTCTGACATCGCTCAATGTATTCTTGCAGTTTCTAAATCCATTATCAAACTGTTTTAAATTGCTATAAGGATTCAACATTTGATCACAAACCCATGCCCAAAAGATGGTCAAATGCATGTGCATAACCTCATTTGCACTCTGTACATGCCCCATGGTAGCCTCCTTGTCCCACACTCTGTTAATCTGCAATACCTCACCAGCTGTATAATCACTTCACCAAGATGTTACGAACATTAGCTTTCTTTATAGCATGTACATTATAAGCCATTACTAAAGTTCTGCAGAAAGAAAACCTATGTTGCCTCTCACTGCAATATTAAGGCTGTTTTCTAGTTTAAACACCCTCCAATTGCTTTATTATTCTTTGATCTCATGAATTTTCAAATGAACTGGTTGGCAACACTGCTGTTGAGTTGTTCACTAAGTTCACTAAGAATGTAGCCAGTGTGTCAGTGGTAGAAGAGAAGTTCATGTCCAATGAGAATTTTTCCTTGTAAGGGTTAGTTTACAAATAAATATTTTTTTAAAATGAAGCAATATGTGTAAATAAACTTTGAGTACAACTGACACTTAATACAGTGCTTGTCACTGGCCAGTAAAAAAGTAAATATTTTGTATTTTAAGTAGGTATTTTTTGATTGGCTAGGGAGCTAAAAATAAAAAAAGAATTTCCATCTCTCAGCACAAGAGCTTGTGAAATCCTCCTACCAATTCTACCATGTATTTGTATGAGTAAGCAGTTTCCCTTTATTCTTGTTTTAAGTAAAAACACAGAAATAAACTAGAAAATAAGATTTAAAACTGTGTTTTTCTGGTGGTGAGTCAAGTATGCAAAACCTATGTTCAATGAAATGCCCAACACTGAAATTAAGTTTATAAAATATTATTAAACATTTTCCAATGTAACTTACTGGAACTTATTTTTATTAAATGTTATTTGTATTAAAATTTGTAAAACAAAGAAATGTAATATGAAGTTTTGTAGATAATAAGCAGGTAAGATCTTGTTAGATTAGTTCTTTTAATTCTTACAGAATGTCTCACATAAAATTATAATTATGTTAAAATTCATTTTATATTTATAATTTTCATAACTGTAGGCAGAATAAAAAGATTTGATAATTATTGTTAAATAATGTAAAATTTAATTTGGAGTTTTTGGGGGCAAAAGTTTTCATTGCAGTTATTTTAAGTATTTAACAAGTGTAAAATAATATTTTGATAGAAGCCAATGACTTTATGAGAAATCAAGATACTATCAAACAGATCCAAACAAATGAAAAAAAAGAAGGCAATGTGAAATATCTCCTTGAAAAAACCACTGACCTGGAAAATAGATCCAGGAGAGACAATTTAAAAATTATTGGACTACCTGAAGGCCATGATCAAAAAAAGAACTTAGAAAACATCCTTCAAGAAATTCTCAAGGAAAATTGCCCAGATATTTTAGAACCAAAGGGCAAAACAGAACTTGAAAGAATTCACCGATTACCTCTTGAAAAAGATC
>CM053591.1:46769886-46810649 GCA_028646515.1 Pseudochirops corinnae | reverse complement strand
TACACAGGCACTGTGGTTGGGAGATCCATCCTGCCCTACCGAGAAGTGACATAGGAGAGAATAGACTGGGGGAGGGGGGACACACTGGGATGGCTGTTTTGGGGCGGTGGGTGGGGGAAAGAGGGGGAGAAAATATGTAACTCAAAATCTTGTGGAAATGAATGATGCAAACTATAATAAAATTTAAAAAAAAAAAAAAGAAGTTAGCCACAAAAGAGATCTTGGCTACAGGACAATAGCTAATGGGAAGGGACAGATCAAGTGAGGTTTTTTGAGTGTGGGGAAGACATGGGTGTATTTGCAGGTGGTAAAGGAACAGTCAGGTAATTGAGGAAGTATTGAAAATAAGTAAGAATGGGGATGTTAGAGGAGACAATTTGCTAGAGAAGACAGAATGGAATGGGATCAGTTGTTCACATAGAACGGTTTGCCTTGGCAAGAAGGGCCACTCCTTTTGTGAGACAGGGGTAAAGGAGGACATAGTGACAGCACCTGAATGATATGAGCTGTGGAGAAGGGTCTTGGTAAATGGCCTCAGTTTGTCTCAGGTGTTGTGAGACTCAAATGAGATAATGGTACAAGGCACTTTGCAAACCTTAGGCTTTGTATAAATGCCAGTTATTATTATAAGCCTACAGTTACCAGCACATTGAAGGCTCTCACGATTTAAATATAGAGTATGAATCAAGAACAATGAGGAGGCTACAAATGTGAGTGACTTGGAGAAGAATATTTGCCTTACCAGAAATATGGAAATTCAGAGGAGAGGTGGATTTGGGGTGGGGAAGATAATGAGTTTTATTTTAAGCCTACTGAATCTGAGATGCCTACAGTTCAAAGTGTCCCATAGGCTGTTTTTGATGTGGGGCTGAAACTAGGGAGAAAGATTAGGGTTGAATGTATACTCATGCAAATTATCCACCTAAAGATGATAATTAAACCTAGGAGATCTCATCCCTGCACGGGAGAGAATTATAAAGGGAATAGAAGAATAAAGTATTATGAAGGAGAGGGCAATTTCAAATGAAACAGATTAAAAGAAGAATGAACATTGAGTAGAGACTATTATATTTGGCAACTAAGAAGCTAAATTTGGAGAGAGGAGTTATTGAGTGATGAAATTAGAGCTTAGATCAGGGGTGGGGAATCTGTGACCTCAGGGCCACTTGTGGCCCCCTAGGTCCTCAAGTGCAGCCCTTTGACTGAGTCCAAGTTTTACTGAACATATCAAGGATTTGTGGCCTCAAGGTTGCAGGTACCCCACCCCTGAACTTGATTGCAAATGATGGAAGAGTGAGAGGAAAGGAAGTAGAAGCAATATGTGTAGACATCTTTTTATATCAGATCATCTATGAGAAGGAAGACAGAGAAAGAAAGATAACTTGAGATTCTGGTGAGTTTTTAAGGATAGAGGAGACTTGGGTGGTCATAGGCAACAGAAAATAAACCAGTAGATAGGGAGAGTTTGACTTTCAGCATAGTGTAATGGAAAGAGCATTGAATTTGGAGTCACAGAAAGTGAGTTTGAATTTTGAATCTGCTACTTAGTACCTCTCTGGGCTTCTCCGAGATCCCTTACAGCTCAAAATCTATGATCCTAACATTTATGATCTTTTCATCTTAATATTTACTCCACCAGTTAAAATATTTTTAGCTTTGCCTAAAAATTGAATATTGTCACATTTAGCTAGGTAAACTTTAAGTAAGCCATAATTTTGATGTATTAAAAATGCTTCAGTTCCTCATGGTTGTTGTGTTCATGTTTCTTTATAGTAAACTGATTTATTTTAAATATCAAGAAAAATTATAACATTTACTTATTTTATACTTATATCAAGCTGGATCCAGACCGAAGTTTATTTGACCAAGGAGTAAAGACTGATGGAACTGTTCAACTCAGTGTACAAGTCATCTCTTATCAAGGTTAGTATTCTTAAATTATTTTCAACTAAAAAAATTTATTAAACAACTATTATGTGTCAGGCATAGTCCTAATTATTAAATACTATTTTAACTGTATTACTTGGCTATTTAGTAATTGTTTTACAAATTAGAGGTTGTCAGTGAAAATACTTAGTGTTTTCATAGAATATGAGCTTATGCTTTAGTTTTAATAATTTATACTTACCTGAATTTTGCATATGTCTAGGAAACTTTTAAAAAAAAAACTCTTGAGAGGATTTATTTTTAGGTAGTAAGTCAGTGATGTTCCTGTGTATCTAAAATGGAGATTTGACAATGTCACTTCTCTTCTCAATAAATTCTAAGACTCCCTTTCACCTTGAAGATTAACTATAAAGTTGTTTGGTCAAGCCCTTCTTGACCTGCCTGCCCCCTATCTTTCCAAGTCTTTTATACCTTATACTCTTATACCCTGCCACATACTCTTCTATACAGTTATGTTGGCCTCCTTAGTGTTCCTCAAAGGAGGAACTCCATCTCTCAATTTTGGTAATTTTCACTGGATGTCCCCTATACCTAGAATCCTTTTCCTCCTCATTTCTGCCTCCTGACCTCCCTAGTTTCCTTTGAGTCTGAACTAAAATCTTTTACAGCAGATTTCCTTATCTACCTTAATTCCAGTCCCATCCCTCTGTTGATTATTTCAAATCTATGCTGTCTACTGCTTGACCATACATAGTTGTTTTCATGTTGTCTCTTCCATTGGACTGCAAGCTCCTTGAGGGCAAGGACTGTCTTTTGTCTTTCTATGTATCCCCAGTGCTTTTCAATCCCTGACATATACTGGGTACTTAATATTTTTTAATTGAATGACTGCATATTGGCTAAGTAAGGTATGAGTGTTCTTAATTTAAATTACATTAGGTAATTTAGTTATTATTTTAGATAATTGAACAGAATTCAAAAATTATGTCACAAACAGACTTGGTTAATGAATACTAAACAATTGGTCATTATTTCTGTCTTGCTTGACAATTTTCAGTAATTCTATCAGAAGACTAAACCATTGAAGGCTTGATTTAATGGGATTTGAATATGTTCTAGGAAGTCATAACTTTAAAATATTGCTATCTCAAATCTCTTTATCATAGGTATTGCTGAGAAACAGACTTGGGGTCTTTATAAGTTACATAAATGAATTTTAAAGAATTAATTGGGCAGCAAAGTTTTAACTACTTTCAAGACTGATTTTCATTATTAATTCAATGTGAGTTCGTTTTTCTTACCAAAAAGTTTGCTATTATATTTTGATTGAAAACTACCAACAAATACCAGATTAGGAAATAGCTGCTAAATAATGCGCTATAATTTTTAGGAACTGTAGTTTAAACAGGTTAAATGATTTGCCCAGGGTCACACATCTATCTAATAAGACTCTGAGGCTGGATTTGAACTCAAGATTTCCTCATACTAGATCCAGGACTCTATCCACTACTCCACTAGCTGCCTTTAGCTGGGGATGGGACCACAGGAGGTAGAGGGATTTTCTAGGCTGAAAAGTCTGCTGGGGCATGGGGGCATACAGATAGTTTTCAAAAGGCTCACAAACTATTTTAACATTACGAAAAGTTGATCCAAATCATTTAGAATAACATCAATTTAAACAACATTTAAAGTTTTATCTCCACACCCATGAAATTGGAAAAGATGATAAAAGATGGAATGGTCCATTTTAAAGAACCTGTAGAAGACAAAGTATGCTGTTGGTGGAGCTGTGAATTGGTCCAGCTATTTTGGAAAATAATTACCAAGCTGTTTACATTATTTGACCCAGAAACCTTACTTTTGGGTATATACTCCAAGAAGTCCAGGATATTACCAGAATATAAATAGTACTTTTTGTGGTAGCAAAAAATATACTAGAAGCAAAGTATTTATGTGTATACACACATGTGCCCTTACTTAGAGTGTCTAATTTAGTTTATACTCCCTAACTGCCCAGGCCTTTGTCTTTGTTTTGGGGGGATGTCTCCCCCATCCTCAAAAACCATCACTTGCTCTGTCCCTCCCTTCCAGCTGTTGTCCTATATCTCTTCCATCTTTCATGGCTAAACTCCTTAGGAAGGCCATCTGCAATCTGTGCCTTCTCTCTGTCTTCTTAACTTTACCAGGTTAGTCTTTAGCTTGACTCCTAACCTTGTCATTCAACTGAAACTTTCTCTCCAGAGTTACAAATGATCATTTAATTGCCAAGTTTAATAATAGCCTTTTCTTAATCCTTATCCTTGACTTCTTGGCGGCCTTTGGGACTATCACCCTCTGCTCTTTGTTGCTTTTTCCTCCCATTTTCTGTCCTGCTTCTCCTCCCACCTCTCTGTTCCTTCTCAGTTTCCTTTGCATAATCTTCATCTAAGTCATATCCACTAACCATAGATGGCCCCTAAAGGCCCTCGTTGGCCCTTCACTTTTGCCTCTATACTAACAGTCCTTAAACTTTGAGGGGTCAGGATACCGGTACAATTACCTTCAAAAAATTAGTCAAGTCAAGGGAGCTTTTGTTTATATGGATTTTAGCTGTTGATTTTTTTTTACCATATTAGAAGTTAAAACATTTTAGTATTATAGAAATAAATTTCACTGTGAGGTACCCCATAAAAGGGTCTCAGGGAACCCTAGTGGTTCCTGGATCACTGATCTACATTAATTTACTTATCTCAACAGCTCCCATGGATTTAATTACTATCTCTATGCGGATGATTCTCAGATCTATTTATCCTGCCTCAACTTCTCTTGACCTCCAGTGATACAGATTGAACTACCTTAAAGACATTTCAAACTGGATGCCCTATCTTAAAATCAATGTGCCCTAGACTGAACTCATCTTTTTCTTAATACTCTCCTCTATTCTTAACTTCTGTATTTCTGTGGAAGTTAGTACCTCTTACTACCTGGTTTGTACATAGTGTTTTGCATGTTTTCTCCTTATTACACTTTCATTTCATTGTAAGTAAGGACTATTGGTTGCTTTTATTTGTATCCTCAGCCCCTTTCACAATGCCTGGTCTTTATTATATGCTTGTCAACTTAGACTTGGGTGTTCTAATCAAATCTCCCTTCCTTACGCAGCAAACTGTGTTCCCAGTCTTTCTTTTTTTTTTTCTTTTATATCACCAGAATGTACCTCAGAGTCCTTATAGGTGACTGACTATTCTAAATAGGGGCAGTGTCCAAGATAATTTCAAAAATGGAACTTTTTTAAAACTACAACTTTTTGAATGTATGTGTAATTTGCTCTATGGTCTCAGAAGTGCTAAGATTGTTTGTTGATATGAAAATTTAAATGTTAGGTGATGTTGTATATGAATCATTACCATTTCATAGTATAAAGGCAAGAAGCGTGATATAATAGTGGATAGAGAATTAGCCTTGGAGTCAGGGAAACTTGGATTGTAATTAGGGTTTTGCTGGAAAAAAATCATAGATTCTAGTTTTTGAGAGCTGCTTGCTAAATTTTCAGTGTGAGCATTTACATCTTGAAAATTGGCAAAGATTAAAAATCAGGGCTTGATTATTGTTTTGTTGGCTGTCTAGACTTTAAAAAGTGATGGAGAAAATATTGGTGAAATGAAGAATGTGTTAATAATGCAGATTATAAACTTAAAAGTGTTTTCGGTGTTTTTGGAGAACCAGTTGTTAAGTATGCCAGCAGACTCCTGGTTCTAGCATATACTGAATGGGTGAACACAGGCAAGTCACTTAACCTCTCAGTACCTTAGGCAGCTCTGTGAAAGTATAAATTGCAAAGCAGGTGCTTTTTTTGTCTTGAAAGAAACAATTTGGGTCTACCTATACCCTTGAAGTCATAGGTCTGGTTTAAAACAAACATCGATTATTGTTAATAACTGTTATGTGACAAGAGCAATTTGGATAAGACTTTGAAATAAATTATTTTATTTAATTTTTAATTATTTTATTTTAATAACTTACCACTTTCTGTCAAGTTAAAAATATTTTTCCATTTTTTTTTTTTAGGGATAGAGCCCAAGTTAAATATCCTTGAAATTGTTAAACCTGCTGAAACTGTTGAAGTTGTTATTGACCCAGATGCCCACCATGCTGAAGCTGAAGCTCATCTTGTGGAGGAAGCTCAAGTAATAACCCTTGATGGCACTAAGCATATTGCAACAATTTCAGATGAAACCTCAGAACAAGTGACAAGATGGGCCGCTGCACTTGAAGGTTATAGGAAAGAACAAGAACGTCTTGGAATACCCTATGGTAAAACTTATGTATTAAAACATGTTGAGGAGCTATTTTTTAAAAGTTTTATTTGGAAATTATATATTTGTTTAAAAGGGACCAAAAAGGTAGATATATTTATGTGACAGTTGTATTCAGAGATTTATATTTTTTTTAATTCTAAGAAGTGGCATGTGTAGCGGCAACATGATATTCACAGCAATCTTTTGTATCCATTACATGGGTTAGCGGGAGTTTAGGGGTAACTGGTAACAACAGAACTATACAACAATATAACAGGGATAACACAGAATAAGCACATAAAACAATATCTTAGGGTAGGACTTGAGCACATCATTCTCCCCTCAAACGATTGGGGCCCAAAATCTTGGATGAAGGGGTGAAAGTCTCTTCTTCCTTAGCTACTTCCTGCTGAAATTGGACGTAGAATTGTCCTTCTCCCGAAAGGTCCCATTTGAGAGGTTAGTTCTTTAGGTGGCATCCAAACCTTGGTTGATACCAGGTCCAGGGGTGACACATCACAGTCATAGACAGTGAGTGACATCAGGCATCTTCAGGTAGAAGGTACTAAGCCTTCAGGAAACAAATCTAGCAAACAAGTTTAACAGAGAAAAAGCCAAAAAGAAACAAGGAGACAGTAACCAGAAGCAGAGTAGATACAGGGTCAGCCGTGTTTCTAGAGTCCATGAACCCATTATCATAGCTTTATTCATAGCTGTTTACTTTTTTCTAATTTGCAGTTTTGTGGTCATCATTCTGGCTAGAGGTATACTTTCTTTAATCTGAGCTAGGGCCTGGCCAATTTCCTATTCTCCCTGAAGCTGTGACAAACTTGAATACAATGTTTCAGGAGGATCTGTAGAGACAGTTCTTACTCCCCTATTCAGTCTAATATTAAGCCACTTTTCTCGGTACATTTTATATAGTTCATTAGTTGAAATACCATCTATTCTTCCAGAATCTACCCCTGCTCTTAATAGAGCAGCAAACAGTTCTTTTCTTGTTAACCTATTTTGATGTTAAATCCGCTGGCTATTTACTCTTCTTTCTCAAGGAAATTTATCTTTTTCCCATTCCTGGAAGTTGCTTAACTGTGAAATCTTATCCAGCACCTCTGAAAGAAAGTGCCCTATCTCCCCAATTGGTACAGTCAGAATTAGGTGCTTATAAGCAGGAGGAGCCATCTTCACTATATTTCTGTGAGAACCTGCTAAGGCGGTGCCATGATAAGCCTTGGCATCTCTCATCATTATTGCTATCTTCATTGCCTCCTACTTTAACTTTGTCATACAGTCCCTAAGCAAATACCAGAGTCAGTTTCCACTAGGCCACATAGTCAGTAGAATACTACCTGCTGCATTCATCTGCAACTAAAGATGACAAATTAATTGCATTGTTACCTCCCTGCATATGGTAATCCCTAAAAAGCTTGCTGTACAAAAGGATTCTGACTAACATCTATAAATTTCAAGCAATCTATGTTCTCTGTTGATACTTCTCCAGCTCCTTCATCACTGATTCTCACCATCTGAGACACTAAGGATTCTCCCATCCTTTGGGTGAATTGACTTAATATGTCAGTGACCCCTTATAGAGTAAAATCCTCAATTATCTCCCTGATAATTGTGAATACTTTGCTGTTCATCTTTTGACAACTGTTTGTTATATCCTTTGACCATTTATCTATTGGGATTTTTCTGTCAGTTGTTTGCTGATTTTCCCAGCAGTTTATATCAAATAGGAGAATTTTCCCTAAGTAACATGAGTTTTGCCCTTTATCAAATATTGCATTATTGAAATGTTTTTTTCTGAATCTTTCTTGTCTGATCTGTTCCATTGATCTATCTCTCTGTTCTTTAATAATTACCAGATAATTTTGATGACTATTGTTTTCTAATGTAGTTGAGGTCTGGAAGTACTATTCCCCCTTCATCTTTCTTTTCTAGATCTTTTGTTTTTCCAAATAAAATTTGTTATTATTTTATCAAGCTCTATAAAGTATCCCTTTGTAATTTGATAGCTATAGCATTAGAAGTGTAAATTAACTTTGATAGTATTGTGATTTTTATTATATTGATATGGCTTAGCCATAAGCACTAAATATTCCCTCTAGTCTTTTAAGTTCTTTATTTTTTAAGGAGTACTCTGTAATTGAATTTAAACAAGTCTTTTGTGTGCTTTGGGGCATTGATTCCCAGATATGCTATGTATTTTCCAGTTATTTGGAATGAGATTTCCTTATTATTGTTTTTTTTTTGTTTCTTAGTATACAGAAATGTTCATTTTTTTAAAGTTTAATTTAAATTTTTTTGTTACATTTTAAGTTCCGAACTGTCTCCCTCTCTCCCTCCCCACCCCACATTAGAGGTCACCATTTGACACAAGTAAATACGCGAAGCCTTATTATGCACACAATATGTTACTATATACAACATTCTCCTGATTCTGTTCATTTCACTCTCCATTATTTCATGCAAATCTTTCCATATTTTCCTAAAATCAGCCTGTTCATCATTTCTTATAGCACAGTAGTATCCCATCACAATCATATACCACAGCTGTTTAGCTATTCCTCAGATGAGAGGCATCCTCTCTATATCCAGTCCTTTGTCAACCACAGAAAGAGGTACTATAAATATTTTAGAACAGATAAGTTCTTTCCCTTTTTCCCGGATCACCTTGGGAAATAGATCTAATAATGGTATTGTTGTGTCAAAGGGTATACAGAGTTTCATAACTCTTTGGGCATAATTCCAGATGGCTCTCCACAATGGTTGGATCGGTTCACAGTTCCACCAACAATGTATTAATTAGTGAGCCAATTTTTCCACATATGCTAATTTTCTTTTTGTGTGTATTTGTATTATTATATGGAAATGCTGTTTATTTTTGAGGATGCAGCTTGTAGTCAGCAATTTTGCTGAAGCCATTAATTTTCTCAGTGTCTTTGCTGATTCCCTGGGGTTTTCCAACTTAAACCATCATATTATCAGCAAAAAAGGATAGTTTTATCTTGTCTTTACCTATTTTTATGCCTTTAATTATTTCATTTTGTCTTGTTGCTATTACTAACATTTCCAGGATTATATATCAAATAATAGTAGAGAGAATGAACATCCTTGCTTGACTCCTTTACTTATTGAAAGATGTTCTAGTGTATGCACTAGAATGCTTGCTTTTGGTTTTAGGTCGACACGTTTTATGATATTTAATAAAAGGTTCTCTGCCTAGAGCACCAACACAATATTCACAGTGCCCATGGTGACTGTAAATATGCCAGCATAGTTCTCAATTGCAAAATATAACAGACTCTCCATATATAAGACAGAAGTAGAAACATTTATTCAGACATCAGAAAACCAAATCCCAGCACCAGGAAACCGAATCCATCATAGCAACATTAGAAGTTAATACACTGTAACATAGCAGAGAGCTACACCATTCTTTAGCCTTCCCGCAAACCAACACTTACAAACCTAGATGTCTCCCTGGGTGCACCCTCTCCTCCCTCTAGCTCTGACTACTGTGACTCCTGGGTTCCTGTGGGCTCTGTCCCACCCTTCAGCAAGCTCCTCCCACCACAGGATCTATGTGATTACATTCAGCCTATTAGGGGGCAGAGAAGATCTTCAAATTCCCATTACCATTACAGTGCTTATACTTTGTAGAGTTTTTAGAATAAAAGAATGTTGTACTTTGTCAAAGACTTTTTCTTCATCTTTTGAGATGAACATATGGTTTTGGTTTCTAATATTGTGGTGATTGATTAATTATGGTAATTGTTTTCTAAAGTTGCATCCCTGCTATAAATCCTACTTGATTTTAAGCCATGAGTCTTTTAAGTCCAGTTTCTACAGAAATTTGCTCGGTTCCCTATGTTACCTTTTGTTTGTATTTGTGTCTCATTGAGAAAGATTTCTTTCATTATTTTGTTACTGTCTTTGTCTTCTTGAAGCTCAGACGATGTTTTCTTTATGAATTTGGATACTAAGACATTTTGAGTCTATAATTTTATTATTGCTGATAGCTTGTCATCTATGATTCCTCTCAGTATAATAATAGTTTCCTTGTTTATCCCATTTTATTTTTTTAATATTTATTTGTCTGATAGCATGGTGACACAGCTACTTTTTTGGATTTAGCTGATGCATAGTAAATTGTTTTCCATCCTTTCAGTTTTATTTTGTGTATGTCTTTGGAGTTGTTTTTTTTTAATGTTTCTTGCGAGCAAAAGATTGTAGGATTTTGTTTTCTTACCCAGTCTTTCACCCTTTTGTGCTTTATCAAATTTAGTCTATTCATATTTAGAGTGATAAAATTTAGGTTTATATTTTCCTCCATCTATCTAAAATTGGCATTCTTTTTTAAGTAATGATTTTTTTCCCCCTTTACTGTTGTAAACATAGTATTATATTCTTTTGGTTACTTTAATCTTTTTTTTTAAGATCACCCTTTTCACACTGGCTCTATTCTCCTTACTCCTGATCCCCTCTTTTCATTTGTTACCCCTTTTTCTTAAGGGTTTTGTTTATTAGTTTCTTGCTTCTACTTTTACATGGTTATAGATTTCTTCCTCCTCCTTTTTTCCTCTTAGTAAAGTGAATTTCCCACTTGGCCTGCCCTTCGTCTAGACCTGTTTATTAGAGAGGTTTTGCCTTTAAGAAAAATCATTTTTACACCCCTTTCCAAAAAGGATTTCTCTCTTTTTTTATCTGTCTTCCCCTTCTGTTTATTCTAGACACTCATTCTCTGATTTATGCCTTCTGTAATTATTCAGTCTCTCTTTTCTCTGTATTTTTCATACAATTAAAGCTTCCACATTATGCATTCTAGACTGCTCTCTAGGTGCTTTCTGCCACTGACTTGTAGGGCTTACCCCATTTGTTCTACTCTTCCGTTGTGCATCATTCTCAGAATAGTGCCAGTTCTTTCAGGTGTCAGGGAGAGAACTGGTCCATTGGTTAGGGCACTGTTGTCATTCCTCACCCTCCACCCCATCTATACCCTCTCTTGTTGACCTTTTTATTCTACATTTGCCTGGAAATCTCCTTTTGTCTATGCTCTCCCACTCTTCTAAGTGCTGTTTGACACCTCCCCCCCCAAGGGTTCCAACTTTTGTCCTCCCTGGATTAGTAGACTTCACTCACGAAATCCCCTGGGCCTCATATAGTATAAGACCTTCATCTCCCTTCACCTGTAAGAACTTTCATCAGTGGAGCCCCTTACCATCTCCAAAGTAAAGCCTTTTCTTTCCTCTCTTTTTCAGTGTTCCTCTCCATCCCCACTTCTGTAGACTCTTCTCTTCCTAAGACTACAGAGGTCACCTTTCTTTTATTGCTAGACCTTAAATTGACTCCTGCTCACTCATTTCTCCTTATTCTTCTATTCTACTACCCCTACAGAAGAAGCATTCACTAGTAGGCAAAGTGTCTTCATGTTCTGTCTATATTGCACTATGTCCACCTCTTCACTGTTAACCTCTACCAGATTTCTGCCTTCACTTCTGTCTTTTAGTGTACATTTAGAAGATCTCTTACTGCTCTTTTTGTTGTTACGCTGTTGCTGTCTGCAGTTATTCATTCCTCCTACATTTCTGTTGTTTGGGGTGTCGTTCAAGAAGCAAAAAAATTATTTATTATTTTCTTCTAAAAATGTTTCAAATTCTTTATTGTTGAATGTCCATCTTTTGTCCTGTATAATTAACCCATATTTTTGCAATAGGTCACTCTGGACTCCATCCTGAGCCCTAGTGTTCTTTGGAACACAGTATATTATCCCTCCTTTCTCTAGTGGGTGCAGAATAGTTTTGCATTATTCAAATGTTCTTTCTTTTGTGTTTGAAGATCTTCTGATGGCTTGCAGAACTTGTTTCTGAATTGATTTAACCCTATTTTGGGTTAAATTTAAATTTAACCCATTGTGGCTTGGAGTTTTCAGCCTTGGGTCTTTTTTTTTTTTTTGGAGGTAATCTGAATTCATTCAATTAGAATCTCATTTGCTGTGTTTAGAAGTTCTGGGTATTTCTCTTCTCTTCTGTTATTTCCTTCATTATGGTGTGACTGTTTTTTTACCTTTTGTGTTCTTGGAGACTTAGAATCCTTAAGTTGTCTCATCTTTGAAATCTATATATTTTGCTTGCACAGTGAGCATATTTTCTTTAAATGGTTTGGGGTTTATTTGCTTTTCTTCTAGGTTTTCCTTCACTTCTCCATATTTGCATTCCCAATCTATTGTTCTCTATTTGTTTCTTTGGTGAGACTTGCCATTGCAGGTCCAGTTTTTCTATTTTGCTTATTATTTTTGTTATTCAGGACATATATTTTGCTCTCATAATTCTCATTTCTCTTTTAAACCACTCAGAACAATATGCTGTGGTTTTATGTTTTCCTCAAATCCCACAGGGTCCTATGCTAGATAATTTTTCTTTATTCTGAAGTATTTATTCTTAAATGCTTGAACTCATTTACTTGATCTGGAAGCCGTATTTCCTTCTGTTATTACTGTTTTTCCTGTGGAGTTATCCATTTATATTCTAGGTTTTTGAGATTTCTTTCTCCTGAAATCTTTGGTACTTTTATTGTTTTTCCCCCTTCTTTTTCTCATTACTCACTTCCTAACTCTCTCTCCCCTGCTTGTGGCTGTGGTTTCCTTGGGAGCTCAGTCTGAAAGCATCTCAGAAATGACCCCAGCTGGATGCTGCGCTCCAGGGTTGGTGGAATGCTGCACAGATCCCCACACATACTGTGTCCTGTCCTAGTTCCCTCTCTTCTTTGCTTCCTTCTCTTCCTTAGTTCTCTGACCTGATACCAGCAGTTCAGAGCCTGCATTCCGCCTATTGGCAGTTCAGAACTTTGTAGGACCAGTACTTCTGGGTTTCAGTTCCCATCAGGGTTTTGCTCCTTAAGGGCCATGGCCAAACTGGCTGTCAAAGCCCGAGCAAACTTCTCCAGCCTGGAGCTTAGGTATCTGTGGCACTAGAAAGAGGAAAGGGAGAACAGGTTACAGGGGTGGGTATTGATATAACCCTATGTCATGTCTCGGGTATGCTACTACATCTGCGTTACCAAGAGCATGAAAAGTTGGGGATTGCTGAGTGAGCTTACAGGCAGTAAGTGTCAGTTCTTGGGCTTTGTTTTGGGTCTTTTTTTTCTTTTACCTTCTTTTGGATCTGGGGGTCCTAGACCATGGAAACAGCTGAAAGTTGCTTGATCTTTGCTGCAGAATTTCTGTTTTGGGGAGATCAGAGAAGTGGTGAGGATTGGAGAAAATAACTAATCTGTTGTTTTCTGTGCTTTCGTTTTTAAAAATAATTTTTTTAATTCATTATTACATTTGTTGAGAAAATGAAGGAAGTGGGGAGAGGGGCAGGATAAAGCTAAATGAACTCTAATGCTTTTTCTCACAGTTTTTTTCCAACAGGCTTATACTTACATTTTCCTGGCCTTCTTTAATAGAACCTTTTCATTTCCCTTTCTAGAGCAAGACCAGCTTTCCTCTTTCCACTGTTATAACCCTGCTTATCTAGTTCATTCAGAAACTATTCATCTTGAGGGTAGCTATCAGTACAATCTCTAGTTCCCTTTCTCTTGCTTCCCCTCCACTCACTTGAACAACTTTCCTATCTACCATAAGAGCTGTTTACAAATCCTATGATACCACACTCCCCCTTTTCCCCAGTAGTTTCTTTAGAACATAGAATCTTTTATTTGTCTTTTGTATCTTCAGGATTTTACACATAATAAGCACATTTTAAATGTTGAATTATTTTATTGAATTTTTTGTATGTCAGTCTGATTTCCTTTTATGGTAGTCGAATCAATGTGAAATGAGGTTTCACTCATAAGTGTTTACATTTAAGAAATTTTAATGTTCTAACAGCAGAAATGGTTTCTGACAAAATTTAAATGCGGTTTGTTTGTTTTTTAAAAGAAAGCATTACATTGTTACATTTTAGACAAGGTAACTCACATAGTTTCCCAATAGTTTGATTTTATTTCGGGATGTCATCTTCTGTGCATAAGACACTAAGGCTGGGAAAAAATGAATGTCACTTAAAATGTGTCTCAAAAGAAAAGTTAGATTTAATCAACAAAGAACTATTAATTACTGCTACTTGCTAGGCACCATTTCTGCTCTGGTAATACAAATACAAAGAATGAAACAATCTCTATTCTCATGCGGTTTATGGGGTAGAAAACAAGTAAGTATAAAATATATATAGCATAAACAAAGTGAATGCATATAAATAAATCTAAAGTTATCAAATACAAGATAATTTAGGAGAAAAGGCATTCATTTTGGGGGATGACGAAGGGCATTGTGCAGATGATGTTACTTGAATTGCATCTTGAAGGAAGAGAGAGGAACTCTCTGAAGCAGAGGTGAGAAAGAAATACATTATGTGAATGTGGGATGACCAGTGTAAAAGCATGGTCCTGAGAGCTGAACCATCAATGTATGAGAAACAAAGAACACAGGCCAGTTTGGCTGGATTACTGAGTATAGGACAGGGTAAAATATTCCCTGAAGCTGGAAAAATATATTGGAGCCAGGTTGTGAAGGGTTTTAAAGGCTAAACAGAAAAATTTATATTGTATTAATAGGAAGCTATAATAATTGGTAGGAACATCACATAGATGTATTTTTTTTTTCTTTTTGGAGGGCAATTGGGGTTAAGTGATTTGCCCAGGATCACATGGCTAGTTATTTTTGTGTTGAGTGTATGAGGTCGGATTTGAACTCAGGTCCTCCTGACTCCAGGGCCATTGCTCTATTCACTGCACCACCTAACCGCCCCAATAGATGTATTTTTAAGGGAAGTTATTTTGACTGTGATACGTTAGATAGACTGTAGAGACTGGAGGCAGGTAAACCAAGAAGGAAGCTATTGTTGTAAACTAGTCAAGAGGTGATGAAGGCTTGGATTAAAGTGGGAGGGAAAGGGTCATATATAAGAGATTCTGGCAAGGTAGAAATGGCAAAATTTGACAACTGATTAGATATATAAGGTATCAGAATGGGAGGGATTAGGGGTAATGGCAAGGTTACAAACTGGTAAACTGAAAAGATGATAGTGCCTTAAGACAGAAATAAGGAAGGCTTTGGCTTCGGGTAATGGGGGGAGGGGAGGGGTATAATGGTAATGTAAGTGGAAAGATCTTTCTCATCCATTAATAGGCCCATGGGACCTGCTTAAGTGACATGGAAGCCTAAGACTCATGAGTTTGAGTCACATAAAGCCTGTGGTGGGAGGAGCTTGCTGAACAGGTAGAGCAGGAAGGGTGGAGGAGAGCTGAGAGGAGGTTGGTCAGAACAGTTTGAACTGATGGAGAGAGAGGAAGCAGGAAGCTAGCTATGAATATTGATTTGTGGGAAGGCCCAAGCAGGGGGAAGGTGGTGCCCTCTGCATTTTTATTGTATAAAGATTTCTTTGTTGCTGTGATGGATTTGGCTGTCTGGTATTGGGATTCGGCTTTCTGGTGTTTGAATAAATGTTTTGGTTCTGTCCTCTGTGTGGAGAGTCTGTTATATTTTGCAGTTCAGCATCACACAGGCATATTCCTATCCATCATGGGCACTGTGAATATCTCATTGGTGCTACATTTGGCAACAAGAATGGGATCGTGAAATATCAGACCTCTATTCAGAGGCAGAGAAGGGGTTCAGAGAGAGAGAAATGGATATCTCAGGATGAGAGGATTTACCTTATTCCTCCTAGCAAGAGAATGGACTAAAGGCACAGGGGTCTGTGAAAACTGGGAATCAAGGCTACGGAAGAGAGAATTCTAGAGATTTGGAAAGATGTTTGCAAGGAATACCAATAGAACCATGGGAAGGAACTGGCAGGGGTGTGTGTGTAGGCGATACCAGGTTATTGCCTTTTTTGTAGAAGAAGAGACAAGCTCCTGGAAGAGAAAGCTCAGATGGAAATGGAGTTGGTTGGTTTTCATGGAAGTCTTTCTGTGGCACTGTGTTTGGTCTCTCCTTTAAAAAAGCAAGCTGGAGGGGGGTCTCTGGTGGTAGAAGAAAAAGCTACTGTCGATTTAGCTAAGAGGAAGCAGAAAAACTAACAAATGAATCAGTGATGAAGGGGCTAGAGAAGTATCAACAGATAATGCAGATTGCTTGTGATTTATAGGTATTAGAATCCTTTTATACAGCAAGCTTTTAGGGATTACCATATGCAAGGAAGTAACAATGCACCTAATCTGTTAGTTTTAGCTGTAGATGAATGCAGCAGGCAATATCCTACTCACTCTGTGTGGCCTAATGGAGATAGATCCTCAACCTTTCTCTCTTTGAATTTGGCTTAAGGAGGGAATATCATACACACTCAACTGAGTATCTTACCCTACAGGAAAATAGGATGGAAGGGGATAAGAGGGGAGTGATGATAGAAGGGAGGGCAGATTGGGGGAGAGGGTGGTTAGAAGTAAACACTTTTGAAAAGGGACAGGGTCAAAGAAGATAGAATAAATGGGGGTGGGATAGGATGGAGGGAATTATACTTTGTCTTTCACAATACAACTACTTGGAAATGTTTTGCATAACTACACGTGTACAACCTATATTGAATTGCTTATCTTCCCAGTGGGGGTGGGTAACTCAAAGTTTTAAAAACAAATGTTTAAAAAAAAATTGCTTTGTACATGCAACTGGGAAATAAGATATATAGGCACAGGGGTATAGAAATCCATCTTGCCCTATTAGAAAGTTAGGGGGGGATGAGGGAGGATATAAACGAGAACAGATTGGGGGAAGGGGTATTCAGTAGGCTTGCTGTTTTGGGGTGGGGATAGGGGAAAGATGGGGAGAAAAATTTGTAACTCAAAAAAAAAGAGACCCTGCTATTTGCTTAGAGACTATATGAGAAAGTTAAAGGAAGAGGAAATTAAGACTGCAGTTATAATGGGAAACTGAGGCTTATCCCAGTACCACTTTAGCACTTTCTCATAGAAATATCATAGTGAAGACGAGTCCTCTTGCTTATAAGCTTCTAATTCTGACTCTACTAATTAGGGAGATAGGGCACTCTCTTTTCAGAGGTGCTGGATAACATTTCACAGTTAAGTGAAAAAAGGGGAAAAGATAAATTTCCTTGAGAAAGAAGAGTAAATAGCCAGCGGATTTAGAATCAGAAGAAATTGACAAGAAAAGAATTGTTTACTGCTCTGTTGAGAGCAGAGGTAAATTTTAGAAGAATAGATGGTATTCCAACTAATGAACTATATAAAATGTACTGAGAAAAGGGGCTTAATAATAGACTGAATAGGGAAGTAAGAACTGCCCCCTACAGATCCTCCTGAATGCTTGTATCCCAAGTTTGTCACACCTTCAAGGAGAATAGGAAATTGGCCAAGCCCCAGCTCAGATTAAAGAAATACATAGACAGGATTATACACCCCATATCAATTTGACCATACGTTGGAAAAACAGATCAAATACTGTAACTAGGACATTGATAGATACTGGGGCGGAGACCTCCCTTATGTATGGAAACCATGATAAGTTTAAACATGGAATTCTTGTTACTGTCACAGGAGTGAGAGGAGCTGAAATATCAGCGAGACAAGTCACACTAGTGATGAAAATTGGACAGTTACCTAAGAAAGAATATATACTGTGGTAATGGTACCAATTCCTAAATACATCATTAGAATAGATATATATTGAGAGGTATGACTCTGAATTAACCTGAGGGGAGATACCAATTTGCATTAAGGAAGATAGGAATTAATACAGTTTTAGTAGGTAAAATAAAAATGGACCCAATCACTTTTTAACATTCTGAAGTAATTACTTTAAAGCAGTATTGTGTGCCAGGTAGGCAAGATGAAATTACCAATTCTATAAAGGAATATGTTGAGGCAGGTGCCTACAACCGCTCGATGGAATAATCTTGTCACAGAAGTCAGATGGGACATGAAGAATGACAGTGGATTATAGACAGTTGAATAAGGTAACTCCACCCTTGTATGCTGCTGTTCCAGATAACATTACATTAATAGAAAGGATCCAGAAATATGATGGGACTTGGTACCAAGTTATTGATTTAGCCAATGCTTTCCTGACTGTCCCAATAGATTCTAAACAATTTGCTCTCACTTGGCAAGGAAGGCGATATACTTTTACTTGCTTGCCACAAGGATATCTGCAAAACTCCACTATTTGTCATAGGATTGTGACTGAACATTTGGATGAATTAGAACTGCCTTGTGTGCAGCTTACCTACTATATAGATGATATTATGGTACTGGGAAAAAAAGTAAAAGAAGTAGAGAATGATGCTTTTAATTGAGCATATCAAAGCATATGAAAAGCAAAGAGTGGGAAATTAATCCTGCAAACTTATTCAAGGCCCAGACCAAACCATAACATTTTGGGGTATACAATGGAATAAGGGGCTGCGAGAGAGTCTCCCACAAGCCTGACAAATGATTCAAGATACTCCTATCCCTACCAATAAGAAAAAGGCCCAAAAGTTTATAGGATTATTTGTATATTAGGGGCACCACATTCTGCATCTGGGACAGATTTTGAAACCCCTATATAAAGTTACTAGGAAGAAATATGAATTTGATTAGAACTTGAGCAGAGGAAAGATTTGAAGAGACCAAGGCTGCTATAGAATTGGCCCTAGATTTATGACCTATGCAAAATGGCTGGTTGAATTACAAGTGACTGTACAGGATGAATATGCAAACTGGAGTTCATGGCAAAAAAAACAAAGCTGAAATGTACTCATATGATTTTGGTCTAGAAAACTCCCTTCATCTGGAGTGCAGTATACCTCTTTTGAAAAACAGTTGTTAACTACGTATTGGGCTTCAGTAGAGACTCTGGACCATGAAGTAATATTAAGACCCAGAATCTTGATTATGACCTGAGTAGTGAGTACCCCAGCTTCTCACAGAATTGGACATGCATAAGAGGCTAGCATAATTAAATGGAATGATATATTCAAAATAGAACTAAAACTGGAAAAAGTGGAGTTTTTACTCTATGTGAATCTATAACAAACATCGATACTGAGGGAAATGATATATACCCCAAATCAAAACAACAGTTAATACAGTACTTCCTAAATGGAATGAGGGATATGATTGATTAACTGAAGAACAAAAGAAGCATGCATAGTTTACTGATGGGACCACAAAATACTTGGGCCATAAAAGACATTGGAAAATAGTAGCCTATAACCCATGTACTAGGCAGACTTTGGAAAGTGCTGGGACAGGTGGAAGTAGTCAGTATGCTGAATTTATAGTAGTACATGAAGCTGTCAAAACAGAATAAGGAGAACAGTGTCATCTATTCACTGATTCATTGGTGGTAGCTAATGGGTTAGCTATATGGATGCCCATGTGTTGAAAAACCGAAATTGAAAAATTCATGATGAATTATGGGAAGATATATGAGACATGTCCTTAGTTACTGGTTTATCAGTTTTTCTTATAGATATTCATATGGCCCACACCACGCCGCAATGTATACAATGCACATGCTGATCAGGTAGCAAAGATTGCTACTCGACATATTGTCCCTAATCTGATACCTTATGATGATCCTAGCAAAATGGGTCCATCAAATGACCAGCCATTTAGGGGTCCAGGCCACACACCAGTGTGCACAAGATTGAAATATTAGTGTCTCTCATTCATTGTTAAAACAAGTAACAGAGGAATGTTACATATATATCAGTTGGAAAAGGAAGAATTATTCCTTGGAGAGTAACTAGAGAGTTAGCAAGGGGAAAAGTTCCACCCCAGTTTGGCAGATAGATTATTTTGAACACCGTCCCCAAGATAAGGGATGCAAATTTATATGTATTTGTGTTGACACCTATTCAGGTATACTAGTGGCTTGTCCCTATAAGAATACAACAAAGAAAAACACCTGTAAAATTCTCAGTATCAAAAGTTTGTATTATGAAACCTCAGTGCAGATTCAAAGTGACAATTTCAAAGGTAATGAAATGAAGAGATATTGTATATTGAACAATATAGAATGGCTATATCATATTCCATATTATTCACAGGCATCTGGGTTCGTGGAAAGAATGAATGGATTATTTGAAAGAACAGTTAAGGAAGTTAAGTTCTAATAACTTGTATCAACATTGGAAGGATAATTTGTTCGCTGCTTTACATAATTTGAATAATAGACCATTGGGGTGGGGTGGAGCCAAGATGGCAGAGTGAAAACAGGAATTTTTCTGAGCCTCCCCCTAACCATCTCCAATACCTGTAAAATATGACTCTAAACAAATTTTAGAGTTACAGAATCTACAAAGTGACAGAAAGAAGCAAATCTGCTGAAGGCAGCCTGGTAGGCCAACAGGAAGGGTCTATTGCACTGAGCTGGGAGCCAAGCGCAGTCTCACCTGAGCTGCATGGTTCTGGCCCCAAGGCGGCCTCGACCAATGGCAGTCAGAACAGATTTCAGGAAAGTGAATAACCAGCAGCTGTGGCGGTTTCCAGACTTCTCAACCCATAAATGCCAAAGACAAAGTAAAAGGTCAGTGTGGAACTCTGTTGGAACAGGGTGGGAATGGAAGAGCATAGTCTGGCCCCTACCCCTGGGGCAAGAAGCAGTAGAGGAGCAGCAGCTGTGCAGCCCCTATGGTGTGGCTGCCTCAGGAGCTCCTGGCCTACAGATGTAGAGGGACCAAGTGACCATTCAGAGGGTAATTGCTCTTGATTTAACCTCATTGGATCTGGATTGTGGTCTTGGGTGGTGGTCCTAGGGTGTGTGGCCAGTGAGCCAGAGCTTGTGGGGGCTGTAGAGAGTGCGCCCTTCTAATAGCTCTGGCAGCTGCAAAAACCCCAGCAATTTGGGAGAAAGCTTTCTCCATTCTGGAAGCAGAGTTCTACTGTGGCGAAGAGCTCAAAAGTCAAGTAATTGGCTGCCAGTATGAACAAGCAGAGGAAGCACAGACCATGGAATTCTTTTTTGGGGACAGAAAGGATGAAGGCATGGAGCAGAAGGACGACAGCAAAGTCAGAACTCCTTCATCAAAAGCCTCCAAGAAAAATATGAATTGGTTACAGGCAATGGAGGAGCTCAAGAAGGATTTTGAAAGTCACGTAAGAGAAGTGGAGGAAAAATTGGGAAGAGAAATAAGAATGATACAAGAAAATCATGAAAAGCGAGTTAATAGCCTACTAAAGGAGACCCAAAAAATACTGAACAAAATAACACCTTTAAAAATAGACTAACTCAAATGGCAAAAGAGGCCCAAAAAAGCCAGTAAGGAGAAGAATGCCTTAAAAAGCCAAATTTTCTAGATGGAAAAGGAATTTCAAAAACTCACTGAAGAGAATAATTTCTTCAAAATTAGACTGGAGCAAATGGAAGCTAATGACTTTATCAGAAATCAAGATACTATTAAACAGATCCAGACAAATGAAAAAATAGAAGGCAAGGTGAAATATCTCATTGGAAAAACCACTGACCTGGAAAATAGATCCAGGAGAGATAATTTTAAAATTATTGGACTACCTGAAAGCCATGACCTAAAAAAGAGCCTAGAAATCATCCTTCAAGAAATTCTCAAGGAAAATTGCCCTGATATTCTAGAACCAGAGGGCAAAATAGAAATTGAAAGAATTTACTAATCACCTCTTGAAAAAATTCCCAAAAAGGAAACTCCCAAGAATATCATAGCCAAATTCTAGAGTTCCCAGGTTAAGGAGAAAATATTACAAGCTGCCAGGAAGAAACAGGAGAACACAAGATCTAGCAGCTTCTACATTAAAGTATCCAAAGGCTTGGAATATGATATTCTGGAGGTCAAAGGAGTTAGAATTAAAACCAAGAATCACCTACATAGCAAAACTGAGCATAATGCTTCAGGGAAAAATATGGTCATTCAGTAAAATAGAGGACTTTCAATTATTCTTGATGAAAAACCAAAGCTGAACAGAAAATTTGACTTTCAAATACAAGAAACAAGAGAAGCATGAGAATGTAAACAGGAAAAGGAAACCATAAGGAACTTATCAAAGTTGAACTATTTACATTCTTATATGGAAAAATGATCATTGTAACTCATGAGACTTTTCTCATTATGAGGATGGTTGAAGGGAATGTATGTATACACACATATATATGTATAAGAGGGTGTATGTATGTACATATATGAGTGTGTGTATATGTCTGTGTATGTATACATAGAGAGCACAGGTTCAGTTGAATAGGAAGGGATGATATCTAAAAACTAAAATTAAGAGGTGAGAGGAATATGATGAGAGAAGGAGAAAAGGAGAGATAGAATAGGGTAAATTATTTCATATAAAAGAGGCAAGAGAAAACTTACAATGGAGGGGAAGAGCAGGAAGGTGAAATTGAATTTGACTTAACAAACACACTCATTTGGGTATCTTACCCTACAGGAAAGTAGAGGGGAAAAAGGATAAGAGGGGGATGATAGAAGGGACAGCAGATTTGGGGAGAGGGTAGTTAGAGGCACATACTTTTGAAAAGGGACAGGGTCAAAGTAGAAAATAGAATAAGTGGGGGGTGGGATAGGATGGAGTGAAATATGGTCTTTCACAATATAACTGCTATGAAAACATTTTGCATAACTACACATATACAACCTATATTGAATTGCTTATCTTCCCAGTGGGCATGGGTGAGGAGGGAAGAAGGAAAAGAATCTGGAAATCAGAGTTTTAAAAATAAATGCTAAAAATATTGTTTTTTATATGCAACCGGGAAATAAAATATACAGGCACTAGGGTTAGAAATCCATCTTGCCCTAGTAGAAAGTTAGAGGGGGTATTGGGGAGAATATAAAAGAGAGCAGATTGTGGAAAGGGGTATTGAGTAGGCTCACTGTCTTGGGATGGGTGGTAGGGGAAAGATGGTGAGAAAATTTGTAACTCAAAATCTTGTGGAAGTGAATGTTGAAAACTAAAAATAAATTTTAAAACATTTTTTTTAATGTAATTTTCTTTAAAAAAAAAATAATAATAATAGACCATTGGGAGGAAGTATACCTCTAGCCAGAATGATGGCCCCAAATCTGCAAATTAGAAAACAAAAAAAAAACCTGTAAGATTCCAAATATTGCATATTGAACTGTGAGGCAAGATGTCCTAGCACTATATCCAGGACCACCTGGTTTGGCAGGTTATGATTTATATTGTTTAGAGGACTTCTGGTTGGGATAGAAAAGAAATAAGAAAAATCCCCACTGGAATATGTATGAGAATCCCTAAAAAACATTTTGGATGGATATTTCCTAAATCAGAATTAGCAGCTTGAGAAATACATTAGCTGTAGTAATAGCTTCTAATTATCAAGGAGACATTATTATGACATTCCAAAATTTACGTGAAAAACCTCTACAGTTTTGTAAAGTGATAGAACAGTTCAACTGATTATTATTCCTTTTGAAACAGTGCCCCTTGTGAAAATTAACCCTCTTTCTGAAATAACTATTAGAGGAACTGAAAAGTTTGGTTCTGGTAGAATAAAATTTGGGCTAAAATATGGGTAAACAGGAAGCCAGATGATGTTCCAGAGACTATGGAAAGTATAACATAAAGAAAAGATAATACTTGATTACCTAATTGTACCCTTGATGCATATATTGTACCTTGAATGAGACTATGATACTGGGTTCATGGATTCCAGAAGCATGGCTGACCCTATATCTACCCTGCTTCTGGTTACTGTCCTTTTGTTTCTTTTTGGCTTTTTGTCTCTTAAACTTGTTTACTAGATTTGTTTCCTGCAGGCTTAGAACCCTCTACTTGCAGATTCCTGATGACTTAAGCGAGATGCCACTCCTTGTCCACAACTGTGATGTCACCCCTGGACCTGGAATCAACCAAGGTCTGGATACCAGCTAAGAACTGATCTCTCGAATGGGACTTCTTGGGACAGGGACATCTCTACATCCAATTTCAGCAGGAAGTAGCTATGGAAGAAGAGACCTCCGCCCCTTACCCCAAGATTTTGGGCCCCATTCATTTGAGGGGGGGAATGATGGAGTGCTTGTGCTCGAGCCCCACCCTAAGATATTGTTTTATGTGTTTATTTTGTGTTATCCCTGTTAAGTTGTTGTAAAGTTTTGTTGACACCAGTTACTCCTAAACTCCCATTAACATATGTAATGGATACAAAAGATCTTGGGACTGAATGTAACGAGGGAAGATCTTTCCCATCCATTAATAGGCCCATGTGACCTACTTAAGTCACATAGAGGCCTAAGTCACATGAGTTTGAGTCACATGAAGCCTATGGAGGAAAGAGCCTGCTGGAAGGGTGGAGCAGAGCAGAGCCCAGAGGAAGTTAGTCAGAGCTGAGGGAGAGAGGAAGCATCTTCATCATCAAATGTAATGCCAATGCGATATTCACAGTGCCTACAGTAGCTATTAATATGCCTTTGTAAATCTGAATTGCAAAGTATAACAGACTCTCCACATGGAAGATAGAATCAAAACATTTATTTGCACACCAGAAAAAAACAGAATTTACAACACCAGAAAACCAAATTCATCATAGCAACAAAGAAATCTATACACAATAACAATGCACGGGGCACCGCCTTCCCCCTGCTAGGGCCTTGCCACAAATGAACACTCACAGTGCTGCTACCCACTTCCTCTCTCTCTCTCTCAGCTCTAACTACTCTGACCAACTTCCTCTCAGCTCTCCTCTACCCTTCCTGCTCCACTGTTCAGCATGCTCCTCCCACCACAGGCTTTATGCGACTCAAACTCATGAGTCTTAGGCTTCCATGTCACTTAAGTAGGTCACATGGACCTGTTAATGGATGGGAAAGATCTTCCCCTATACATTACCATTACACATAGTATTGTTTTTTTTACGGGTAGGGAGAATGAGTAAATTTTGTTTTAGATATGTTAGATTTGAGATGTTTCTGAAATATCCAGATTGAAATGTCCAGGGAGCATTTGGTGATAGAATGTTTTTTTTGTCTGAGAGTAGGGGAAAGAAGGAGGGTTTTGAGATGGAGACTGATAAAAGAGGGAACTTGTATTGAATGGCCTCAATTTTCTCCGTAAAGTAAAAGATGAAATCCTAAGCTGAAGAGGGAAAGGGGGATAAAGGGAAATGTGTGAATCTTAAAGGGAGGAGAAAAGGTTTGGAATAGCTTCTGTGGGAAATGAAATAGACAGCCAGTTAGGAAAGAATAAAAGTTCTAGCTTGCTTCAGTGATGACCCACTTGAGGTTGGATACCATGAATTTGTATTGTACACAGGCAGCCCTTCAGTGAGACTTCTCTTTAGCTAAGTTTGGCAGCTAATGGGCAGGAGTACAAGTACCATATGTAGTACAAGTACCATATGTAGTACAAGTACCATCTTAGCCTGGGCTGAGGTTTGAGGAGATGAGCAGTAACAGAACAAGGTGGCAAATAGAGAAGAATTGAAGTGGCTAATTATTGGGTTGATATTAGAAAGATGGGGCTGGTAAATGATTGGTAAAGTTCACAATCCCTAAGGAATATCTGTTGTTTTAAAATTTTATTTATCTTCTAATTTTCAGTGGCTAATTGGGAGCAAGAGAAGGATGGGAAAGTGGAGCTTGCTGGGGCAGAGGGGTGCTCCTCCACCCTCCAATGGTCCAAAGAGCCTAGGACCAACTCAGTCTACATGTCCTCTTGTCTCCTAATGCCTACACTCCTAACCAGCTTCAGTTAGCCTTGCTAGCATTTGGCTCCTGAGGCCAGAAACCCAGGCACTGGCCCTCTGCTAGACCCGGGTCTTGAATTTGCTCTGCAGCTATAGCTCCTGTCCTCTGGGGCACAGTGGGGTTGGGGCAGTCCTCATGGTCTCTTGACAGGCATAGGAACCTGGGTCCCAATTTGATCCCAGCTATTCACATTTTAATACAAGTAAATCTGAGAATTCAGTTAGTAAATTATCTCTTTTTCTGCATTAAACAGCATCATATTGCCCTGAAAGAGATAAATGGACTACTAAAACTGGAATAATTTACTAGCTCTCTTCAGTGTGATCATCTTTTAAAATGATGGTAACACTAAATGAAACCATCAGACATTTATAGTTGGGGAGCAGGGTGTGAGAGAGAGGGCAGGGTTCAGAACCATCTGAGGAAAATAAATATAGCCCCAAAATATATTTGACTTCTATAATTATAGTCTAATTTATTTCAGTCAAAAATTAGCAATGACATTTTATAGCACTTTAAATTATTTCATTTAAGCATCAGAGCAACTCTGAGGTAGCTATTATAGATATTTTACCCATTTTACAGATGAGAGACGGGCTCAGAGGTAGTATTTGTACTTTGATCTTCCTGATTCCCAAGTGAATAATAAATCATTTATTAAGTGCTTGTTTTATACAGAGTACCATTTTAAGTGCTCGAGATACAAATAGAAAAATAAATGTCCCTTCTCTCAAGTAGCTACATTCTAATGGGATAGAGACAATACATATGGAAGGTTTCAGCTGTAAGTTAGGTAGACATGTTCCATGTTGTCCCTAGCATGCAGCATCAAAGTAAATGTTACTACTTTTTCTTTCATGTTATTTCCATTGATAAGATCATCAGTTTCTGATTTTTGAGGACTTGATTGTGCTGAGAACATTCTTTTCTCGTTCATAAGTAGCTGTGGCTATACTCTCTGTCAGAGCAGATCCCAGGCTACATTTGCATGGGTATTGCCTCCCAGGATGAGGGCTAGACACTGCATTTTTATTTTTAAGGCTCTTGGGTTCTGAGTCCTAGACTGTCTCCTTCAGAGTCTGATGGTCAAGATACTGGCAATAATTTTACTTAGCATGATACATTTGGTCTCTTCCTCAGGGTCCCTTCCTGCTTTATCCAGCCTTGCTTTCCTAAGACAGCCAATGATACAGGGGATAGATATTTGGGCCTGGAAGCCAGACAACCTGAGTTCAGATCCAGCCTCAGAAATAATTTGTAGCTATGTGACCCTGAGCAAATCACTTAACTTCTTTTTGTCTCAGTTTACTTAGTTGTAAAATGAGGTTGATAATAGCACCTACTTCTCAGGGTTGTTATCAAGATCAAATGAAATGTCTGTAAAAAGCATTTAGCATATGCCTGACCCAAAAGAGGCACTAAATAAATGCTTATTCTCTTCTCTTTCCCTTCCCATCTTATATGGAGAAATTGATTGACAGTTGGTGATGACTGAACCACAAGAGTTGCTTCCCTGGATGATGGCTATATCCAGCATTTTATCCACTATTACGTGGTTTTGGTGGGTTGGGTTTTTTTTTTTTTATCATTGATGACTTTATTACTGGTTATTTTTCATGTTGATAAGTTTTAACTATAAGAAATAAGCATATACTGTCCAATATGAATAAGGTACAGCAAAACAGGCTTTAACTAATGGAGATTTCTTACCTTGTTTTTAGATCCCATACAATGGTCAACAGACCAAGTCCTCCATTGGGTGGTTTGGGTAATGAAGGAATTCAGTATGACTGATATAGACCTACCTACACTAAGCATTTCAGGAAGAGAATTGTGTAGTCTCAACCAAGAAGATTTTTTTCAGAGGGTCCCACGAGGAGAAATTCTGTGGAGTCATTTGGAGCTCCTTCGAAAATGTATGTTAAATCTATCATATATTGTGTAAATCTGTTAACTTCAGTCTTTTATAACTTTTATTTAAGAATCTATCTCAATTTTTATTTTCATCTCAAGTGCCATTTCAAACTTTAAGATTTTCTTTTGTGTGAATGTGATATTTTGCAGAATTATAGAGTTGGAAAGGTCCTTGGAAACCATCTAACCCAATCCATTTGGATTAATAGCATTCTCTAAAACAAAGTGGGCAACTGGTCATCCAGCTTTTCCTTGAAAATCTCCAGTAAAGGGGACCCCACTCCCTCCCAAGGAAACTCATTCCATTTTAATTAGTTCTAATTGTCAAAAAAATGTTCTTTACATCAAACCTAAATTTGCCTCTTGGCGTCATCTACCCTTTGTTCCTAGTTCTGCCCTCTGAGGATAAGTAGGATAAATCCAATTCTTCTTTTTCATGACATTCCTTAAAAGATTTGAAGACTACTGTTACATATCCCCTAACTCTTCTTTATGCCAAACATCACAAATTCCTTCAACCAAGCCTCATGTGGTATGACGTCAAGGCCTTTCACCATCCTGGTTCCTATCCTGTGAATGTTCTCCAGCTTCTCAGTGTCAAGTCAATAAGCATTTACTAAGTTTATACCAGGTACTTACTGATCTAAGAGATAGAGATACAAAAAAAAGGCAAAAACCATCTAAGTAGAGAACAACATAGTAGGATTATCAGTTCCTTAGTCCTGAACATTATCATTTAATGCAGTCTAAGATCACATTAGCTTTTTCAGGTGCTGTAATTGTCACATTGTTGATTGTTATTGAACAAATCCTCTATCTTATACTTAGTCATACTATAGTTTAACATACTAATTTACATTTAGAGGACCACAGTTCTCAAAGTTAATTTCTGCTCGCTAAAATTATGTTTTTATATTATGTTTATATTTATTAAAATTCTCTTTGTGTAATAGTGATGGAAATTTTCTTCCATTGCTAGTTATAATTTATTCTTTACAAACAAATAAAAATACCAATTCCCGTTGTTTGTAACATCAGCCAAAATCATCATTAAATTTTTGAATCATATTTACTTCATTTTTTAAAAAACACTTGGCTTCAGATTTACTTATTAACTTGGAGTTTACATTTAGCAAAATTAAATGATGATTAATATTTTTTTCTTCATTCTTCAGATGTATTGGCTAGCCAAGAACAACACATGGGTGAAATAGCAACAGTTACTATTGATCAACGTGAGTATGTAGGTCTATAGTTTATCAGTTTGAAATGGTTTCTTCAGTTAAAAGAAAAAACATTTTATTTCTTAAAAGCAAATTGCAAACCTTTTTGAATCAACTTTATAAATATAATTTACTGTATTTTAAGCCTTAGTTTTCATTTAATTTGTTACTTGCTAGTCCGTAACTAAATTTAATATTTTTTAAATCATTTCTTCATTTGTTATGCTAACAACTAGTTAGATAGTTGATCAATTTCCTATACTTGGAAAATATGAAAAGTACAGAATATGTGCTTATGTAGTTACAGTGTAATTAGACACAACATAGTATTTCACCAATGTGATACCCACAGTAGCTGCTATGAATATGCAGGCATATTCCCACATTTGAATCGCAAAATATAACAGATTCTCCACGTGGAAGACAGAACCAAAATGTTTATTCAAACACCAGAAAGCCAAACCTGTCATAGCAACAGAGAAAATCTCTACATAGATCTATACACGGTAACAACACAGGGGGCACCGCCATCCCCAAGACTTCCTCCTGCGAGGGCCTTCCCACAGATGAATACTCACAGTGCAGTTGCCTGCTTTCTCTCTCTCCCTCAGGTATAACTGCTCTGACCAACTTCCTTTCCGCTTTGCTTCAGCTCCACCTCTTCCTGTTCCAATCATTCAACAAGTTCCACCACAGGCTTCATGTGACTTAGGCTTCCACATGACTTAAGGAGGTCACGTGGACCTATTAATGGATGGAAAGATCTTCCCATTTACATTATCATTACACATAATATTGTTGTTTTTTTAATGAGACCAGTGATTTCATTGGTGTAGGAAGTTGCCAGTGCCAATATCCTCTACCAAGACAGATCAGCACCTTCTCTGAAATTTATAATCCTAAAGAATTGCCTGGGGTACTGAAAGGTTAAGGGATTTATTCAGGATCCTACAGCTAGTATGTGTCAGATGTCTTGAACCCAGGTCTTCCTGACTCCAAGACCAGATGTTTAACCATTACTTCACACTGCCTTTTCATAGTATAGGTAAAAAGTGTCAAACTCAAATAGAAAAGGATTCCTATGGCCCACATATTAACTTAGAAAACCATAAATTTAACATAATCTATATTGTCCTGTTTTTTTTTTAGTTAAAACATTTTCCAATTATAATTTAATCTGGTTGGTTTTGCAGGTGAGAGTTTGACACCTCTAGTGTCAATTTCATTCCCATATATGTCATTGTGACTGTTTTTTCAAAAGGAGAATCAAGTTGAATATTTGCCAAGTCATTTATATAAAATATATTATTTATCATAATGCTAAAAACTTTGGATCTTTTTCTTGTCAAGTTATTTTGTGACTGTCAAGATACTGTCTTTTCCTAAAACTAAGTTTTAGGACTTAAGATAAATTGTGCATTTATGTTTTCCCAGAATATTGTGCATGTCTTTTATTAGGAAATTATAACTGCTTCTTCTGTTATGTTTCAGCTGTTCAGATTATACCAGCATCAGTACAGCCCACCACACCAACCACAATTAAAGTTATAAACAGTAGTGCAAAGACAGCTAAAGTACAAAGAGCACCACGAATTTCTGGAGAGGATAGAAGTTCACCTGGAAACAGAACTGGTATTTTCCCACCTTCTTTATTATCAAGTATTTACATTCCCCATGTGTTGTCCAAATTACATGTGTATGTTAGAATTGTATCCGGGAATTTTCATTACAGATGAACTATAGCATGAAAGTGGAATTTCCTCTCAAGTGGGATTCAAGTAGTAACCAAGTATTTGTATTGCTAATATTAGTAAATTGTAAACCAAAGAAATATATTACTTATTTCCTCTTTGTTCCACGTATAAGAATGATAGTTGTGGCTTCTAACTCTATCTGAATAGGAAATAATGGACAGATTCAACTATGGCAGTTTTTATTGGAACTTCTTACTGACAAAGATGCTCGAGACTGCATTTCCTGGGTTGGAGATGAAGGAGAGTTTAAGCTAAATCAGCCTGAATTGGTAGCACAAAAATGGGGACAGCGTAAAAATAAGCCTACTATGAACTATGAGAAACTTAGTCGGGCTTTAAGGTAAGTAATTTATTAAATTTTTGAAACCTTTTTACAAAATGACTGTTGTTCAGATTTGCTTTTCATCTATTATAATATTGTAGAATTTTGGAATTGTGTAAACATAAAAATATCTGTGTAAAAGAAATGTTATAAAAATATTTGTATAGTTTCTTTTTGCCCTTTTCCTTTATTTCTGTTTTATTAAGATATTCAATGTTGGGGCGGCTAGGTGGTACAGTGAACAGAGCACTGGCCCTGGAGTCAGGAGGACTGAGTTCAAATGTGACCTCAGACACTTAACACTTACTAGCCATGTGACCTTGGGCAAGTCACTTAACCTCAATTGTCCTGCCTTCCCTCCTCCAAAAAAAGCAAAAAAAAAAAGGTATTTAATATCAACAAAAACTAAAACTGATACTTTCATAAAAACTGATATTTAAAATTATATTCAAAATTACTGTTTTTGAGGCACATATAACTGTTTGGTTTATTGTTATGCTTTCTAAATCTGCTATAATTTTAGGAAATCACATTTCACCCAGTTATTAAAAATTATAATTGTTTTTATGATTCTTACTGGAAATGAAACCAAAACTTTTAAAGACATAATCTTTTAGGGATGCCAAAAAACCAAAGCTAGTTTTTTTGTTTTGTTTTTTAACTGTGACAGTGAGCAAAGATTTTCTTGTTTGCGTAGCTGACTAGAATATGTAGATAATTTATGTAAGTAGAAGGAAAAATAAAACCTGATCTAAACCTAGAATTTCTGAGTTTAAAGGTACCTGGTGGTTGCCTATTCTAATCTATACTGACAAAAGAATCACCACTACAGTGTACCGAACAAGAGGCCATCTAGACTGTGCTTGAAGACCTCTAAGGACCCTAAGGCATCCCATTCTACTTTGCTTAAATTGTTAGGAAGTTTTTTTTTTTTCTGACATCAAACTTAATTTTTCCATTAAATTTTCTAAAGTCCTATTAGGGCAGAGCAAATTTAATCATTGTTTTACATAATAGCCTTTCAGATACTTGAAACCATATCATCCCTGCCTTTTCCACCATCCTTTGAACCATCTTTTTACTAAGCTAAATATCCCCAATTTCTTATATCAGTCCTTGTACAGAACGGATTCAAAGGCCCTTCACTATCTTGGTTTAGTCAGTCAGAAAGAATTTATTAAGTGCTTCCTCCAGAGACTGTTCTAAGTATTGGAAATATAAAGAATAATAAAAGTAATTCCTGCTTTCAGGAAACTAACAGTCTAGTGAGCAGGACATCATATAAACAACCATGTACAAGATACGCCCGTCAGATTGAAAATAATCAGCAGAGGGAAGGCCCCTCGCATTAAGGGGCATTAGCAAATGTTCTTGCAAGATGTGAGATTTTTGCCAAGACTTGAAAGTTAGGAGTAGTAGTGAGGAGGAAGATCATTCCATGCGTGAGGAGCAGCCAGTGAAAATGCCAGGAGTCGAGAGATGGCATGTCATGTGTGAACAAGTAGCAAGGAGACCAGTGGTACTGGATTGTTGAAGGGAGGGGAAGCGATAGGTAAAAGGAGTAAAAATACTGGAAAGATAGGAAAGGACAAGGTAATGGAATGCTTTAAAAGTCAAATAGAAGGTTCTGTATTTGATTTTGGATGTAATGGGGAGCCACTGAAGTTGATTGATTGAGGTGGGAGGACGGTAATGTGGTCCAACTAGCTCTTTAGTAAAATTAATCTGAAAGCTGTGTGGAGAATGGACTGGAATGGAGAGAGACTTGAGGCAGGAAGACAAGCCAGGAGGCTATTGCAGTAATTCCGGACCTAAGTGATGAGGGCTTTCACCTGGGTGATTAGTTATAGGGAGGGGGAGGAGGGAGAATGGAAGGTGTTAAGAGAGTGAGAAGTAAAAGGTGACACTTGGGTTGTGAGCCTATGTGATTGGGAGGATGGTGGTACCCTCCACACTAATAGGGGAGTTAGAAAGAGGGAGGATTTTAGAAAAAAAGATAGTAAGTTCAGTTTTAGACATGTTGAGTTTAAAATGCCTAAGCGATAATTCGGTTCTTATGTCTAATAAGCAGTTTGAATTGTGACATTGGAGATCAGGAGAGAGGTAGGTTAGGTCTAGGTAACTGTCTGAGAATCATTTGCATAGAGATGAGAACTGAAACCATGGGAATCAATGAGATCTCAAGTGAAATAATATAAAAGAAAAAGAGAAGAGAGCCTTGAGGATACCCTTGGTCAATGGTCATGACCTGGATGGAGATCTGTCAGAGAACACTGAGATGCAGCAGTTGAAGAGATAGAAAGAGTCAGAAGTACTAGGAGAAAGATGTCATGAAAACCTAAAGAGTACATTGCCAGGGCTTGCGGTAGGGGGAGCAGCAGCACGATTTCAGCAGGAAGCGGCCACAGGGCTGGGTGCACTCTGCGGGTCCAGGCCCCCAAGCCACATATCCTGACCCCACGCTGCTTTTCCTGCTCACACGAAGGGAGAGAAGTGGGTCAGGATGGGAAAAGGAGACCCCAACAAGCCAAGGGGCAAAATGTCCTCCTATGCCTCCTTTGTGCAGACATGCCGGGAGGAACACAAGAAGAAGCACCCGGACTCCCTGGTGAACTTCGCCAAGTTCTCCAAAAAGTGCTTGGAGAGATGGAAGACCATGTCTGCGAAAGAGAAGTCCAAGTTTGAAGACCTTGCCAAAGGAGATAAAGCTCAGTATGATCAGGAGATGAAAAACTATGTTCCTCCCAAAGGTGATAAGAAGGGAAAGAAAAAGGACCCTAATGTTCCCAAAAGACCACCATCAGCATTCTCCCTCTTCTGTGCTGAACATCATCCAAAGGTCAAAAGTGAACACCCAGCCCTTTCTATTGGAGATACTGCTAAGAAATTGGGGGAACTGTGATCCGAACAGTAAGCCAAAGACAAACTACCTTGTGAAAGAAAGTTGTTAAACTAAAGGAGAAATATGAAAAGGATATTGCAGCATATCGTGCCAAGGGCAAGGGACATGCAGGAAAGAAGGGCTCTGGCAGGCCAGTAGGATCTAAGAAGAAGAAGAATGAACCCGATGAGGAGGATGATGATAAAGAGTAAATGAATATTCTGCTGTAAAGATTTTTTGTGTATGATGAAAGTCATTGTTTTGCTAAGAATGTGAACTCAAGTGCAGCTCATTGTTAGTTTCAGTATAAAAACTGTACAGACTTGTGTATAGGTAAACTTGATTGATTCTTTGTAGGGAGAACCTTTATTTTTTTAGTGTAAGTAAGAGCTTTTGAGGGGCCACTCTAGATAGATTTCAAAGCTTCTGATGTTGAATGTTTCTCCATATTTAATGGTTTCTTTTGAATTTCTTGCAGTGTATTGTTGTAGTACAGTAAAGCCCTAGGAAGTAGTATCATAGCAAATCTTAAGTTTTATAGAACATTGCATTTTGTTTTTTTAAGATAAAATATTTTGTAATAAAATGATGTACATTAAAAAAAAAAGACTATATTGCCCTTTAGTTTGTCACTATCTTTCCAAAACTATTTTGACTAATCACTATCTCTTTCTTTTTCTTGAAAAATATAACTCTTAAAGCAAAAGAAAAAATCATTAGTTCTCATTGCTAACTCATTGAGTTTTACAGTCCATTAAAACCTCTGGACCTTTTTCAGACAAACTGACAACTTTCTTTCCTTCTGGAATTTGTGAAGGTAGTTTTTAAAGAAAAAAAATTTTTTTCAATCAGCAAAAGTCTACTCTTTCTCCCTCTTATTTTCTCCCTCCTCAACTAAAAATGAAAGAAAAACAAAACCCTGGTTGCCACCACTATAAAGGAATATAGAACTTGGAACATGATATTCTAAAAGGCAAAGGATATAGGCTTAGAGTCAAGAAAAACTCATCCAAAAAACCTGGTAGAATCCTACAGAAAAACAAAACAAAAGAAAAATGGACCTTTAATGAAGTAGAGGACTTCCAAATGTTGCTAATGAAAAGACTGTTTTTTGTTTGGGGGTTTTTATTTCTGTAGGATTCTACCAGATGTTTTGGATGAATTTTTCTTGACTTTAAGCCTATATCCTTTGCCTTTTAGAATATCATGTTCCAAGTTCTATATTCCTTTATAGTGGTGGCTGCTAAGTTGTGTGTATAATCCTGACTGACTCCTCAGTACTTTCTTTTTGAATGCTTGCAATATGTTTTTCTTTGTCTTAGCAGCTCTGGATTTTGGGCTATAATGTTCCTATGAGTTTTCGTTTTGAGGTTTCTTTCATGAGGTGACCAGTGAATTCTTTCTATTTATGTTTTATTCTCTGTTTCTCAGAGTTCTAGGTAGTTTTCTTTTATGATATCTTGAGGTATAATGTCTAGACTCTTTTTTTTTTTTTTGACATGACACTCAAGTAATCCAATGATTTTTAATTTATTTCTCCTCAATCTGTTTTCCAGGTCAGTTGTTTTGCTATGAGATACCTTATCTTTTTTTCTCTTTTTTCAGTTTTCTGACTTTGTTTTAATATTTTTTATGTCTCATGGAATCATTAACTTCTATTAGTTCTATTCTAGTTTTCAAGGAATTTGTTGCTTTGGCAGATTTTTGTAGTTCTTGTACCAGACTGTTAATTCACTTTCCAAACCTTTTTATCCATAGCTCTGTTTTTGTCCTGTGTTTTCCTCTGGTGTTCTCAATTCATTTATAAAAACATTTTTTAACTGTTGCTTTATCTCTTTTAGGAATTCTGGTTGAATTTATGCCCAGGCTATGTTTTCCTTTGAGGCATTGCTTATAGATTTTTTTGGAGTCATTCTCTTCTTCTGACTTTGTGTCTTGAGCATCCCTAATTGCTTTTTATGGTAGGATTCATTTTTTTGTTTTGTTTATAACTTTTTACAGCCTACCTTCTGATTTTATACTGTGTGTTAGGGGCTAGGTTCTGCACACATCTGGAGAGAAGATCTGGATTGTTCCTGTTGTTGTTTGTTTGGGGAAAATTAAAGGTTGTGTTATTCCAGGCTCTCATGACCACAGGCTAGTGACCTGCAAGTTTTCAGTGCTCCCAGAGAGGTCTGATGAAAGTCTCACTGCCATACCCTAGTCTGAGCTACAAGTTCCTGACTTGGATTTAGGTCCTCGGTGTAGCCTTTTGACTGAGTCCAAATTTTACAGAAAAGATCCTTTTATTAAAGAGATTGGTTCCGTGAGGTTTGGATTCAGTCAGAGGGGCTGCATTTAACCTAGAGGGCCACATGTGGCCATCAGGCCTCAGGTTCCCCACCCCGACAGTGTTAACATGTTGCTACATGGTCCTGGCTAGATCTTGACCTCAGTATCCAGAGACTTCTGTCTATCTCCCTATGCTGATTTTGTCTGAAAAAATGACTCACTGTGACTTTTTCTTGGATTTCCACATCAGTATTCAATCTAGTGTATTTTCCAGATCTATTCGGAGGAATTAGAGGATAGGAACCAAAATACTGCTTCTTATTCTTTCTGGAGCATTTTTTTTTAACCCATGTACAAGGCTTTACTTTTTTCTTTGTTAAATTTCATCTTATGAAATTCAACTCAGTGCTAGAGCTAGTAAAGATCATTTTGGATCTCAGTTTTTATCCACTATGTTATATATTCTTTCCAACTTTGTATGTTATCTTCAGATTTGCAAACATGTCATCTGTGAATTTATCCAGGTCATTGGTAAAAATTTTAAAGAGGAAAGACCAGGCACAGATAATCTCAGGGTACTCCACTAAATATTTACTTTGTCAACATTGGACCATTAACAATTACTTTATGAGTCTGACCATTCATTCAACCAGTTCTGAAACCATCCATCATCTAACTGATATTTCTCTATCTTTATCTTTTTTTTTTTATTTCTTTTTCACAAGAAAAATTAGAAATCGTCACTGGAAGCAAAAGAATAGAAATGGGAGAAAGGGAGAAGAGAAGTAGGTTCTTGCTGATGATTCAGATCCTATAAAAGACAGTTCAAACAACATTGTATAAAGTAATATTTTACATCTGTAGAAAAAGAGTGCCACAGTGGAGAGCTAACACCTTATGGCTGTAACTGCCTCACTGGAAATATGGCCCTGTTGGGGATTCTTTTCCAAATCAATGGCTTCTTGTTCCCTCTAACCTGAAGGCACTTTTTTATTCTCTTTCTCCTAAGGCACTTCTAAGAAAAACGATAATATATTTCTAGATGTGTGATTTGTACCATCTGATTTATTTTTATCATGCCTCTGACTTGCTTTGTGATCTTGGACATATCACTTTGCTTATCTGGGATGTCAGTTCCTTCATCTTTAATTAGGAGAGGAAAAAGGGGTGGGGGAGGGGGAGGAGAAAGTGACTTGGTAAACAGTTCCCTTTTACTGCTAGGTTTCTGTGTTCTAAAAATTTTTTCCACAAAGCAGTTCTATGTTTCAGAAATAAATTTGCAGTTTGGGCCATTAGTTAATAAAGAACATGTATATGAACTAGAAAGGGGCCTAATATTAATTCTTTTTCAGTTAGCAGCAGTCTGTCTTCTCTCCCTCCCACCTCTCCCCAATTTAGAATGAAAGTAAAACAGAACCTCTGTTACAAACATGTATGGCTAAGCAAATTTTCACATTGACCATATCCCAAAAAATTTATTAATCTGCATTCTTAGTCCAACATTCCCCTATCAGGAGATAGAATCTTGCCTGGTCATTTATTGTTCACAGTTCTAAGACTTTCAAAGTTGATGTTAATTTGTTGTTACTGTATAAATCGCCCTCCTGGTTCTACTCATTTCACTCTGCATCAGTTTCTACAAGTCTTCCCAGATTTTTCTGAAACCATTCCTTTCCCATCTTTTGGTGCAGGAGGGGCCTGAGGCATTTAGGGGTTAAGTGACTTACCCAGGATCATTCAGCTAGTGTCAAGTATCTGAGGTCAGATTTGAATTCAGGTCCTTTTGACTATCCACTCACTATTCACTGCCTCACCTAGCTGCCCCTCCCATCATTTCTTATAACAGAATAGTGTTCCATCACATTCAGTACTATAATTTGTTCACATAGTCCCCAGTTAATGGGTGCCTTCTCAGTTTCCAGTTCTCTATCATCAAATTTTGTGGTATGGAATTTTGTCCAGTTCAAACCACCAGGGTTTACAATAGGGGTTTCAACAACTATAAATATTTTTTTATATCCTTAGTTTGTTTTGCTTAGGACTTATCCCTCCTTTAATGTACCATCCTTATTTTTCCTTTCATTTCTTCTCTTTCCTTCTTGTTTCCCTATTGAATGAAATGCATTTGTGTACCCAACTCTGCATGTGTATATATTTTTTCCTCCTTTGACCAGTTTACTTGAGTAAGGTTTAAGTGTTTTTGTATACACTTCTACTTGCAAACCCCAGTTAAGTGAGATAATTTTCCCTATATATTTTCACAGTATATTTTTTTCTTTTTCTCATAACAAAACCACTCCTAAACCTTCTGCCTAATTAGACTCCCTCTATGACCCCTCATGATGAAAGGGTTATCAGGGGACAGAGATGTATCATTTCTCCATAATACAAGCTGTTTATCCTTATTTGGTCCCTTATGATTATTTATTCATGTTTATCCTTTTGTGTTTCTTTTGGCACCTGTGTATACATTTCAGTGTCTCTATGCACATTTGGTCTTTTCATCAGGAAAGATCAGAAGACCTTTACTTCATTAAAAGTTCATTTTCTTTCCCCTGTAGAATTGTACTGAGTTTAGCTAGGTGTTATTCTTGGTTGTAAGTCTACATCCTTTACCTTCTGTAATATCACATTCCAAGTTCTCTCCTCCTTTATAGTGGTAACTGCTGAGTATTGAATGATCCTGATTGTGGCTCCTCAGAACTTCAATTTTTTCTTTCTGGTTACTTGCAGTGTTTTCTCTTTGACCTAGAAACCCTGGATTTTGCCTGTAATGTTTCCTGTGGGTTTTCATTTTGGAATTTCTTTCTGGAGGTAACCAGTATATGCTTTCTGTTTCTGTTTTGTCTTCTGGTTCTCAGAGATCTAGGTAGTTTTATGATTTCTTAAATATTTCTGGACTTTGTTTGTTGAAAGTGGTGTTTAGATAGTCCAGTGATTCTTAAATTATCTCTCCTCAGCCTTTTTCAGTTCAGTTGTTTTTGCTATAAGATACCTTTACTTGGTTGTCCATTTTAATTTTTTAGGGATTTTGTTTCTTGGGCAAGGTTTTGTACTTCTTGGACCAACCTGTTAATTCACTTTAAAGTCTTTTTCCCCCATAGTGCTTAGTTCTTTTCCCATGTCTTCCTTTAGTGTTCTCATTTGGTTTTTAAAGTAATTTTTTTTAGCTCTTTTTTATTTTAGACTCCAAGAATTTCCTGTTCCCACTATATTTTTCTTTGTGGCTTTGCTTGTAAGATGTTTTGGAGTCCTTCTCTTCTTTGTGTTTGTGTCTTAAGCATCTCTGACACCACTCATAGCTCTTTATGGTGGGAATCTTTTTTGTTTGCCCATTCTTCCAGCCTG
Source organism: Pseudochirops corinnae (assembly GCA_028646515.1). Classification (NCBI taxonomy): domain Eukaryota; kingdom Metazoa; phylum Chordata; class Mammalia; order Diprotodontia; family Pseudocheiridae; genus Pseudochirops; species Pseudochirops corinnae. Next base: position 46,771,102 of record CM053591.1, on the reverse strand, counting down.
CTTCGTGACTTTGAACTTTGTGTTAGACTTAAAGATCTCTTTGTACTTCCAGGAAGAATGTCTGACTTGAGCTTTTGTCCTCTTGAGTCCGTCTGCTGCTTTCTTGATGTTTTGAGTGTTATGTTATATCAAAATTTCAGTGACAACTCATGCTAGAAACCTACAGATTTTCAGTGTTCACACAACTGTGTCATCTGGAGCAAGGTCATTGCCCTCCTTAACTACTGTTAGCCAGCTAGAAAACTCCGCAGGTTTAGAGTGACAGAAGTGCAAGCTGTACTTTGGCCTCCACCATGTTCCTTACCTACAACAGGCCTTCTGCCACTTCTGTCTTCATGAACTGTCCCCATCCCATGCCTGGAACCTTCCTCCACAGCTTTTGCTCCCAGCTTACATGGCTCTCTTCAGATCTCAGCTAAAGATTTGGCTTCTACAAACAGCCTTTCCCAGGCTTCCTTAATCTTCATGCTGTCCATCTGAAGTTGCCTCCAAGTTTATGTTGTGTCTGTCTTATTCGTACATAGTTATTTTGTTGTTTCCATTAGACTGTCTTTTGCCTTTTTTTATATCTCCAGCCTTTAACCCAATTCTTGGCACAAAGTAGTTGCTCAATAAATGCTAGTTGGTGGACTAACTGACCTGTGGGAGAATCATGGTTTTTTGTGGGATTTAACTGAACAATGGGAAGGTACATAAAAGGGGAGAAAATCAGTGGGAATGTATGATGTATCCCTATCCAGTCAGTGGCAAAGAATGAAGAGAAAATAACTCTTTTAATCTCTCAGGAAGAAAAGGACCTATGAGAGAAACAGGGAGGTGACAGGAAGAGGTGGAAATAGGATAAAAAGGGTGGGAAATCTTGCTTGACTAGTAGTAGAGGCTCACACTAAACAATACTTTCATGGGAAGAGAAAAATAGTCTATAATGAGACATGAGGACCTTAGGAATCTATAGCACTGTTTTCCAAAGACTTTTGTTCCTTGAGCACCTTTCAGCAACTACATCAACAAAATCCTGTTGGAAACTCCTAGGGTGATTTCATATGTTATTCAAAATGTTATTTTATTTTTTTAAATTTTTTAAACTTTTATTTATTTTAGTTTACATCATTCATTTCCACGAGATTTTGAGTTGCAAATTTTCTCTCCATCTTTCCCCTACCCACCACCCCAAAACAGCCATCCCATTGTATAACCCCTCCCCGAATCTATTCTC
>CM053591.1:46753212-46769386 GCA_028646515.1 Pseudochirops corinnae | reverse complement strand
ACTTTAGTGGGAAGTATCTTTGCGTGCGTTTTGAAGTTCTAGGTTGGTCCAGAGTCCTATTCCATGGGTATTTTGTGGTGGCTATGTGAGAGCTGCGATATATTGCTGCTGCTACGCCGCCATCTTGGCTCCATCCCCTTGTGGCTAACTTCTGTGAGAGGATGTTCTAAATTTTTTGCTTCTATCTGTCCTCTTATTCTCTTAACTCTCTATACTCTGGATTCCAATTTTGTCATTCAAACAAAACTGCTCTCTCCAAAATTACCAAACATCTCTTAATCGTCAACACTAATAGTCTTTTTTTCAATTATCATTCTTCGTGCAGCCTTTGACAGCTGATCACCCTCTTCCCTCTAGGTTTTCATAACACTGCTCTCTTGCTTCTCCTTCTGCCTCTGTTCTTTTTCCATCTCCTTTGCTGGATCTTCCTCTAGGTCATGCCTGCTAAAAGAGGGTATCTCTCAGGGCTCTTAGCTGGGTCCTCTTCTCTCCCTCTATATTATTTCATTTGGGGATCTCATCAGTTCACATGGATTCAATTATTGTTTCTATGCTAATGATCCTCAGATCTACTTATCCAGCCCTAACTTCCAGTCTCACATATCCAACTATCTATTAGACATCTCTATTGGATGTCCAGTAGACACCTTAAACTCAATATATCCAAAACCAAACTCATCATCTTCCCCCTAAATCCTTCCTACTTCTGAACATTCCTATTTTTGTTGAGGGTACCTCTTCCCAATCACAACAGTTGTCAACGTGGATGTCATCCTTGACTCCTCACTCTCTCTCACCCTCCCATATCCAACTGTTGCCAACATCTATTTATTTTACCTTGGTAACATCTTTCACATATGCTCTCTTCACTCCTCTGACACTGCCACCTCAGGCTGCTCTCCACATGAAACTGATCATCCAAAAGCACAAGTCTAACTATGCTACGCCCTTCTATTCAATCAGGTCCAGTGACTCTATCACCTTCATGATTGAATATACAAACATCTGTTTGGCATTCAAAGTCTGTCACAAACTAATCCTCTCCTACCTTTCCATTCTCCTTATACTTTACCCCATGTAGGTATTCTGAGATCCAATGATATTGGCCTCCTTGCTTTTCCTTCCACAAGAAACTCCATCTCAGGGATGTCCTAGAGCCAGCTTGTACTGGCAGGCTAATTATTACATGGAAATTTTATAAATCAGTGCCTGATTTATTGTTTTGCTGTCTAGACTTAAAAGTTATGGAGGAAATGTTAATCATGCACATCAAACTTTTAAAAATGTGATGCGTACTTTTTTCCGCCCACCAAAGAATAGATTGTTAAACATTTACCAACCAAAATACATCTGCTTCACCTTCAGACTAGCTACTTCTATGCCTTGGAATACTCTCCCTCCTTATCACTATCTCCTAACCTCCTTTGAGCGCCAGCTAAAATCTCACTTTCTGGGGGAAGATTTTTCTGATCCTCTTTAATGCTAGTGCCTTCCCTCTGTGTATTATTCACAATTTCTTCTGTATATGACTTGTTTCTACATAATGCTGTACATGTTGTCTCCTCCATTACACTGAACTTCATGAGAGTAAGGATTGTCTTTTGCCTTTCTTTGTATACCCAGCACTTAGCTAAGTCCCTGTAACAGCAACCACACTGGCATACCCAGGATGGCTGCTAGCATGGGTTCTTAGGTCTGTTTTACTTAGGAAAGATAGCTGTTTAAAGGGTCAACATTTTTTTAAAATTACGTTCACTAGTTCAAGGGAAAAGTCAGCACCCTGAACCTCAGAGAAAATGCAAACAGAGAAAATATGAGCAGAGAAATAAAGACCAACAGACAGAGCTCTACCTGAATCAACTATATACTTTACTTATATCCCTGGATCGAGGGAGCCTTTACATCTGAGCAGTCAGGGAGCTCTAAACATATGGCCACTTAGAATCTCAACCAGGGACTCACAAGATCCTTCTCATAAGTGAGCCCCCAAAGCAAAATACCAACTCAGAACATATATACACTTCTCTGAGCCAGAGGGTATCACAACCCGTGGTGACTCAGTGCCTGATTAGAAATTAGCAAAAGGTGTAAAAGTCTTCATATAAGCAAGCCTCCCCTAAGCAAGCTTCCATTAATGGGTTCCATGTGAAGTGGGAAAGGTCTTATATTCCATTAACATTACAGTCCCTGGTACAAAATAGGTACTTAGTAAATGCTTATTGACTATTAAAACACCCCATTACCTTGTACTTTTTTTTAAACGCATGCTTATATAGCTGTATATTGTTTCCTCCAATAAAATGTCAGCTACTAAAAGACACGAAATATTTCCTTTTTGTCCCCTGAACAGTGCTCAACACATAGTAAGCACTTTAAATATATGCTAGACTGAAGAGATTTTTTTTCAAAAAAGTTACAATTCTTTAAGTCCTATGTCAAAGATGGAGTATGGAAAAAGTAGAACACACTAGACTGGAAATAAAGATACCCAGGATCTAGTCCAATTTCAGTCACTGACTTTGTGTCCTTGGGCAATTTCTTTACAATCTATGGATAGCAATAGCAAGTAGCAAAGGTAGGGTTTAAATCCAAGTTGTCTGATACTAAATGCAGCACTCTTTCGCTAATAGGAAATTGAAACCCAAGATACATAAAGAAATGTTAAGGGTACATGGCTACTCTCAATTAATTCAATTCACCAGGCCTAGATAAACCACAACTCATAGAGAATGGGTCAAATGCCACAGGACTGGAGAAGACCAAAATATTATTGTAATTTTCAAAAAAGGGCACAGCATGGGATCTGTGGTAACTGTAGATTAGTGAAAGTAGAGTCTATAAACTATATGCCATTGAGTTAGATTTAAATTCCTGGCAAAATTCTAGAATTAGCAAAAGTAATGTTAGTGAACATTTAATAAATGGAAATGTTGAACAGTCTATGCCATCATCAAAAATTGGACCTGCCAGAATATCCTTTTTTCCTTTTTAGGAAATTAGTAGATGGGCATATCAGGATAATAACATGGATATGATTTCCCTAGACATCAGCAAAACATTTCATAAAGTTTCTCATGTGAGCCGTGTGGACAAGAGAGAGATGTAGGTTAGATAGTACAATCAACCAACCAACCAAGAAGAATTTGTTAAGCATCCATTTAGTATATTCCAGTCATATGGTAGATAGTGTAGACACCAAGACAAAAGTGAAATAGTCCATCTTCTCAAGGAATTTGCAATCTCAAAGGAGAGATAGCTTTCACATATTTAGGCATATACGAAACAGATACAAAGTAACTCGGGGGGGGGGGGGGAAGTGACTAGGAAAAGTCTCTTGCAAGTGGCACATGAAATGGGTCTTGAAGGAAATAAGGATTCCAAGATGCAGGGGTGAGGAAGAAGCACATTCTAGGAATGAGGGGGTGAGGGCTAGAGATGTATGGCCTACCCAGTGCTAAGGTATAGAGATGTGAGATGAAATGCTGTATATAAAGAACACAAGTGCAAGGTCAATTTGGTTGAACTGTGGAATATGTGGAGCAGTGGTTCTCAACCTTCCTAAGGCCGTGACCCTTTAATAATCATATGTGGGCGTGTCTGCATGTGGGCAGACCCACCTGGAGACAGATAGAGGAAGTTCCTAAGACTATGGGAAATATGTGTTTTCCGACCCCAAAGGGGTTGCAACCCACAGGTTGAGAACTGCTAATGTGGAGGGTCAAAAGAAGTATAATGAGGTTGAACAGATAGCTAATTAAGAACAGAGTGAATGGATGGATATTGAATATTTAAATCTGGAATGTTTAAAGGATCTTTCTTTACCCCTGTGCTGCTTACAATTTCCAATAATGACTAATCTTAAGGCTTAGATAACATGTTTATCTGATATGTACTTGACATGAGGTTGGGAAGAATAGCTAATACATCAGATTACAGAGTAAGAATCTAAAAAGATCTTGACAGGTTAGGACATTAGGTCGAATCTAACAGAGCTCAGAGAATCTCAAAGTTGGAAGGGACCAAAGAGGCCACCTAGTCCACATCAAACCTGAACATGAATCTCCTCTATAACACACTCAATATCCAGATTTGTCACCGTGAAAGGTGAATATCATGCACGTTCTGAAGAAGTGCACCTCTGGAACCATTTTCCCATGAGGTGGCTCTAATTATTACCAAGTTTTTTTCTTATCTCACACTTAAATTTGTCTCTTTAACTTCCACATCTTATTCTCAGTTCTGCCTTCTGATGAAGAGAGGAAAAGTTTTCCCTTTCCTTTACATGAAAAACCTTCAAATACTTAAGGGTGTGGGAGGTAAAAAGGAATAAGCATTTATTAAGGACCTACCATATTCCATATTACCATGCTAATTGCTTTACAAATATCTCATTTAATTCTCACAATTCTGTGAGGTAGAAGCTATTATTGTGACTTGTCCATAGGTGCTATTATCACCATTTTACAGTTGAGGAAACTGAAGCAGACAGAGCTCTGGTAAGTGACTTGTCCAGGGTCACATACCAACTTAAGTGTCTGAGGCTAGATCTGAACTTAAGTATTCCTGACTCCAGCTCCAGCACTACTCAAATACCAACTTAAGTGTCTGAGGCTAGATCTGAACTTAAGTATTCCTGACTCCAGCTCCAGCACTACTCAATGTGTCATTAAGCTGCCTCTAGGTGGTTTTCCTTCCCCCTCTCACTTAAGTGCTCCTCTAGTTAGACATCTCCAACAGGACACTCAGAACTGAAGACATCATGACAGGATTGTACTCTGCTCTAAAAAGATCAAATGATCATACTTCTAAAGATTTAGAGCTGGAAAGGACCTCAAGGTTCATCTCTTCCAACTCTCTCATTTTACAGGAAACTTTTATGAAAATTTTAGGCAATTTTATGAGGAAACTGAGGCCCAGAGATGTTAAACGGCTTGCTCAAAGTTACACAGCAAGCAAGTAGCACAGCTGAGATCTGAACCAAAGCCCTCTGACTCCATACCCAGCACCCTTTGCAACTGCATCATGTGGCCTCCTATCTGACTACAAATGCAAAGTCTTATACTTTACTTCAAAAAATTAAATGTACAAGTTTTAATAGTACTTAGGCATTAGTTTGTGCAAGCTCAACAGCACAATACTAGCCAAAAAAGTCTATATGCTATTTTATTTAGATCTTGGATCCAGAAGGACATGAATAAACTAAAGTTCAGAGGAGGGCAACAAGGATGGAAAGCTTGAGATCACGCTGTAAGAGTACTAGGTAAAAGAACTGGGAATATTTCATTTGAAGAGAAGATTTAGGGAGAACATGATGACTGACTGGGGTATTATGAAGATTTTTACTTAGAACAACTGTGCTTATTCTCATTAGCCCCAGAAAGCAGAATTAGGAGCAATGGGAAGAAGTTGCAAAGAAGCAGATTTCAACACAAAACAACAAAAAGCTTCCTAATAACAAAGAGCTATCTAAAAGTAGAATGGATTTCTGTAGTGGGTCCTTTTTTTTACTGTAAGTTAGACGATCATTTGAAGGTATAGTGTAAAGGGGGTTCTTTTTCAGGCAAAGGTGGTCTAGTTTTTAATTCTGTGAGAATATGTTTTTATGGATTACTTCACACAGTAGTTGCAATTAATTAACAATTAATTTAGATTTTGTAAGAGTACCATTTTGGAAATAACATTTTTCTTTCATGAAATCTTTTAACAATGATTTTATTTACTAAAAGAGCAAGTTAATAACATAGGTCAGTATTTTCAGACATCACCAAATTCTGCAGTAGTTATTCATCACCTGACTGGTAGTGAGGATAATGCTGTAGCTGTTCTGTGTTCCAACATAATAATGTAATGATAATGGGAATTTGAAGATCTTCCCTGACCCCTAATAGGCTGAATGTAATCACATGAAGCCTATGGTAGGAGGAGTTTGCTGAGCCCACAGGAAGCTGGGAGTCAGAGAAGTTAGAGCTAGAGGAGAGGATGTACCCAAGGAGATAGCTAGACTTGTGAGTGTTTGCCTCTTGCTGTGACAGCTAGATTTGTGAGTGTTTGTGGGAAGGTAAAAGGATGGTGTACTGTGTTATGGTATATTAACTTCTTTGTTACTATGATGGATTTGACTATCTGGTGTTGAAATTTGGTTTTCTGGTGTCTGAACAAATGTTTTGTTTCTGTCTTATATATGGCGATTCTGTTATATTCCGTGATTCAGAACTATGCTGGCATATTTGTAGTCACCTTCAGTGTTGTAAATATTGCATTGGTGCTACAAACAATCATCACATATTATATTGATTTTCCCCTTTTCTCTCTTTATAGTGGCTTTCCCATGGACTACAAATATACCCAGGTAGCTCCCATTAAAAAACCAACCAAACAAACCAACCTTTGTTTGACCCAGTCAACCCTGGATATCCCATAGGTCTCTCAAACTCTACAACAATAATGCAGAATGGGGCAGCTAGGTGGCACAGTGAATAGAGCCCTGGCCCTGGAGTCAGGAAGACCTGAGTTCAAATCCAGCCTCAGACACACTTATTAGCTGTATGACCTTGGACAAGTCACTTAACCCCAATTGCCCCGCCTTTCCCTCTCCAAAAAGCAAAAAAAAAAAACCAAAAAACAAACAAAAATGTAGAATGCATTATTTTTACCTTTAAGCCTTCCCATTCTGCAAACATACTTATTTCTGTTGAAGGCACAGACTATCTGCTCTTCTCAATCCTACATCTATCCAAGCAGCTAGTAAGTTGTTGATTTTCTCATGCCATTTTTGGTACCCACTCCCTTCTCTCAATACACTAAGTCACTACCCTAGTTGAAATGTCCTTCACCTTACAAGAACTACTGAAATAGCCTCTAAATTGGTCTTGCTTATCCTAGCTTCTTTCTTTGAGCCATTTCCCACATACATAAAAAAAGTAATAATTTTAAACTCTAAATGGAACAGACTAATCATGGTCCTAAGGAGCAGATAAAACATCCCCCTTTTCCCCCTTTCAGTAGTGAGGACTACAAAGGACTAATGTTGTATCTGTTGCCATATGTGGGAACTGTTGTTTTTTATGCCATAAAGGGTTAGGTAAATTCCTGAGCAAGAAGAGGGGACACTAAATGTAGTAATGACTGTGAAATATCAATCAATAAGGACTGATTAAGCACCTACTATACCAAAGTCTGTGCTAAGCACTAGGGATATAAAGTAACATCCCCCGATTCCTACCCCTAAAAGTCGTTGCTCTCAAGGAGCTCACAGTTTAATAAGGGAAACAACATGCGAACAACCATGTACAATTGTGCAACCAACTATGTAGAGAGATGGTAATGCAATGGATAGAGCACTGGGTCTGGAGTCAGGAAGACCTGAGTTCAAATTCAGCCTCAGACACTTACTAGCTGCGTGACCCCGGGCAAGTCACTTAATCTGTTTGCCTCCGTTTCTTCAATTATAAAATGGGAATAACAACAGCAGCTACGTCACAGAATTGTGGTGAGGATCAAATGAAATAATATTTGTAAAAGCACTTAGCACAGTGCTTGGCACATAGTGAGTGCTACCTAAATGCCTATTCCCTTCCCCAAATAAGAAGGTCAGATTTTAGGATGAAGCCAGGGAGGCCAAGAGACAGAAATGAGGGAGAAAATTCCAGGCAGGAAAATTGCCCAGAGTCAGGAGACTGAGTGTCCTATGGGAATATGAATAGCAAGGAAGCCAATGTCACTGGACTGGAGAATAATAGGTTTGAGTAAGGTAAAAGACTAGAAAGGTAAGAGGAGGGCTGGGTTGTGAAGGGCTTTAAATGCCAAACAGAGAATTTTATATTTGATCCTAGCAGTAATAACAACTATTAGAGCTGCCTGAATAAAAGGCTGACATTGTCAAATCTGTCCTTTAATCACTTTGATAGCAAAGCAGAGGACGAACTAGAGTGGGGAGAAACTTGTAGCAGGGAGACCAACCAGCAGTTATTGCAATAGTCCAGGTCTTTGTTTTTTTTTGTTTTATTGATGCTTTTGGTTTTTTACACCATCACTTCCAAATATCTGCCCCTCCTTTACCATAAACCCACACTAATAACAAAGGAAAATGTCAGAGCAAAGCCATTCACATAGAGATCACTCCCGGTAACGCTCCCAGTAACGCATGCAACATTCCATACGGCGCTGTTTAAAGGAAAGAAACTTTTCAGCACCTGTCCCACTGGACCTCCTGCATTTGTGCCTTTTTATTGGCTGGTTAGTTATTGCCTAGAACACACTCATTTCTGCTTCTTAGAATCCCCAGCCATTTTTAAGGATCAATTCAGCTGCCCCTTCCTACTGGGAAAGCTTTGCTGCTCTCCCTAATTGTAAATTAATCTCAAATAATAATGTATGTGCTTACTAATTTATATGTTGTATTCAGCCTAGATGTGCCTCTCCCTTCCTTTTCAAGTAAGTTTCTTGAGGGCAGGGCCTGTTTTTATTCTATCTTCGTGTTCCTAGCACTTATCATAATGCCTTGAACAGTGAGTACTTAGTAAGTGTTTGTTATATTGGAATAAAACAAACTGGTCACTTAGAGAAAAAGTGATTTAATTTTGAACTCTGCATGTGTCATCTTATTCTTGGAGCTCTATTATGTTGCTTATGCTCAGAGGTTTTGTGCAAATATTAAGATGAAATATACCCGAGGTATTCAGAATTATATGAGTATCCATGTTAATGATGTCAGATTTTAATAGGGAATCACAGAAACAGAATTCTACATAAAGGAAGCAACCTTAGAAATTGCATAATCCAAGCCTTTCTTTTTATAGAGGAGGAAATTGAAGTGAAGTCCAGAGAAGTAGTACCTAGCCCACGATCAGTTAAACAAAAGATCAGTCAGTTAAATGAAGTCAGTTAGAAACCAAGTTCTCTTACTTCTAGTTCAAGGCTTTCTCACTGTCACATACCTTATGTTCCTATCTGATGTGCCCCCAATTTCCTAGTAATAAAGTAGCATTTGGGTTGTTTCCTTTTTTTTGCAGAGGTTGTGGGGTGGTAAGGGAGGGGTGGAAGAAGACATTTTACCATTTTAAAGAATAAAAACAAAATTCAGTAGATCATCATTACCAGAACACACTTGAGAACTAGGAGCAAAACGTAGAAATTGTAAAGAGGAAAATTTGGCCTTGATAAGGAAAACCAGAAGGAAATTACAATTAAATGGCAAGGTGTCTTACTCCTGAAGAGGCAAAGAAAGGAATGTCCAGAGTGGCTTTTATCATATACCTTGAGTCAAAAAGGAATATTATTTCATGGGATATTTAGTCATCACCTATGATAGCATTAATAATATTTATCTGGAAAAAAAAGAGAACATGTTCACCATTATCTATATCTGGAATAGATTAAGATAAGATAAATGAACTGTATCCAGGTTTGAAACAGCCAGAGCAATTTTAGGAAATTACAAAGTTCTTTTATGAACCTCAAGCTTCTCAAGCAATTTTCATTTTCTAGTAACATTTTACCAGAGTTACTTATGTCACCAAGATGTAGGCCAAAATAGCCCGTCTTTAATTCTTAGAAGAATTAAAAAGATAAGTATCATACAGTAGGTAACATACAGGAACATGGTGAAGATAAACAGGATGTAACATATAACTGACAAGGAACTACAAATATCAGGAGTAAAAGATATCATCAAGAAATAATGAGAGGAAGAGAAGATGAGAGGGAGGACCAGTGGGCAGCCAGCGTATGCCAATGGTATTCTTGTGATATCAGAAGAAAGCATGGCTGTCCTCTAGCACTACAGACTGACCTTATGTTGCAAACTTTGAGGATGACTAGAGTTAGAAAAGTTGGAAAATATGAACTGTTAGAGAAAACAGAATCAATGAGACCTGAAATACATTTGAGTAACAAGACAGCTAACAACTGCACAGTGCTTTACATATCTTCTCATTTGAATACCATAACAACCATCTGGAGCAGGTGCCCCGTTATCCCCATTTCAGAGATGAGAAAACTGGTGCAGTTACTTGTCCAGAATTACACAGCTAGTAAATGTCTTAGGGAGGTTCAGAATTCTGGTATTCCTGACTTGAAGTCTGGCATTCTATCCACTGCCACATAGCTATATTCTGAATAAAGAAAAAGTTTCCAACAATTAGTGCTACCTCAAAGTGAAACAGACTGAATCAAGAATTAGTGAGTTTCCCCTCACTGAGCTGAATTACCAGCTGTTGGTTGATTATGGAGTAGATTCTTGTTTAGGTCTGAGTTGGAATAAGTGATCTTTGAGGTCCCTTTCAATTCTGATATTTGGTTATTCTGTGCAACTCTTCATGTTAATAATTTATTTCATTACATTCACATAACCATAATTTCACCTAATTATGAGGTATGGCATTTCTATTTTTTTACTCTTATAAAGAGTGATAATTCAAAATGCTTTTCAAAAAGACCAAAGCAATTCAAAACTCCACTGAAGTCCATTGAACATGCCAGTATTTTCAAAGTTCCATATCCTACTAACAATGTGAGGGGTATTCAAGTAATGTCAGGTTTGTTTTAATTTGGATGTCTATTACTGATTGGAACCCCTTTCAAGTGGTTGTTTATGTTCTGGGTTTTTTTGACAAGTCTTTTTATATCCTTAGAACACATAACTATTTGAGAATGTTACAATCTGCATTGGTGTATGCCAGGAGTGGGAAACCTGCCACCTCGAGGCCGTATGTGGCTTCTAGGCCCTCCAATGCGACCCTTTGACTAAATCCAAGCTTAACAGAGCAAATCCCTTTAATAAAAGGATTTCTTCTGTAAAACTTGGAGTCTGTCAAAAAAGTCGCACTCAAGAACTTAAAAGGCCACATATGGCTTCGAGGTCTCAGGTTCCCCACTCCTGATGTATGCTATATTCCCGACCCAATGCCAGACTGTTGAACTGTCATCAGTGATGTGTTTAGATCACTAATCATTTAAACCTTGTGATATATGGTGTCACATGCAAGTCTATACAGAGATTTTTTTGCAAAATTGTCATCATTTTCTCAAAAGATTTAGGTAAAGAACTTCCCAGTGATTGTGTTCTTGGATTTACTGAACATTAGACTATTATTGTATGGACGTGGTTCTCTAATGAATTCACCACCATGCCTAGCCAGATAATTTTGGTAAATTATTGAATTATAATCCAATCTGGGATCTACTATTCAAACCTAACCAGTGCTTCTAATAATATTGTTTTCAATAAATACTGTTATGATATCTAGTTCTATGACTGCATAGTGAGGGTTATCAATAGATATACTAGAGTAGTATTATCTTCACTAGCCTAACCCAACAAAGAAAACTGAATACCTCTCCAATTACTTAGTTCATTTCCATAAAAAATGTTTAGTATTCATAAAAGATTCATAAAAGTTTCATGTGAGTTTCATTTGACTAGTTCCAAAATAAGTTGTCATAATTTTAAATGGCATGCATGGCTATTTGTTGCCTGCTATTAATTTCTTTGGTTTCATGATACACAGTAAAACAGATTGGTTTTGTTTACTTATTTTTTCTGAAATTATTTGTCAATAATTTTTTGTGGTTGACTTTTTTGGATTTTCTGGAAAACAGTCATATTTTGTCCACAAAGATATTTTAGCTTCTGCTTTACCATTTCTTACTTTCTTTTACTTTTCTTACTGCTATAACTAGTATTTTCATTTTTAGGTTCAAATAAACTAATCAAAGGAAAAACCCTCCTATTCCTTGCTTTTAAGTATTGTCTTTAAAAAACAAACAAAAATACTTGCTATGCTTATATTAACGTACGCATTTGACTTAAATTATTTTTTTTATTACTGATATGATTAAATATCCTAATCTTGTTCTTCTAAAAATCCAACATGATGATAATGAATAATTTTTAGGATATACTACTGGTTGTTTATTTATCATTTCTGTATCAATGTTCATTACTGGTACTGGTCACTGGTTCTCCATCTCCACCTTACCCTTTCATGATTTAGCGATTAGACCCACATTTGTCTTATAGAAATATGCAGATTGACATATTACTCTATTTAAAAAACATATACATACATACTTATTAAAATTTACTTCTGTATAGGGTATGAAACTTTCTTCTTTAATTTAATTTTTCATATCAGTCCTCATGAATCTGATACTATGGTGTTCTGCTATTGTTTTGAGGGATAAACAATCCAATGTTTTTAATGGGTCGTCTTTTTTTTTTTTGCTCTGAGTATTTCACATATTTCTATATGTATTTCATTCAACTTTTCATTTTGTTAACATAAATATACATAATAGTTTCTGAATTTGTTTTATTTGCTTTCCATTGATTTTGATACCATTGGGGTGGCTAGGTGGTGCAGTGAATAGAGCACTGGCACTGGAGTGAGGAGGACCCGAGTTCAAAACTGGCCTCAGACACTTAACACAAAACCTAGCCATGTGACCTTGGGCAAGTCACTTAACCCCAATTGCCCTCCAAAATCTAAAGTTACCAAAGATTTTGTGACTTTACTTGTCTTTATTTTTTAAATCAATGTATAATTATTTCATGGCTAATATATACATTCTTATTTTTTCCTTGGTTTAAGTTTATTAATTTTTCTAATTTTTAAAAAAAGACAAATACAACTCGATATTTCTTTCATTAATATAATTGTTAGAGATATAAATTTGTGTGATGATAGCTTTAGATGTATCTCATAAATTATGTAGATTATCACTGTTAACTTTACTCTTAAAAATTGTCTCTGTCTTGGTCTATGACCAATTACATACTAAATTATTTTTTTAGCATCTCTTTAGATCTGCATCTTTTTATATTTTCTTCAGTCACGACTATTTTATTGGGTAAAGGTCTATAAAACATATATTTGAAATTTATCTAACAATGCACATAGCCTAATATCCATATTGAAAGTTTCCAATATCAGTTTTTCAGCATTCTGTAGCTTTTTTAATTTTTAGTTTGATTTGTCAAATTGTTACTTCCTACTATCACTTTACTGGCCTTTTTACATTTCAAGTAATTCTTCCTTTAAATAGTTACAATGGAACTTGATGTGTATACATTTAATAATGTTAGTATTTTTAAAAGATATGCTTTCCATTTGTCTATTACTGCTTATTACTATGAATTCAACTTAATCCACTATCATGACGACTCCTGATTTGTTTGGAATTGGCTGAGAAATACTGCATGTCAATATCTCATGCTGAATTTGTATGCATCGTAATAGCTTTGTTGTTTCCAGCAGGAAATATACTGTAGGTTTTTTTTTTAAATCCATTTTGTAACTCTTTTCAGTTTAATAGAGGATTTGTATCTATTTACACCCAGGGTTAGAAAGTTAAGTTGTTTCTTTACAGCTATGCCTTATAATGTTTTATCAATATGGAGAACTGATCTTATTTCATCAGTATCAAATTTCATCTTTGTCAATGAACTTATGTACAAATAGTTATTGACTTACATTCCCTTCTAGTCCCAAAGAGGAGCGCTGCTCATGTTGTCCTTTTCCTTTTATCTCCAGATCTGCTTCATCTTCATCTATGAAACCTACGGCTCATAGTATACCTCTCACTTATGTAAATATTCTTCTACCTCAATAATTTTTGTCTCTTTCCATTCCCCTTCAATGGAAATCTGAAGTATTTGTTAAAGGAGCCATAGCTATTGTGTCCTTGGAGATGCTCTTGCAAAATTATCAAATTAAAATGCATCTATTAAACTGAGTATATATCAAAGAAACAATAGCCTTTCTGTTCATAGAAAAATATTAAGTGATTTGAATGAAAATTTTCATTCATTATTGTAAAGTTGTCTTTACCTTGTTAAGGCTCAGTTTCATGGTTGATTTGCTTATTTACAGCCATACTTCGCTTATTTTATATGAAAGTCTAAAATCATATTTGGTTTTCAAAAAATGTTTTCTCTTGAAGAGTTATGTTCAAAATTTTAATAAAATCAACTCAGCTTTTATCTCATTCCCAGCAAAAGTCAGAGTTGACAAAAAACTGGGAGGCTAAAGATGAGCACATCAATACACTACTGGTGGATTTTTTATTTGTTACTAAAATTTTGTAGAGTAATTTGGAATTATGCTTTAAAAATGAATGATGCTTCCAGATATTTTCCCCCAGAGAGTACACCAAGGACTTGCATGTCATAATGACTGGCACATGGTAGGTAACTGACTGTAAACAAAGTACCTGTTAATTGAGGGATGGCCAAATCGAGTGTAGTGTGTGAATGTAATGGAATTCCTATACCATAGGAATTTCCTAAAATGAATACCAAAGAATTAACATGAGAAGACACCAATGTGATTTAGGGTAAGTCACTTAACCTCCCTGGGCCTGAGTTTCCAAAGCTATAAAATGGGGCAGTGGGTTGGAGGGCTGAACTAGATATAAAATGCTTTTAGGTTTGCAAAACCTTTATGTATATGTTAAGCTCATCTTATCCTCAAAACTACTTTGTGAGATAGGCACTATTATCTCCAATTTACACGTGAGGAAATGGAAAATGAGAAAGGTTAAGTGACCTCCTTAAGACAGGAAGCAGAATTTGGACTCAGATCTTCCTGTACCTGCATTCTACACATTGAGCCAGATAACTGCTAGATGTTTGGATCTGTATCCTCTATCACTGAAATTTCCAAGTTTGATAACAGTGTGTCTAGATCATAAAAAGGATTGTATTTTCTCATCTAAAAGGTTAAAGTAAAAGAACTAAGTGGGGACAGTCTGTTTAGAGATGGCCTTTAGAAATACTTTCTAGCTCTAGAGCTACGATCCTAAATTATATGAACTGAGGAAGAATGAATAAATGGAACTAGGAAAAATATGCACAATGACTAAAACAACATAAATGTAAAGAAAAACAATAAAAAAGAAACTGAACTCTGTAAGCATACTGACCTGGAGAAGAGGTTAGAAAATGCACCTCTCTTTTTTTCATTGTAGAGGTGGTAGACCGTAGTGTGGAATACTTCATGCACTATCAGATGAGGTTAATGTGAGTTTTGCTAAACTGCTTTCTTCTTTTTAAATCTTTTTGCAAGGGATAGCTCACTACATTGGGTACTAGAAGACTTATATTCATGAAGTAATGTAATGGAAAAACAAGAGATATCAATCAAAAGTTTAAAAAAAGAAGATATACTCAATTTTGTTGGACAGGTAACTTTGAGATGAAGCCTGATTCCCTTGATTACTACTATCACATTCCATCTTTTGTTGTATCTAGATTAGAAATGCTACACTTAGTATCCGGGGACGGAGCCAAGATGGTGGCTTAGAAGCAGGAGAACTACAACCACCACAACCACCTCAAATACCTATAAAATATGACTCTAAACAAATTTTAGAGCTCCAGAACCCACAAAATTACAGAAAAACACATCCCCTGCTGGGGGCAGCCTAGCAAGTGGGACAGAAAGGGCTCATCATAGAGTGCTGGGAGCCACGCTCAGCCTGGCCTGAAACCGCGGGTGGATCACTGGCAGCTGTGGCAGTTTTCAGACTTATCAACCCATAAGAAACAAGGACAAAGTGAAAGGTCAGTGAAACTCACCTAAATTTGGGGGAGAAAAGCGGGTCGGCTATCCGCCCTCAGAGCAAGAAAGCAGCAGAAGCTGTGGCCCTGCTGCCACCTCTACATGCCAGCTTCAGAGCTCATGGCCTACAGATTGCAGGGGGGACAAGCAATCATTCACAGACTAAGTGCTCTTGCCTTGAGCTGCCTGGATCAGGATGGCAGTCTTGGGTTGTAGTCCTGAGGTGCATTTTCAGTGAGCCAAAGCTGGTGGGGGCTGCAGAGACTGTGCCTCCTAACAGCTCTAGCAGCTGCAAAAACCCCAGCAATTTGGGACAAAGCTCTCCCCTCTGAAAGCAGAGTTCTTCTGTGGCCCAAAAATCAAATTAATTGACTGGCAACATGAGCAGGCAAAGGAAGTAAATCAAGCTCAGCAATTCAACTTCAGATTCCTTTTTTGGGGACAAAAAGGATCAAAGCATGTAACAGCAGGGAGACAACACAGTCAGAACTCCTGCACCAAAAGCTTCCAAGAAAAATGTAAGCTGGTTACAGGCCATGGAGGAGCTAAGGAAGGATTTTGAAAACCAAATAAGAGAAGTGGAGGAAAAATTGGGAAGAGAAATGAGAATGATG
>CM053591.1:46709824-46752712 GCA_028646515.1 Pseudochirops corinnae | reverse complement strand
GGTGGGTAGGGGGAAGAGGGGGAGAAAATATGTAACTCAATATCTTGTGGAAATGAATGATGCAAACTAAAATAAAATTAAAAATTTTAATTAAAAAAAAAAAAAAAGGAGAAGCAAGGATGTCTCTTTAGGCTTGCATGTAATAACTACATATACCAACAAGAAAAAAAAAAAGGGGACAGTTCATGAGTAATTATGTTCAGATAACTGAAGTACCTAGTTTAATTGTGAATTGTCCTTTCTACCAAATCAAGCATTTGACTTATTTGAATTTTTTTAAAATGCCCTTTGCTTGCCTTGGAATCTACTGAGATAGGAGTGCTAATGAAGGAAACAGTTAAGTAATGTGGGAAAAGTAAAAGGAGCATGAAAATAAAGACAGGGTTTGGGTTGGGTTTTTTTTTTATCTGGATCTATGATTTTGTTATAAATGTTATTTAAATTATAGTCTCAGAGTGGCTTTGGGTTCTAAGAGTTTAAAAGCCACGCCTGAGGTCATATAGACAGTATGTGTCAGAGAAAGGACTTGAACTCAGGTCTTCCTGACTCTCAAGGCAGATCTATTTCCATTACACCAGGATTTTTTTCATGAAGGATAAACTCCTAAATAATTCAGGAAACTATCTGATAGAGTGAGACCTAGTTTCAGAATGATATTGAACAATTCTGGCTACTACCATGCTTAAAGGTCCTTAACAAAAATCATTCAGCTAACTTTGATCCTATATAGGTTATTGCTTAAAAAGGATACAAATACTTTCCTTACTAAAAATGATACAACTATGAAAGAATATCAAAGATAATTTGTTGTAGTTCAGCTATAGGTGAAATCCTGTTAAAAGAAATTCCAAATGATGAAGAAATTGGGGCACTGAGAGATTAAATATGACTCGTCCATAGTCAGAAGGTTACTTGCCTGGCAGTGCCTAGATTAGATACAGGTTTTGTTTATTCTAATCCAATACACTTACAAAAAAAAAGATATTTTGGTATTATGAATTCAATATTTATATTTCCATAAACAAAGAAAAGGAGGATTGCTTATAAAACTGTGAATCTAAAACATATAGCATTTTTCAAAAGTAAACATTTAAATTAACAAGGTAGTATCAATACTATCTTTATTTGTGTCCCCTTTTACACTTTTATTTCGTTCTTGTATTTTTTCTATTGTGCCTTTCCGTTAAGTTATATGGTCTTCTCTACACTTTGAAAAACATAGATCAGTAAGAAATTGGAAATCATTTGTTAGGGAAAAATTTTCAACATATAAACAGCTGCTAATAATATCTTTGACAGAATTAGATTTGTACTTACTAAATAATTCAATCATATCCAAGGGAAAAAAACAACTAAAAAGACCATATTCTAGGTAAAATTGAATTGTTGAAGAACATACAACTCCATACTTTTTTACTTTACCTGAATATCTTGCAGGCAAATTTCATGTGCATCCAATGAACACTGAAGTCTTGGTTCCAGCAGTTTCTTAAGATTCCCTATTGGTTCATTGATGTCTATGGCCTGACTCACACATTCTGCAGGAGTATAGGTCTGCTCTACAATGCTAAATATTAAAGGATACAAAGGTTAACAGTGGAATTCTTTATTGAGAAAATAACTTTAAAGATATATTAACTTAATGATATAACTCAGCAATGTTTAATACATATTTTAAAACATTCCCAAACTACCAATACAAGTATCTGTGCCCACCTCCCTTATGTAATATGTGTGTATACATATATATATTTTATGGAAATATTACATTTAGATAATAAAACATCCTATTTTTAAATTACTTGAGCTTTTTTGTAAAGAAAAGATTAACTCCTTTCCCAAAATCTGAATGTGGACATATCAATATAAATGCATTAATGGAAGTAACATAAACTGTATCAACTTTCAGTAAGCACTCATAGTCATGCATGAATTGGATTTAAGAGAGGCAGAGTTGCAAAAAAATCATCAGCCTCAATCCTTTTTCCAGAATTGTCAAAGACCAGTGTCAGCACAAAAGTCAAGACAACTGGCAATGGCCCAGGATGCAGTGGATAACCTTGGCATCTTCATTTCCTGACCAACTCTATAATCGCTCCATATTACCTGCTTCAGACACTTTCATGGCTGTTGGAATAAATTGTTCTTATCCACCCAGGGAAGTCTTTCACATGTTTGGGGTGGACATCCCCCTAATTTACGAACAGGTTTAGGTCTCTCAGTTACCTTCAACCTGGTTTACTCTCTTGCCTCACCTCAAGTTTAACATCTCCAATGCCTCTTGTATATCTCAAATTCAATGTCCCATAGACATCTGAAACTCAAAATATCTAAAACAGAATTCGATACTCCCCCAGCTCCACTCCCTTTCTGAACTACCTTATTACTATCAAAGACAGCATCATTCTCCCAGTAGCTTAGGCTTGAGTCCTCAGCTTCATTCTTGACTCCTTACTTTCATCTAACCCTCATATCCAAACCAATCTTGTCTTGCTACCTTTACATGTCCCCTTCTCTTCACTGACACATCTGCCACCTTTTTGTAGGTTCTCATTACCTCACCTGGACTCCTGTAACAGTCTTCTAACTGTTCTTGTCTCTCCTCACTTCAATCCATCCTTCATTCAACTTCCAAGGTTATTTTTTGAAAGCACAGGTCTATGTTCCTATCCTGCTCAATGAATGCCACTGACTCTTATTTCTTCCCGAATACAGTATAAACTTATTCGGCATTTAAAGCTCTTCATAACCTGACCCTTTCTTTTCTTTCCAGTCTTCTTACACTTTACTCCTTTCTATGTACCTTACAATATGGTTATACGGCCTATTTGTAATTTCTTGGACACAACACTCCATCTCTCATTTTCTATGCCTTTGAGCTGACTGTATTCCATACCTGGAAGGCTCTGCCCCTTCACCTTTGTCTTTTGGTGCTCTTAATTTTCTTCAAGACTCAGCTTAATTGCTACTTTTAGTAAGATTTTCCTGTTTCTTCCATGTGTAATGCCTTCCCCTCAGATTGCCTTCCATATATTCTATAAATATCTTGTATATATCTAGTTATTTATACTTTGTCTCTTCCATTACAATATAAGGTCAGGGACTGTTTTTGCCTTTCTCTCTAACCTCAAAGCTTAGCACCATGCCTGCCACGTAGTAAGCACTTAATGAAAGCTTGCTGAATGATTAAAAGATCACTGGAAGACTCCACTATTAGTATTCAGCAATACTATATCCCTGAAGATGTTGCTGACATTGGTACTCTCACAACAGACATGAATAGGGTAAGGCCCAAGAAGGTGCTAAGTCTGGGCTCACCGTTGCCAATGATGCAATCCTAATAAAGCTGCCTTGAGCCCCAATATTCTAACTTCATTATAGGCCTGGCCCCACTGAACAACAGGCCCACTGCATCTACCCACAGCCCACCCCTTCAATGTCCTAACTTCTTTGTATAGGCCTCACTGCTCACTGGAACAACGGGTGTGTCCCTGAACTCTTAGTTCCCACAGAAACAGCAGGTGTGTCCATGTGATGGGAACCCAGCTACTGCCTCTACCTGGTCACTGCCCCTAGACCCATTCCCACAGAAACAGGTATGTTCTTGTATTCAATCACAATCACATTATCCATCTAGCCCAAGACAGGACCACAATAGCTAGCCAGTTGGAAGGCAGAATGACCAGAATGTTTAACCACTGACCCATAGCTGGGACTTCTCCTCCATTACCTAATCCTTTAACAAACCCCTCCTCTATTACCTAATCCCTTAACAAACTCCTCCTGCCTTTTTAATATTAATGATATTCCTCTATTCTATGTAAATTTCTCTTATGTAATTGCATCTTTACCCTATAAAAATCCATCTTGCTTTCTCTAAAGTTGCTGGTTTCTCTAGGAACACAGCCTGCTTCATGAGAGGCATCAATCTCAATAAATGTCTATACTTGGATTAGAGGTGGTCCAACTCTGAATTCTTTGAGACAGTTCCACCACAACACATCATGAAACTGCAACAGTTTTTGGCGTCCCTGGGTTTAAACCACAACACCAAGATCCTTCTGAGGACAACATTCCCAGTGGGCTCCTTTCCTTGCAACTGTTAGCTCTGGTCCTTGTGAAGATTTGGACACTCAACTGCTCTAGTGCTTCATTTTCAGATGGTCCCATTTATTGTGGGCTTGTATCCTCCGCTGTTTCTTCAAGCTCAATTGTCTCTGGTGACTCTTTGAAGCATGGGTCTTGGTCAGACTTCTGAGTGGGCTGTTGGTATGGCCTTCATCATGTGGTTGGAAGCATAAGGTTCAATGACTAGACTATGGAGGAGGACTTTTGGAGGAACTTTGCTGCTATGTGGTCTGGCAGACCTGTTAGTATTAGTCATTGACTATATATTTCCTTGGCTGGATGGAATAATGCTGTGAACAGACTATTTCCTTATGGCTATCTATCATTTTCTTTGATCAAGGCACCCACTTTGCCTTTAGTAAGCTGTTCCCTTCAATCTCATGTTTACCTTCCTTCCAGGAAAGTTGGGGCAAATCCTATCTCTGAGAGCCAAGAGGTGGCATTCAGGCCCATATGAAATAAAGCCAAGAGATGGCCTTCTGCCTCCCTAAGACATCAGGGGGGCTTAACAATGAAAGGAAGGCTAGCAGACTCTGACCACTCAAGAGAGGTGTTACACAAATTTTCTGCCTAGTCAAGGGGCTGGGCAACAAGACCTTTGAGAAATTCAGAATCATTATACTCGAGTTGACAAAGAGCACAGTTCAATGGGTAGATACCTGAGAGAGGTAAGCACTTAATAAATGTTTATCGATTGACAGCCAAGAGACCAGTAGCAGAATGAGAAGAGAGATACCATCTGAGGCCATGTGACAGGCGGAAACTAGAGAATTTCACAGCCTTAGCTTCTGCTTTCAGATTTCATATTTTGGAGATGTTTGAGTGCAGACATATCTTGAGTCCTGATAGCCAGTTTTTTGTTCCTGGCTATTGTCATCATGGTGCCATCTGTGAATGGCCTCCAGTTCTATTGTGACTTTCTCAAATTTATGATTTGTAATAATACAGCTGTTCTGACTTTGAGGGATGGCTGTAGTTTTTTAGCTTGGTCACTTCTTTTCCTTTGCTGAGAGTATGCCTTATGCACTCTCCCCATGAATGTTCTATCTGTCAGAACTTAGAACCAAAGTCTACATTATTTATTCCTAGACATGAAATATGGTCTTGGTCCTGGTATGAACACAAACATTGGACTAATAGCAACTGGGTGGGATATCTCAGGCATTATTTATTTTGCTTAGGCTCTAAGGGGCTGATTAAGCTACAAGGCATTAATGCTTTTTTGTGCATTTGCAGCCATCAGTAATGGATAACTAGAATGGAGATAAGCCTTCTTGGAATTAACATTTATATCAAATGTCCTCAGAAATGATCTTAGTTGCTAAAGCCTTCCCCTCTCAGCTTGTCTTTTCTTTGTTCTGTAAATATCCTGTATGTACCTAGTTATTTATATGTTGCTTCTCCATTAGAATGTGAGGCCCATGGGGTCAGGAACTAGTTTAAACCTTTTATTTATTTGCAGAGCTTGTTTGGCCACACAGTAAGTACTTAATAAAAGCTTGATGACTGACTGAAAGATCACTGGAAGACCCCTGATTTGCTCAGACCAGTCTCCACCATTTATATGTAGTACTATATGGATGGAAATGTTGCTGAGATTTGTACCTTAAAAAAGGTTGGAGCTCCACAGAATGATCAGGTTACTTCTGTCCATGACCCAAGTATGTTCCATTTAGAAAGGATATGAACTACACCTGTGTATAGCCTTGTTGTTTGCTTTATTTGGTAAAAAGTTTTTCTAAATTTAATATTCTTTCTCCAATTATGTGTAAAAATTTCTAACATCCATTTCTTAAAATTCTGAGTTCCAAATTCTCTCCCTTCCTCCTCAACGAGAAGTAAAAAAAAGAAATTAAGTTATCTGCTGCATGATTCAATCTTTCCAATTGTGATTTTAAGGGCCAATCTGTCCCTGGCAGCTACTCAGGAGCAGAAAGTTTCAGAACCAGAAAAGCCCTTACAAATCATCTAGTCCATTGGGATCAAACTCAAATAGAAATGGGGGCCAATAAACCATACATAAAGATGTCTGCAGGACAAATATGACGTATTTTAAAATTGAACATTAGTTATGGGTTGCATATAGTCTGTGGGCCACATATTGGACACCTCTGATTTGGTCCAGCCCAGGGGTGGGGAATCTGCAGTCTCAAGGCTACATGTGGCCCTCTAGGTCCTCAAGTACAACCTTCTGACTGAATCCAAACTTCAGAGAACAAATCTCCTGAATAAAAAGATTTCTTCTGTAAAACTTGAACTCATGCCACAGGCCACACTTGAGGACCTAGAAGGCCACAGGTTCCCCACCCCTGGTCTAGCCCCTTGATTGCATTCGAAGAAACTAAGGCCCAGAAGTTAAGGTTAAACAGCAAGGCAGTAACAAGCTGAACTGAGAATTTAGGTTTCTGGTTTTGGTAAACTGTGCTGTAGAATCTTAATATGCTGCTTTAATCTTAATCTAGAGCTTGAAAACCTATTGTGGATTTATGAATTAGCTCCCAAAGTCAGGAGTGAGAAAAATAAGTCACATTAAAAAGATTTAAAATTATGTCAAACATAATTTCATCTTTTTTGGGGGGGGAATCCTGGAAATAGCCAATTGAGTATAAGAGGAGGCTGCAGACAAATTTTAAAATTGAATGACTGCATGTTCACACTGTACTCTTAAATACTTGCTGTTTAAAAATATGCAATCTAGCTTTCATCATTTGATAAGCCCTATCTTTAGTTATATAGTTGAGATAAAAGCCTAGAAGCAGTTACAAACTCAGCAGACTTGCCAGATTTTATAAATACCTTCTGCAAGCATATCTGTTAAAATCTTTCAGAATAAAGTAGTTTTGGGAAGAGGAAAAAGGCCTCACATGATCATTCTGGGAGCAGAAGGGAGTATAAACTAATAAAACTAGTAATTCTCAATCACTAAGATGGTAGATTCTTATTTATGTTTCTGATTCTTTAGTTTATGATGAATTTTTTTCTTTCTTCACAAAGGACTTCATTTATACATATGTAACTTATAGTCTTAGAGTGTCGTCTAGAGAACTGAGAGTTTAAGTAATATGACCAGGATCACAAAACCTGAACCAGCCAGCGGCAAGACACAAACTCAAAAGTATTCCTGGCTATAAGATCAATTCTCTATACACAATAGCACACTACCTATTTAGTCAAGAGAAAAGTCAATAAATAAATCCTGTGATGCTTTCAGTCAATAAAAACTTGGGTTTGATTTCAGTGAAGAACATTAAATGATACAAATGAAGATTAATACAACTTGTACCTTTCTTCTGTGCATTCTTGTTTCTCTGTTCCATCAATTTCAATTTCTATCAGCTCTTCTGCTTCTCTTTTAGTCATGGCTGGAAAAAAAAAAGAGATCAGTCTTGCAATATTTACATTTTTAAAGTCCAAATCTAAACACAACAGAACTGCTGATACTGACCGAAAATATAAACCAGATCATAGTGATCATAATGCACATTTCCTCCAATGTTTTCTTACCTGAAGCTTGGCCTAGTTATAGTTGCAATGTAATACACAGCAATGGAAAGAATATTCACATCCATGCAATCACTGGATATACACATATTTTTTTTAAAAGTTACAATAACTCAATTTATATTTGTCCTTTAAATTGTACAAAGTATTTTATTCACAACAACCCTGTGGGGTAGGTATAAAAGTAAATGAAGTAATTCAGAGATCTGATTCATATTTTGGGAGGATAAAAAACTCATTATGACTGAGTATACAAGGAATATTTTTTATAAAAACAGAATTTTTTGGTTGGTTGGTTTCTAAGTGGCTTGTATAAATGCCCCAAGTGAAACTTATTTCAATACTTTGAGGATCTATGATTTTATCAATGTGGATTGTAAACCTTCTATCTAGTGAATCTAGGAAGAGAGAAAAAAATGTGTATGTTCTTTCCTCCCCCTAAAGACACCTTGCTTTCTAGTGATCTAAAAAAAGACATTTCTATTTGCCTACAAGTCAGATTCCACCAAAATCCTGCCACTGAAGTAGTGCTTTCTATGTATGGAAAGTTTATGGGGGTGGTAAGCTATGATTATATTTGCAACCATCCTATTTTCTCTGTCCAATGGTTGTAGAAAGTGTTCCTGGGAAGCATCTATCTGGTACTGTATCTTATTATCAAGGAGATCCAGATTCTAGGGTGGTATGCAGTTCATGAAGAGAACTCAAATCAGGGAAAATAACATTTAGCATTTTTACTTTGGAAGGAGGCACCTTTCAAATCCCACAAGTTAATATCTTCTTCTGAAGCAAAAAATGAGGACAGCATACAACATTATCCCTCAAGAAAAACCTTACTGAAAAGGAGGTGTGTAGAGGCTTCGAGAAGATGATGCTCTAAAAGAAGTTTCAAATGAATTCAGCTGGATACAACTGTTTTGACTCAATTTCCATACTTTTTCTCCTTCCCAAATAGGTACAAGACCCATATTCTGGCTCAGTGATTTAGCTGGCATGAGACCGATAAAAACTACTGTAGTTCTAAAACATCAGTAATATTTGGTGTTTGAATTCCTTTCAAGTTCTGCTGCTAATTCCCTGGATGACCTTGGACTAGTCACTTAACTTTCTTGAGCTTCAGTTTCCTAACGTACAGAATGAAGCTACTGGACTTGATGACCTCTCAGGTCAATTCATTTGAGTTTCTTTTTTTTTCTTAAGTAAAAAGAATTATTCTTGAGTTTTGTAATACCTTGAGTTACATGTGGGCCTCAAAACTCTGAATTTTATTATTTGGGATAGTGTTCTGATAGCTGAAGGGAATCAGTTGGAGAACTGTAGCAAGGTTCACTGGTTGATGAGGCATGTGTTTTTAATAAAATCAAATATTAATAGTACTGAGGCTATTACCTGAGTGAAGGTCTGGATTGCTGATTCTTCTGATAGAGGTATTTTTTAAGAGGGAGATAATGGCATATTTATCTCAAGTTCTTTTCAGATTAATCAGTGGGTTAAAAACATGGTAAATATTGGGCCCCAGGAACATAAGTGTTGATACACAAGGAAACAGTAGTAGGGGAAAGATATTATTTTTTGGATGTGGTATAGGGGAAGAAAGGAACAAGCATTTATTAAGGACATACTAGATGCCAGCACTGTGCTAAGCACTTTACAGATATTATCTCATCTGATTATGAGTAAAATAGCTTAACTTAGTTAACTGTATTAGGATATGGTACAAAATGAAGCACTGAGATTTTTTACTTCTTTAAGGTGGGTTTACATCCCTATTTATCTAAAAATAAAGATTGTAGTTACTGCCACATTTTCTCCCAGGTCTTGGGCCTAAAGCCACATGTCATTGTTAGAAATTCAAGGCACATATCCACCTCCTCCATATGGTTATAAACAGACCCAAAAGGAGGGCACAGGTAGCACCATAACACGGAACTTTTCTTTAGAGACACAAGTAGCCTGCTAAAGTTCCAAATTAGGCAGTAGAACCCTATTCTCTTTACTGATTTGCTTAATATACTGAGGCATCTTCCTTTGGTGATAATAATAATAACAAACATTTATGTAGCAATTACTATGTGCCAGGTACTGTTTTAAGTGCTTTGCAATTATCATCTCATTTCATATGAGGAATTCCTCATGATTGAGGGCCAATAAAGGGAAAATAGCGGCAGTGAAAAGCAGGGGGAAAGAAACAAATTTACAGAAAGCTTGGCTAGAAACTTCAAAAATCCTTATCAAATTACTTAAGCTTTAAAGGATGAAAATAGACCAAAAAAAAGACAAAAAAATGGAAGACACAAGACACTTGTATATGAAGATTTTTATAACAAACTTTCTCTAATGACAGTGGAGCCATCACATTTGGACTCAACATAATAATTATCCTTGATATGCTGCAAAAGTAAGAGTGGTAAAACTAAGATGTAAAAAGTGGAGCTGGACCACAGAAGAGGTTTTGCTGGATAAAATAATTCTGAGGATACTGAGGAACTGATTTTCAATGTATCTTAAAGAAGGAGAGTTAGCAAACTTGTGGAACAAAGAAGAACAAGGAAAATACAACTACTAACTTTCTCATCTCTAGAAAAATCTTTATAAAAATAATCTACACATGAATCAAGTTCATACTCAATACTATGAAAAGAAAATAGACAAGTATTAGAAAATAATATTCTACAGAAGATCAGTAAAAACTGACTGATGCAGTGGTTCTCAACCTTCCTAATGCCTCAACCCTTTAATACTCATATGTGGGCATATCTGCATGTGGGAGGACCCGCCTGGAGACAGAGGAGCGCTGTCTTTGTTCCTAAGACCATCGGAAATGTGTTTTCCGATGGTCTTAAGTGACCCCCGAAGGGGTTGCGACCCACAGGTTGAGAACTGCTGGTATAGAGAATACAAGATCTCACTGTGCTTACTGTTAAGAAAGCATTTGATCAAAGATAAAATGGAAAATTTTGATTACATAAAATTAAAATCTGTGCACAAATCCAATGCAGCTAAGATTTGAAAAGAAATAATTAATTGGGAAAAAAAATCTTTGCCGCAGAAGTTTCTCCGAGGTAGATTTTTTTTGTTTTATTTTCTTATTCATTCTTTTAAAACTTTTATTTTCCTGAAAATTTGCTTCCCACCGAAGAAGAAAATCAATACCCTTATCACAAGCATGTTTAGTCAAACAAAGCAAATTCCAGAAGTGGGTATGTCCAAAAATATTTTTCAATCTGTACTTTTACTCCACCACCTATCAGAAGATAGCATATTTTATTAGAAGTCCTTTGGAATTGTGATAATTGGAATTGTGATCTTTGGTGATAAGAGTTCCTAAGTGTTTCAAAGTTGTTTATCTTTACAAATTGCTGTTACAGTACAAAAATTGTCCTGGTCCTGTTCACCTTACTCTGTATCCATTTATATATTAATATCCAGAGTTTTTCTGAAAGTATACCTTTCATTACTTTTTTGTAGCACAATGGTATTCTATCACATTCATATATCATAACCTATTCAATCATTTCTCCTACTGATAGGTACCCCCAGTTTCCAATTCTTTGCCACTATAAAAGAGCTGCTTTAAATATTTTTTAACATATGAGTCCTTCTCCTTTGCTCTCTTTGTAGTACAGAACTGGTAGTGGTATTGCTGGGTCAAGAGTATGCAAGTATAATTTTTGAACATAGTTCCAAACAGCTTTCTAGAATGCCAAAGGTCTCATTTCCAAGATTTATAGTGAACTAAATCTGAATTTATATGAACAAGCATCATTTGCCATTTGATAAATGGTCAAATGATATAAATAGTTTTAAAGGAAAACTCTAAACCAGGAGTGGGGAGCTTACAGCCTTGAGACCACATGTGGCCCTCTAAGTCCTCAAGTGCAGCCCTTTGACTAAATCCAAATTTCACAGAACAAACCTTCTTAATAAAAAGATTTGTTCAGTAAAACTTGAACTCAGTTAAAAGGCCTTGAGGGTACGGGTTCCCTACCCCACCTCTAAATCATTATGAAAAAAATGCTAAATATCACTAATAACTAGAGAAATGCAAATTAAAGCAATTCTGAGATTCTACCTCATACACACAAGACTGGCAAAGTTCTAATCTGAAGGCTGCTGAGCCCTTTTCAGAGTGGCTTTCTACCTGATTCACCTCTTACCTATGGTTCCAAGAAGCTGTAGCATACACAGAGGCAATACCCCAGGTAAACCATTTTGGCAGACAGGGTAAACCAGGCTGAGGGTAACCCAGGGCTCTCAAACCCTCTGGCAAGTTAGGGCAGTGTATAACCCCAGAATGTGAAGACTTTCCCTGATGGAATGGGTGGATAAGAACAATTTGTTCCAATAGCCATGAGTGTAGTTGAAGCAGGATCTGTGGAGCACTTAGAGCTTAGTTAGACATGGAAGACACCAAGGTCATCCACTGAATCCTCTCAGTTAGAACTTGGCTAAGCTCTCAGTATCCCTCCTCACCTGCCTCAGTCACCTTCATAGCCACCAGAATGAACTGTTCTCATTCATCTATTCCACCAGATGAAGTCTTCACACACTTGGGGCACCAATAGATTTGATGCCCACTGGTTACCTTCAACCTGGTTTAGCAATCTGCCAAGATTTTTTTTTTTTAACCAAGGTGTGATCACTAGACATGCTCTGGCTTCTTGAAGCCAAAGGCCAGGAAGACAGTAGCAGGCACTGTGGAGTGCTTAGAGTTTGTTCAGACAGCTAATTTATTATATATTTTAAAGCAGAAGTGTTAAACTCCCTTCCCAAATGGCCTGCAAAACTCCCAAGGACAACCTGAAACAAGATTAAAATGTAATTAGAAAATGTTTAACAAAATAAATACAAATGCAACAACTATAATGTTAATTTGTGGTTTTCTGGATCAGTTTCTATTTTAATTTGACACTCCTGCTTTAGAGCAAAAGGAATATAATAGATTTGCAGTTTCATTTACAAGTCTCTTTTTCTGTCTGATTTATTTATGAAAGTGCTCACCTTATTTGGCATTTTTAAATTTGTAGAAAAGTAAGCTGAACCATATTGTAAAGGGCTTTAAATGCCATATTTATCTTAGAAGCCAAAGGGTGCCATTAAACATACGTAAGCAGTGTAATAACATGGCCAAAACTATGTCTTATAAAAAGGGTAGCATTGTACAGTAGAAAAAGCGCTGGATATGGAGTCAGAGGGAACCTGGTTTCAAATTCCCTCATTTTTAGTACCTGTGTGACACCATTTAACCTCTCTGGATCTTGTTCCTTCTCTGTACAATAAGATAGCTGGACATTATGAAAGAAGGATTAGAAAGGAGAGATTGACTCTTACAATCATCTAGGTGAGAAATGATGAGGGCCTGAACTAGGATGGTAGCTGTTTAACTGGGGAGATAGGAAAAGATACTAGAGGGGAATTGATAAGATCTGTCAATGAACAAAATATGGGGGTTTTAAGAAGGAAGGATCCAGGATAACTGATATTGCTAATGGTGGGTGACTGACAGGATGGTGGTACCTCCGATTTGAGGTGTCTATGGGATATCTAGATAAGAGCTACTTTGCAAGTGGTTGGATATATCTGCCTGGACCCCAGGAAAAAAAAGGATAGCTAGAGGAGTAATTTGGGAGTTATCTAAAATAAGATGACAGCAGAACCCATGGAAGCTGATGTATGTATACTAAAAGTACAGAAGATGGCTTAGTTCAAAATTCCACATAATTCAAGACCACAGATTCAGCTGCTTTCTCTCTCTACCTCTACAGTAACTCCATTATGAGGGAAAGGTCCAGCCAGGGGTGGGGAACCTGCAGCCTCAAGGCCATATGTGGTACTCAAGTGCAGCCCTTTGACTGAATCCAAATTTCACAGAACAAATTCCTTTAATAAAAGGATTGTTCTGTAAAACTTGGACTCAGGCAAAAGGCTGCACCGGAAGACACAGAGGGCCACATGAGACCTTGAGGCTGCAAGTTCCCTACCCCTGATCCAGACCATCCATCCTTCATTTTCCGGCCCTCATGCAAGTACCTCCAACCTTCCTACTTTGCAGCTCCCATTGGGGTTGACTTCCCTCTTTGAGGCAGGAGCTTTGTTTTCCTTTTATCTCCATACTTAGTACTTAGCATAGTGCCTGGCACACAATAAGCACCTCAGGCTTGTTGATTTATTCAAAATTAGGGGATAGGATGGAAAAACCCAGAGAGAAGATCCATAGTCTATTCTAGAGTGTCAAATTCTGCATAGAAATAATAAAGGATGAGGACTGGGGAAAAAGTCACTGGTTTTTATCATGAAGAGTTATTAGTGACCTTTTACTTGAGAGGTAAGAGATGGTAAAAAAAATGAAAGGATCTGAGGAGCAGAAGATGAGACAATAGAGCAGCAATCAGTTCTGCTGTTTTTCTACAAGTGTGGCTACTTAAGGGAGAAGTAAAAGTCTCCAGACTTTAAAGCTAATCAAAATAGTTATTTGCCCTGTGCTTTGCAGTTGCCCCTTTCCCTAGAATTAACACCTTCCTTCCTACTTTAATCTACTCAGTTTTGGTCCTCTCTCTAGAAACTGAGATACCCTGATTGTTGGATAAGTGAAAATTTACCTCACCAAGTACAGACTATATAAAGGACACCACACTTCATCCATCAGGAAAATAGCGTCCCACATCTTGCAATCTGCCCTGATTCCAAAAGGAGCAGTGACTTTTAACACCTTCTCCCCCTGCCCTGGGGACAGCAATCAAATCAACACTGCCACTGCTACTAGAAAACGTTATGACTACTCAAAGACAGCTGGGCAGATAGAGCCCTGCATCTGAAGTCAGCAAGACCTGAGTTCAAATCCAGCTTCAGACACTACTTGTGAAACCCTGAGCAAGTCATGTAACTCAGTTTCCTCAACTGCAAAACAGGGAAAATAACAGCACCCACCTCACAGGGTTGTAATGAGGCTCAAATAAGAGAATATTTGTAAAGCACTCAGCACAGTGCCTGGCATGTAGTAGGCACTATATACATGTTTATTCTCTTCCCCCCACCTACTCGTAATACCTATTAATTCACTAACCAGAACTTTCATCCCTGTATATGTTCTATAATATGTTCTATTCCACCCACATCCCCTCAACCCCACTGAAGGCTCAGAGTGACTCATTTTTACATTTGTGACTCCAGGGTTTACAGTGCCTGGCATACAGCTGGTAGTTAAACAACATTTAATTCATTTAATCACAATCTCTTTCTGTCCCCATGGATATCTTTTAAACGATCTTTGTTCTTTTCCCAAAGTCATATCTACATATTTATCTCTCACACATACTTAACACCAGTTTGACAATAGCCAAAATGAGGGAATATTTATGTCATTTAAGGTACTTTTCAGCTCTAAATCTTAAGATATGAGATCCAAATTAGTCTTTCATTTTTTTGTACAATATCAGTGTGGTAACTTTCTCGGTTTTTAACCTCTGATAAATGCTTAAAGAATCATTAGATAAAACATTAAGTGCCAATTACCGGGTAAAGATCAACCAAGAAAGTATTCACTGCCCTTAGGGAGTTTATAATCTAAATTTTAGATTATACTTTAAAGTAGCCTTCCAGATGTTTCATCAAGAGGACGCAGGAAAAAAATTTTAAAGTTTACAAAACTCCCCGCCTCTAATACTTTCCATGAAAAAGCAACCTCGGGCTCCTCACACAGAGCTGCTGGGGTTGCAGCACTAATCTCCAGAGGCACCAGAATGACTTAAACCTAAACCCGCTGAATCCAAGCGGCGGGGGAGGGGTGGGTGGGGGCCAGGTAAGCCCCGAGCCACAAGCAGCGCCACGAGCTGAAACCAACAGCAATGGACGTCTGCAAACACCAAGCCAATCAAGCGGTACCGGGGGTTATTAAGATGGGGAGGGGGTGGCGGTGGGGAGGAGACAAGTTTTTAAGAATTCAGAGGGACAAGGACGCCGTGGGGCGAAGTGTCCCCAGATCCGGCCTACGGGACATCCCGGCGAGGACTCGAGGGCGGACTCTCGGGAGAAAGGGGGTGTCCAGCGAGAGCCCCCCACCGAGCCCGGCGCCTCCTCCCCGGCCCTCCCCAGGCACCGCTCAGCTCCCTCTCCCTCCAATCTCCACAAACGGAAATAGGAGGCACCGCGTCAGGATCCAGCGGAAACAAAACAGTGACGGTGGCCGGTTAGTGGGAGAGGGAGAGCTCGAGCCCGGGCCCGGAGCCCGGCGGCGGCTCCCGCTCGCTGGCCGCGGCCCCTCCCTGACTTGGGCCACTCACCCGTTTTGGGAATCAGCCTCTTTCTCCTACACGGGTCTTGGAGCCAACTGACAACCGTGGCGCCTCCGGCTCTGCTTCCTTCGATTCCCTAAGCAAAGCCACGGCTCCGGCGAGGCTCGGACCTCGGGGCCTTTCTCCGGCACCCAAACAGAGATCAGGACACCCCCCCCTCCTCGGCCCCCTCCAGCTCGCCAGGCGTTTACGGGCCCTAGACTACAACTCCCAGAACCACCCCCCACCCCCACCCCTGACACCCAGAGACGAACCCGCGGGGAACAAGCCCTTCACCCCCTGTCCTCCCCCTTAGGAAAATGGAGGTTCACGGGACCATAGGACCGCCTATCCCGAACCCCTCTACATGCATTCTCCTACGCTCTGTTTTAAACGTATTAACAACAACTTAGAAAGGCTACCAGGTGAAAAATAGCGCTCGAATGCGCATGCGTACAGATCAATGGTTTCCACGCGCGGGTTGGGGGGGGGTGGAGAGAGGGAAAGGGTGGAAAGGGCAGGAAGGGTAGGGGGAAGAAGGGACAAAAAAAGATGGCGGTAGGGGAGTATTCGTCACAGGACCCGGAAGCACTTTCCGTTCCGTTTCCTCCCGAAAAACTCGCCGTAGATCTCACCTAGGTCGGCTAAAGCCTCTGCGGGTTTCCAACGTTCCTCCCTCTCCGGTAAGTAGCTAGAGCCAGTGTCGGTAGCGGCGAACCATAATGCAATTCGGAGGGTGGGGAGGCCAAGTGGGGCGGGGCAAGGACCGGAAGTTGGAGGCTGGTGGCTTCTAGTGCTCGAGAACTCGGACGGAGCTGCAAGGTGACTGTGACTGAGCGGTCGGACCAGGTAGGTCAGCTTCTTTCGCAGTTCTGTGCGTCCAAGGGCTGGTCATTCCCCCTCCTCACCCAGAAAAGCACCGGGGGTCAGCGGCTGCCTGCTCTGCTCTTCCCCCTAGACCTTGTGTCTTCTGGAGAAGGGGCCGGGCACTTTGCCCTTGGTGCCCCATGCTGGGTTCCCAGAGCGGCGGTTGCCCTCCTTAACTTTATAGGGAAAAAAAAACATTGCCGAATTGAGCCTGCTGGGTTGGGGTTTGGGGAAGGCAGGGTGAGACCTGAGGATGTCACCGTTTTGAGACGAGGAGGGCAAGGCTGTCTGTGGCCTATTCGGGGTCCAAGATCGCTCCCAGGACAAGTTGGTGGCCAGGAAAGGGGCCCCGGGCCTACCTGCAGCTTTCTGTTTGCTTTTGTGTAAAGTGCCCCAGAAGAGATGGGGAGGATGAAGTGTAAAGGGCTCTGAACCTTCCTGAGGCCTCTAAAATGGGAGAGGGATGGATTTCGATGGGACTTTCCTATCTAGCTCTAAACCTGTAATAAATAGCAGTGGCTAGGGACTTAAAAGTTCTTTTAACTTTTAATACGTGAACTTAAGGAAATAAATTCAGTAAGAAAAGTAACATTTAAGTAAATTGCAGAATGAATGGCAATTGGATTTGATGAATATGATAATAGTTGGAGGTAACATGCCTATTACATAGCTACTCCAGCATCCTAGCTGGGAATGGAGCCCAAATAAACTCATGTTTTCTTATGTATACATTGTGCTAACACTTAATGTTTTGAATTCACTTTTATTTCTTCTACTTAACCCATGACCACCTCCTGGTATGTATAGTGGACAGCTGAAGTGTCCAAAGAGTTTTAGAGCTTAATGATGATCAAGTTGTAGTTCTTTATGATTGTTTATTGTTAGGTTCCTAATACTAACTTACTATAGCCTTTTGTATGCATAGAAGCATAAAAAAAAACTGAAAGGGATTTTAAACATGAAAAGATCTTGGAAATAGGAGAATAATGGTGGTGATTATTTCCTATGCCCAGACGTTTGCCATTGCCTGCAGAAAGTTCTTGTTAAAGTGAAGCATATTAGATGGTATTCTAACAAGTTTTGGTGTGATTTAGCCCCTTTTGATGAGGGTATAATTAGAATCCAATTGTACTTTATAGCTATGTACAGAATTTGTTATTCATTAAACTTGTTTGATTCTGGTTATTTATCTTTAGGATCATCATGGCTCTTAAAAGGCTCTCTAGGTTTTTATCTCTTGTTCAGTCTGCAACATCAGTGTATTTTCGAAGGAACATTGGTGTTACAGCTGTTGCATTTAACAAGGAACTTGATCCTGTTCAAAAACTCTTCGTAGACAAGATTAGAGAATATAAATCCAAGAGACAGTAAGTAGAAATAAAATATTTATCTAAGTATTCAAAGTGTGTCTTTCGTGATTGCAATAAAAAAACCTTTTTGATAGTCAGGTGTATTAAAATATGCAAGAATCTCCTGTAGAATTGTTAAACTTTCAAAGGAATACTTCATACAAATAATTGCATTATAATAAATTATTTTTTGGTAATTCAGTAACTAAATTGGTGTAGACTTAATCCAGATGAAACTTTTAAAAGCAAATCTATAGTAAATAATGGTGTGTCTTTATACATATATGTTTGTATACACACTTATGTATGTACACAAGATGCACACAAAGTAGATACCAGGTAATCTGAATAGGGAAGAACCAGGAAAAACTTTTTACAAAACCTTCCTCCCTAATTGATCTTTTCTGTCCTCCTTGTGTCTTAGTACCCCACTTGCTCCAGAAGAAAAAGTGCTGTTATCTCTGGTTCTCATATACATACTACTCTCCATCTCCTTTCTCTGCCTTTAGTTATGGTCTTCATCCATGACCAAAAGGCACTCTCTTTTTAAAAACCCTACCTCCTGGAATCTCTCTCTTTAAAACACAGCTCAAGCAGTACCTTTATGAAGCCTTTCCACATTCACCAAATATTAATGTCTTCCTTCTATAGGTGACATATTTATTTGTAATTTTTTCTCTATACTTTTTCTTCATGTACTTAAAAATGTATTGTGTTCCAGGTACTGTGCTAGACAGAAGTCAGAGCCAAGTCTGAATTTCTATTCCTTTGCTCCTTTCATTATACCTCACTAGCTTCACTATGCTGTACTCCTTATTTAATGACTATATTTTGTTCTTGACTTGGTATTATAGCAGCTGTTAACAGTTAAATTAATCATAAGAAACAATATGGTTTAATGGCTAGAGGGCTGGCCTTGTAGTTAGGAAAACCTGAGTTTAGGTCCTCCCCTTTGGCACATACTGGCTGTGAGACCATGAGCAGATCTTATAGTGTCAGTGCCCCAGGTCTAAAGTTGAGTTCCTTATACTGATAATAGTCATAGGCCAGGTTTCCCCGCTCCACCAAATATATTTTCAGATGCCTAGATATGTACTGTCCAGTGGCCTCTTGTTACTTGTTGGTGAAATGAAAATTATTTTGTATAAATGATAGAATGAATTTTTAATTTTTTGCACATTAGAGCAGCTGGTGGGCCTGTTGATATAGGTCCTGAATATCAACAAGATCTGGAAAGGGAGCTATTCAAGCTTAAGCAGATGTATGGTAAAGCAGATATGAATACATTTCCAACATTCAAATTTGAAGGTAAGTTTTAATTTTCAAATTAAATCTGGGGTTAGTGATTTGTAGCTGTAAACTTAATTTGGAAGAGCATTTCATTCCAAGGGTCCTTAGGAGCAAACTAAAGTTAGCACAGAGATATTTTGAGATTTCCAAATAACTGGCTATTGATGGGTTTGTGGTGTATTTTTTTTTTAAGGTAAAGTTGTTTAGTCATATAGATTTGTATTTAAACAAAATTGAATTATTTTCCCACTCTAGAAGAATGCTGTGATCTATGTATACGGTAGCATTTTGAGTATTATATTATGGAATCTTACAGCAGCAAATTGATCATCATGTAGTCGGCATTTGTAAATTGGGAAAAGAGTCTTTTTGTACTTCTGAGGTATTTGACTCTTCATCATTCTCTCTTCCTGGACACTCTTGTCTTCCACTGCTTCCCCCCTCATCTCTTTGTGATACTGCTTTCTCCTGGTTCTCTTCCTATCTGACCACTCCTTAGTCTCCTTTACTTGTTCATCATCCTACTAACTGGGTGTTAGTGCATTTTAAATGATATTATAAATATTATAAATATAAATTAGTATGTCATAATTAAACTATTAATTGATTTACCTGGTCCTTCTAGTGTAGAGTTAATTATCATATCAATGTTGCTGATTTATATATCCAGCCCCAATCACTGTCCTCACCTTTAGGCCACCTTTATTAATATTAACTGCCTTTTGGACATTTCAAACTGAATACCCCAGAGACATCTCAAGCTTCCCATATCTAAGACAAACTCATTATCTTTCCACCCAAACTGTCTCCCATACTTCCCTTTTCCTTTCTGAGCTTCTTTCAGTTCTCCAGGTTCTTATTTTGGCTTTAACTTTTTCTTTACTCTTGCTCATACCACCTGTGCAGTTAGGTGACAAATCTTGCCATTTATACCTCTACAATGTCTGTGACATTATTCTTCTCTGGACTCACCTCTTATTTAGATTTTTGTAATAGTAGCCACTCCTTTGGTCTCCCTGCCTTAAGTTTCTTAAGCCACAAAAAAGTAATTTTCCTTAAGTATGAATTAATATTGTCTCTAGGTTCAAATATAAATTCTTTCATACTGTTTTTTTTTAATTTTATTGATTTGTTTGTTTGCTTTTAGTTCACAAGATTCAGCTCCACAATCCCTTGAGTTCAAAATTTTCTCCCTTCCCATCCTCCCCTCCCCCCCCCCCCCCCCCCCCGGGGAGGGGAGGGGAATGCAATCAAGTATAGGATCTGCAAATACTTTGGCTTTTTTTTTTTTTTTGGAAGATGGGAAGGTGGGACAATTGGGGTTAAGTGACTTGCCCAGGGTCACAAGGCTAGTTTTTGTGTTAAATGTCTGAGGTCGGATTTGAACTCAGGTCCTCTTGACTCTAGGGCCAGTGTTCTATTCACTGTGCCACCTAGCAGCTGCCGGATCTGCAAATACTTTCACCTTAGACATTAGTCTGGTTGTATAGAAGGGTTGTAACTGTTGGAATGAACAATGGGAAAGAGGAAACAAAACCAAACATGGAAAAGAAAGAGAGCATGTAGTTTGCTTCAGTCTGCATTTAAACTCTTTTCTTTCTAGATCTTTCTCTGAATGTAGACATCTCTTCTGTCCTGAGTCTTTTAGAGTTGTCTTATAACCTTGCCTTGGTGAGAAGAGTCCAGTTTATCAAAGTTAGTCACATATACATTGTGTCTGTCATTGTGTACAAATTTCTCCTGGTTCTGCTAAAAACCATATCACGGCCCTATCTTTCCAGCCTCCTTATACATTATTCCCCCACCCACACTCTCTTTAGCAGATCCAAACTGTCCTTCCCTCAAGTTTACAAGTGTAAACTTAAGGAAGAAGATTAGCTGTTCCAAAGACAGTTTCCTTGCTTTCCCTTGCTACAAAGGGAAATTCTCCTTTCTAGGTTAGGATGAATACAAAGATATGGCACATTCAAGAATGTTAAAGTTCACCCTTAGATGAATCTAGTAATGAATTCTAAGGATAACCAAAAAGTTTTCCTTTTGTAGGGGGTAGGAGATGGGGTGGGTGATAAGCTCAATAGGTAGAGGGAAAAAGGATCACAGAGAAATAATAGGTTTGTTACTCAGGGTAGATGGTATTATGATACCAGAAGAGAGAGCAAAGATAACTGCTGAAATCTTACTTTGATTCTTTTTTTCTCCTCAAAGAGAATAATTAGTTTGGGGTGAGGGTACTACTAAAAACATTTGAGCAGCAATAAGAGAACTTCTCTCAGTAAGATAGTTATACAGCATTCTATGATACTTGAAAGAACTGGGAGATGTTATTGATAAGTTATTGTTATCAATCTTTGAAAGATCCTCATGGATGAGAGAGGTATAGTGGAAGTAGAAAAGGAGAAATGTTCACATTTTTCAAAGAAGGAGACAGAATGGCATCTGTAAATTACAGTCCAGTGAACTTCAATTTTAATAGCATTCTGGCATGTCTTAAGGGGTGGCTATTGATCAACTAGAAAAGGAAGGAAGTATTGATCAAAAAGTCAGCATAGCTTTATCAAAAACAGTGAATACTAGACCAAATTAATTCCTTTTTTTTTTAAACTGGGTTTCTAAACTGGTAGTGGAGGGGAATTCTTTAGATATAGTTTTTAGTGATATGTTTGATGAGTCTATGCTGTCCTTGTAGACTAGATAGAATAGGTGTATAATTAGGTGGAATTGTTTGGCCCCAAAGGGTTGTCATTAATGGCTTAACATAAGTATGTAATACCCCTGAGTGATTTCTCATTTTATCAGTGACTTGGATAAAAGTCAAATCAGCAAGCATTTCTTAAGTGCTTTACTATAGGACAAGTCCTTTGCTAAGCTCTGGGGATACAAAGAAAGGAAAAAATAACCCATGCTCTTAAAATACTTCCATTCTAATGGGAGAGACATGAAAATAACTAGGTAAATACAAGCTAGATATAGAATTGTTGGAAGGTAATCTGAGAGGGGAGGGTACTAGTAGCACTGGGGGACCTGGGAGAGCCTCCTACTGGAGGAGGCAGACATATTTTTATCTGAGTCTCTAAGGAAGCCAAGAAACCAACAGATGGAGGGGAGGGAACAGAGAGCATTTCAAGCCTTGGATTTAGCCAGTGTAGAGGTACAGAGATGGAAAATGGAGTGTTGTATGAGAGGAAATACAAGTACGCTAGTATAGCTGGATCTAGCACTTTATATTTGATCCTGGAAATAATAGGGATCCACTGGAGTATATTGAGTAGGGAGGTGATGTGGTCATAACCACTCTTTATTTGGCAAGGAGCCAAGATAGAAGTCTAATAATCTAGGAGAGAGGTGATAAGGGCTTAAACTAGGTTTGTAGCTTTGTGAATGGAGAAAGGCGGAGAAGACAAAAATGACAAGATGTGTTAATGGATTGGATACAAAATGAATGAGTGAAAGTGAGGAGTCAAGGGTGACCCTGAAGTTGTAGACCTAGATCTGGTGATGCCCTTGATAGTTAATAGTGAAGCTTGGAAAGGGGGAAGGATTTGTGAGAAAGAAAATGGTTTTGTGAGTTCTATATTGAGCATTAAGTTCAAGTACTCCAAGAGACAGTTTTTCAGGAGAGAGACCAGGCCGGCACAACCTGTGGCCAGCCTATCAAATGATTTCAGGCCCTCCACATTTGTCATAGGCTGACCAAAATCCTGATTGTGCAGGCCTGTGTAAAAGCCTGCTTATCAAGTTTGCAGATGATAGAAAGTTTGAGAGGATAAGCTAACATGTTTGATATAACAGAATCTAAAAAGATCTCAAACTAAATTGGTACATTAGAAAGAGCATTCCTTACTGTGTGTGACCTTGTGCAAGTTGCTTAACCTCTCTGGGCCTCAGTCTCCTGCTTTGTAGTAAGTTAATTATATAGGTCACTTCTGTTTCTAAGTCTATGTCAGTAGAGCAGTAAGCATTTATTAAGTGCCCACTGTTTGCTAGGCACTTTGCTAAGTCCTACAGATGCAAAGAAAGGTAAAAGACAATCTCCACTCTCAAGGAGCTCATAGTCTGTTGGGATAAATGTAAAGTCTTGTCTTTGGATTCAAAAAATCATCCTCCTGCATTGAGGAAGCATTTGAAAGAGCTAGAGATTGTTCTCATTTGCAGACTTGGTTTGAGTTAGCAGTAAGAATATGCTAATGCAATCTCAGACTGCATTGAAAGTAATAGTATTCAGAACACTGTCCTGGAGTACTGTTTCTGTTTTGAGTATCATGTTTTAAGAGGAATATTCAAATGAGAACAAACAGGGTGGTGAAAGGACCTCAAGTTCATGCAGTATTGCGGTCAATTGAAGCAACTGGGAATATTTAAAGTAAAAACACTTAAAGGAAAGCATGATGACTACATTCAAGTATTTGAAGGGCTGCTGTGGAGCAGAAAGGTT
The DNA here is from genome assembly GCA_028646515.1 of Pseudochirops corinnae. Classification (NCBI taxonomy): domain Eukaryota; kingdom Metazoa; phylum Chordata; class Mammalia; order Diprotodontia; family Pseudocheiridae; genus Pseudochirops; species Pseudochirops corinnae. The sequence goes on along the minus strand of CM053591.1, from coordinate 46,728,875 downwards.
AGGTGTATTGGTTGGACCCAGAGCCAATGGATGAGATTTGCAGAAAGGGAGATTTAAGTTTGATTTAAGGAAAAATTCCCTAAAAATTGAAGCTCTCTTGAAAGAGAGTGTGTTCCCTTTTCCTGGAAGTCTTCAAGGGAAATTTAGAAGACTCCTTATGGATATTGTTCCGCCTTTTTCCCCATACTTTTCCCCTACCCCATCAAAAAATATAATATCTAGTTGTAGGGCTGGATTTCTTATTGGATGATGGTAGATGCTATAGAAGAATCAGAGGATGGAGTAATGAGAGATACTAGGCCATTGAACTTCACAGCTGATAACTTTTGAGAAAGTTGTTTCGTCAAAGTTGTCAGAAGAGAAATCTGATCGACAGATACTTTATCTGGAATTTTTGTAATTTAGGGAATGAGACATCTGTTAATGATTTGGCAGGGCCAGTGGAATATGGTTTTATATTTTGCAAATATTCATTCATTCATTTACAGAGGAGGGATATCTGAGCATATTGATAGACAACAGAGACAGAGTTAAGAGCCGAGGAGATGAAAAATGAGAAAGAATAATTAGTGAAATGAAGTCCTGGATGGGAGAAAGGAAAATGGAGTGACAACAGTTCGGGGCTCAAGGTCACAAAAGGAGGAAATTCACTTCAGCCTCTTGAAACTAGAAGGAAGCATGGATGAGAACATAGGCTTTCTTAATTTTTTCAATTTAATTTTTTTTTCACTTATCAAGTACATTATTTCTCCTTTCCTCCCCTTCCTGTCAGAAAAGAAAAAAGGGGGGAGGTTCACACCTTTTAACAAATATTAATGCATGTCTCATTCTACGTTTTTGGTCCTCTATCAGAAGGTGGCTAGCATTCTATATAATTGGTCCTCTAGAGTCTTGGTCTTACTGCATTGATGAATGTTTTCAAGTCTTTCAAAATTTGATTTTTATAATGTTATTGTTATAGTATAAATAGTTCTCTTGTTTCTACTTCACTCTGCATCAGTTCATATAAGGCTCCCCAGCTTTCTCTGAAATCATCTTTCACCATTTCTTACTACACATTAGTATTCCATTTCATTCATATACCACAATTTGTTCAGCCTTTCTCCAGGTGATGGGAATCCCCTTAGTTTCCAGTTCTTTGTCACTAAGAAAAGATCTACTAAGGGGAGAAGTGAAACTGGGAGTTTAGATGACTCCTCACTTAAGTATGAATGTGGTAATCCACTGAGAGAAGGGAAGGGTATCTAGTTGAAAGCTTTAAAAAAGGTAAGAGGTGGTTTCAGACAGCCATTCTGAGGAATATGAGAGTCATTAAGAGAGAAAAGGATTTCTATACAGCAGTAATAGCTCACTTGCAATTAAATTGCACAACTTTGTAGTGGACCTGGTTAGCACAGCTTTGTGACCTCCTTGTTGGCCCCTGAGTAGGAGTGGAGAAGGTAGATGTTGGGAACAAGAATAGTGTCATGTTGAAAAGGCCAGCATAGAATGTCAAATGGGTTGATCACCTGGGAAAATAGAGAGGAATGAAAATCTTTTAAAAGGGTATGTTTATATGTCCAAAGGGCTATAAAAAAGTGCATAACCTTTGACCCAGCAATACCACTTCTAGGGCTGTATCCCAAAGAAATCATAGAAGAGGGAAAAGCACCCGTATGTACAAAAATATTTATAGCAGCTCTTTCTGTGGTGGCAAAGAATTGGAAATCAAGGGGTTGCCCATCAATTGAGGAATGTCTAAACAAGTTGTGGTATGTGAATGTAATGGAATACTATTGTGCTATAAGAAATGAGGAGCAGATGGACTTCATAATAACCTGGAGAGACTTATATAAACTGATGCTGAGTGAGGAGAGCAGAACCAAGAGAACTTTGTACACAATTACAGACACTGTGTATATGTGTGATAACTAACTTTGATAGCCTGCCTCCCCTCAGCAATACAAAGTTAGAAGACAGCTCCAAAAGACTCATGATGGAGAGGGTTATCGACATCCAGAGAAAGAACTACAGAGTCTGAATGCAGATTGAAGCAAACTACTTACTTTCTCTCTTTTGTGTTTTGTTTCATTTTGTCCCTTCTTTCTCATTGTTCACTCCATTGGTTATAATCCTTCTTTACAACTTGACTAATGTTCAATGTGAAGGTACTTGTAAAACCTATATTTGATTATATGCCGCCATGGAGGGGAATGGGAGGAGGAGAGGGAGAAAATTTGAAACTCAAGGGATTGTGCAACTGAATGTTGTAAACTAAAAGTAAATAAATACATTTAAATTTTTTTTAAAGGATATGTTTATAAGACATCAGGTAGTAGAAGGACAAGAGGTTGGATTAGAGAGGAGTATAATCATAGCCTTGTTAGTCAGTATTGTTTGCATATTGACTCTGATATGAGGACTCCCTAAAAAGCAGCATGATGTAGTGGATAATGTGCTAAACTTGAAATCAGGAATAACTGGGTTTAGATCCTCCCCTCTCATTCTACTTAGTTATGTGACTACAAACAAACCATTTAATCTCTTTGAACCACAAATGACTCTTAAGACTGTAAACTACAGAAGAGTTTTGACCTGTGTGAGTGGAGAGAATTCTTGAAATTATAGGTCCTTGACATACTGACTTTTGAACACTTCCTTCCATGTTATTCATAAAAGTCTGGAAGTTACCTTAAAGTTTCCTATGTACCTAAGCATGATAATTTTTTTCAGGTTACTAACAGTTTTTATAGTAACTTTCCTAGGCCTGTTTCATACTGCACTTTCAGCAGCCTCAATCTTGAGTACTTCTGTTAGTGTTAACTCACTGACATTAAAACCCTTAATAATAGCCTATTAACAGAATTCTTTTACTGTTATGCTTGTTCTATGTTAAAAGTGGCTCATTAGTTCAGATTTTTCCTCACTGCTTGCACTGCAACATTTATCTATGTCTAGTCAGAACTGCTATACCTCTGAAGCACCTACCTTTATCTTTCTTAATAGCTTCTATCAGATTTCCCCCTTGTATCTCACAAGGTACATCCTTTGCAAGACCACATTTATCTTTTTCCTAGGTTCTTAGATTTACAGCTGGAAAGGAAACTTGGAAGTTATGTTGTCTAACTCTTTGTGTTTTGCTTAAGATAAGGAAAGGGTGTCTCAGAGAGGTTAAATGATTTGCTTCATTTCTCAGGGATGGTAATTGTTAAGTCCAGGATTAATATGTCCATAATTTTTTAAACATTCTTTTGGTATCTCTCCTATCTGAGATGTTTTTTAAAAAAACAAACAAATGAAAAGCTTTCAAGATTGTAACAGTTTTCTACATAGATTTCTTTATGTAATTTGTATTGTGCAACTGCTCATCCTGATTTAAAATAGTGGGAAATAATACATATCAGTATTTCCCAAATATTCGTAGTTATCAACCTCTGCAGAATGAAGCCGAGTATAGTCTCAGAAGTTTTGGGTTTTGGTTTTTTTTCCCCATGCTACTGAACTAATGTAAAAGAGTTGGAGTCTATTTACCTTCCAAATACTATGTGCACATAGTGAGGTTTTTTCAAAGAAATTGTAGCCATTTCTCTCCCTAGCCAAATTTTCACTTTGTTATATGTGTGAAGATTAGTAACTTTAATTTTTTTTTCTCATTTACAGACCCCAAATTTGAAGAGGCACCTAAACCCTAGTCTTTTGAGGATTAAGTGTGGAGTGTATATTGCTGTTTGACTATTTGTCATGAATTAGTTGTGTGACTAATCAATAGTAACAATAAATTTTAATTTTGCTTTCACCAAATACTCATTCCATTAATTATGTGTCTATATTTGGATAGATTGGACAGGTTTGGTTTTTTTTTTCCAATTCTTTGCACTTTGTAACACCAATCAAGGCAACACACCTGAGGACTGCTGCTGTGAATAATTTTAAGGGTCTAATCGCATAGTATAATGAACTCTCTGTTTATTCAGCAATAAACTAAACATTGTTCAATAAAGTAAAGCATAACATTCATGTGTTATGAATCCTTAAGCAACATCCTTAAGCAAAACATATCATCTAATATATAGAGATAGATAGATAGATATCATACCACTCAGTATGTTATATGGCACATAGATATATCATTGCATTCAGTAGCATTCTCCAAAATATTTGTTTGCACAATTAGGGTCATATTACACAGTATATATCATTGCATCCCTAAAGTCAAGGGGGTCCCAGGCTAGGATTTTCCCTAGCACAACACATCCTTAAGGGCTAACAGAAAATACCACACCCTCCATCCCTAAGTCACAGTAAGTCACAATCTCCTCAATCAATACACAGTGTCCAAGTAAAATCCTCTCTTATCTTGACCTGGGGCTGACTTCCAAACCTCATGACTCTTCTTCTGTGGGCTGCTAACCTCTCTGACTCTTGCCTGGATACACACATAAGCAGCTGTCTGTTCCTGCTCCTTGACTCAGCTCACAGGGACTATTCCACTCCAAGTTCTTGCTTCCACCTGACATCAAGCTTCAGGGGCTCCTGCCTGCAGCTTCTGTTTCTAGGAAAACAAAGCTTAACAAGGTTATACCAGCATTTATACACATTACTAGCACAATCATCTCAATTCACTTTAACAGCTCTTAAAAAGGAGCTTAAGGTAAGTCTCCTTTCTATGGGTGGATCTCCGCTCTTAAGCTCAATTCACCCATAAAGACCAACAGGGCTTCTAAGATAATTAAAACAGACTAACAGGACTTGTGTCTGAGAAATTAACAGACCTATAGACAGGGCTTCTATCATCAATAGAAAGAGCCCCGACATTACAAACATTTTGTTAGGTCTCCCCACAAGCAAGTTCCCCTAGCTCTTTCACAATGGCTTGTCTCAGCTTTGCTTCTCTCTCCAGTCTGTTCTCTCCCTCTGAGGCAGCAATACAGTATATACTATTTTCAATCAAAGGCACTTGATTAGCTAAAAATCCAGAAAAACAGCAAAAAATACTACTTTGCTTGTGGTTACACACCTGCAGTAATTCTCAGTAGCTTTTATCTTCTGTTACATCTCAGATCAACAGAAGTTCAACACCTCTGATATCAGAAGCTAATCAATTTACATAAAATGTAAAAATGGGATTATGGGTGGGGGTGGTCAAGGAAGTGGAAGGTCTCATGAAGGTATGAAAATAGTAGAATACATATGGAACCACATTTAACAGGTTCTTAACCTGGGGTCTGTGAACTTTTAAATATATATACTTTGATAATTGTATTTCAACATAACTGATTTAATTTTTAGTTTCTTGTATTTTGTTTTATGCATTTAAAAACATCATGAGAAGGGGGTTCATAGGCTTCACCAGATTGCCAAAGGGGGGGGGTCCTTGGCACAAAGAAAAAAAGCATAGGGACCTCATATAAAAGACTGCTTTGGACACGTGATCATACCACCAAGACAACATTATAGGGTACTTAACCAGGAAATGGTCACACTACTATGGAAAATAAAAAATTCATCTTAACCAAAATTTAAAATGTGATCTGAAATGATGGTCTTCACCTTAACGAAACCTATGGCAGTGAAGCCACAGTGTAAAATTTGCTTTGACAACTATTTGATAGTCTTGCAAGCATGGATGCATGCACGCACACATGCACACACACAGGAGACTTGGACTTGTCATAACCACATTTGTTTCATTTTTCCTTGATTTTCTATTGAATCTTGAGCTGATTTTTTTTTTTTTTTTTACAAACCTCTGAACCACCTACTGAAAAATATGGGAAGGGGCTATGTCTCTTGGTTTCAGCACCCTATTCTTTTTTTCTAACTCTACCCCAAGGATTCCAAATTTTCAAGTAACAGTTCCTACTATCCTTTTCAGAAGGTCTCTCTCAAGGCTTTCTTTGCTCTACAGAAGCTTGTGTGACATTGTTGACTCTGGAGTCTACCTTTGGCAGTCTGGGGAATCGTGGCCTTTCTCAGGTTGTGGGAGTTTTATATGCCTTCCCATGAATGTATTTGGTCCCAAAAATGTGTACTGCTTTCGTATTCCTGGAAGAACTCAGACACTGGTAGGGCCCTTCACTGGCTTCATTTGCTGTATTCCATAGGAAAGAACCAGAGATATATCTGGAAGTATTTAGATTGTTTAATGAGGCAGCTAAAGACGAATTGGTGCCCCATACTATATTGTCTGTCCCTCAAGTTCTCCCATATTCATTACCCAAAAAACTACAAAGGACCAGTTCTCTGGGGGACCTACTAGTAAGAAAAAATAGTAATCTCATTTCCAGCAAGTATGTTAAGCAAGGAGAAATTTCAGTGACCACAGAGAAATGTATTTTTTGGCCAAGTTCCTTTAAAAAAGTTATCCTGATAATTCAGACCAGTTTCCCTCAGAATAGATTCCTCAAGAAATATATCTCCACTCTTCAGATTATCTGGGAGGATGGAGTATGTTCAGGATGGATAGGAATAAAATAAAGCTTAATGTGTTTAAGAGAGATGTTCAATTTGATTCACTTCTAGGATAGGCACTCAAATTAGGCAGAAAGTAAAAACATCTAGCAGTGCTTAAGAACAGGAGAATATAGTCACAGTTATCTTTGGAAAATTGGAAAGGGATTGTTCCATTCTATTGTTCCAGCTTGGTAAAAGGGGAAAGGATGGAATCTAAACTATACCAGTGGACTTATATTTTTTTCCTGTAAAATTCTATAATATTAAAGGAGTTTGGGTAATCATCTAGAAAAAGAAGCATTGATTTGAAAGAACTACCAAGACTTCAACAAGAACAGAACATGCTGGAATAGATTCATTTCCTTTTTTTGACAGTGTTACAAATCTAGTACTTCAGTGAAATGCTTTAGGTAAGGTTTACCTAGCAAAACATTTGATGAAAATTATCATGGTATTCTGGTGGAAAAGACGGAGAGATGTGGGCTGACTGTAATTAGATAGTTTTGGACCTGGATGAAAGGCTGAACCTAAAGACAAGCCATTAATCAACTGATCAGAGTAAGGAATCAAGGATAGTGCAGATGTTGTGTCTGCCAAGGATGGGCCTTTCTTGAAGTCTCTCCCTGAGGAGTGTATGAGTTGTTTGGCAGGTGAGGTCAATTAATAAACTAACAAAGTTGGGAATAAAAATTGGAGAGGTAAAGATGGTAACTCGTAAATAGCCCCACTGTAGAAATTGAGCCATTAGGTCGTTCTCTTTGCTCATGGATATGCTTTGTGTTGGTATATGTTGACAAAGGCTCAGAAGACCTACCCCCAAGCTCTTTATTTTTTTTAAAATTTATTTTGAACTTAAACACCAAAAACAAACAAAATGTGGTAGGGCCAGGGTTCTCCCATTTTCCTCTAATAGGGATTCCTTTTTCATATAAGGCAACAAAGCTGTCTCTGGGACTTGATTGACTTGTCTCTTTTGACAAAGCTTCCTGGTTACTTAGGGCATAAAAAAAGTCCTTTCCACATGGAAATGACCCTTCTGACTTGGTGAAATACTGGTGACTACTTGAGTTACTCTGCCCTGGTGACCAGATATGTTTCCATATAAAAAATGATGGGACCATGCTTCCTAAGGACCATTGTATCCTTGTAAACACATCCTTACTGTTAAGGCAAAATAAACCTATTGTTAACTGATCAGTGAATTCTTCATTGGTCCCAACCTAATATTAGGTCTGCCTCTAACAGCATTTCCATATACACAGGAAAAACAACAAAGGACAGCATATGAAATTGTGAATCTCCTTTTCAGGCTACCTGCTTTTCTGGTGCTTTGTTATGAACTAATGTTCTCTTCTGTTCATTAAAATTTTTTTCAATGGCTTTTTCCCCTTCTGTATTGCTGTTGTATTACAGTACTGCTAACTCCCCACAACCTTCCCTAAACAAAAAAAAATGAGAGGAAGTGGGGGGAAAACCCTTGTTATAAACAAACAGTTTAACAAAGAAATTTGTGCAGTATATGCTTATTTCATCACCTCTTTGTCAGGGAGTACAGTTTCAAAGCTATTTTTCTTTAAAACTTTGACATCACTATAAATTTTTCTGTTTCTGTTTAATACACTTTACTGAAGATTCATTTCTTTTTAAAAAATTCTTATAGAGTATGATAATTACTTTTGTTTACCACAGTGCCTTAGATTCTAGTTCTTTCTTCCTTATAATTCCCTTCCCCACAACAGGATCAGGAATGTTTTGCTCGTGACTGTTCCTTCCCTAGGCAACTAGTTGGTGCAGTGGGTTGAGCTCTGGGCCTGGTATTAGGAAGACCTGAGTTCAAATGTAACCTCAGACACTTGCTATCTTTGTGACTCTGGACAAGTCATTTAATCCTGTGTACCTCACTTTTCTCATCTGTAAAAATGAGCTTGAGAAGGAAATGGCAAGCTACTCCAGTATCTTTGCCAAGAAGATCCCAAATAGAGGTCACAAAGAGTTGAACAAGACTTGACTGAACAACAGCAATAACTTCCCTCTCTGGTTTTATTCTCTCTAAATCCCTTCACCCAGCCCTCATTCCCACTGGTGTACTTGTTAAGTGTAAGTATTTCTACAACAGATTGTGTATGTGTGGTGTTCAACCCTCCTTTTTCCATTTTAGTTAAGAATGAGGTTCTGATGCTCATGTTTCTATGTACTTTTTGCACAGCCCAATCATAAGAAATAGTAAATTCAGTCTCTTTCACCTTTCTACACTAGTGTACTTTTCACTCCCTCTTCTCTTTCCTAATTTAAAAACCTCATAATGGAATTAATCTACAGGACATCTTATTTTAGTCTTATTTAATTTTCCTAGATATCCTCTGAAGACATTAAAGTTCTGAAGGACTGTTTTTTCCCTCCCCAATTAGAGTATAAGCACTACATCATCATATAGTTCCATTAAGGATCCATTTGTTCACCACCGATAAGATTATATTCAGCTTTTAAAGATAAATTATTCTTGATTTTAAAAGTATATCTTTTGCCTTTTGGAATATTATATCCCAAATCTCTTATAATAAAAAATTCCAGATCTTGTACGATCCTCACTGGATCTTTGGAACTTGAACTGCTTCTGTCTGTAAGATTCAGACATTTTTTCTTTTGATATAAAGGAGCTCTGGATATTGGGATTTTTTCATTTTTCATTTTCTTTCAGAAATTGATCATTGGATTCTTTCTATCTTCATTTTGCTCTCTTTCTAAGAGATCTAAACAGTTTTCATTTATGATTTCTTGAAGTATATATAGTGTCCAGAATTTTTTTTCTAGTCATGGTTTTCAGGAAGTCCACTGGTTTGTTTTTTTTTAATTTTAACATTCTTTTTTAAAATTTTGAATTTTAAATTATCTCCCTCTAGCCCCTCCCCCCAAAATTGAGAAGGTAAGTAATATATCAATTACACATACAAAGTCATGTAAAATATTTCTATATTATCCACATTGCAAAAAGAAAAAAAAGACAAAAATAAAAAAATTTGCTTCAATTTGTGCTGAGTTTATCAGTTTTCTTTGGAGGTAAATGGCATTTTTCATTATGAAGTTTTTGGAATTATCTTTGGATAATTGAATTGATTAAAATATTTAAGTTTTTGACAGTTGATTATTGCTTTTTGTTTGTTTTTACATTTTGGAGGGGTGAAGGCAGGGCAGTTGGGGTTAAGTGAATTGCCCAAGGTCACACGGCTAGTGTTAAGTGTCTGAGGCCAGATTTGAACTCAGGTACTCCTGACTCCTGCGCCACCTAACCACCCCGTCAGTTGGTCATTGTTACAATACTGCTATTACTGTGTATAATGTACTCTTGGCTCTGCTCGTTTACCTTTGTATCTGTTCATATAAGCCTTCCCAGGTTTTTCTGAAACAATCCTTATCATTTCTTACAGCACAATAGTATTCCACCACAATCATATACCATAGCTTGTTTAGTCATTCAATAATTAACAGACATCCCCTCAGTTTTCTATTCTTTGCCACCACACACACAAAAAAAACCCTACAAATATTTTTGTATATTTAGATCCTTCTTCTTTGATCTTTTTGGGATAGAGAGCTAGTGGTGATATTGCTGGGTCAAAGGATATGCGTTGTTTTTTAGCCCTTTGGGTGCAATTCCAAATTATTATCCAGAATGGTTAAAACAGTTCAATAATGCATTAATATGCCAATTTTTCCACCTTCTCTCTGGTACTTGTTATTTTCCTTTTTTGTCACGTTAGCCAATCTGATAGGGATGAGGTGGTACCTCAGAGTTGTTTTAATTTGCATTTCTCTAATCAATAGTGATTTAGAGCATTTTTTTTTCATATGACTATTGAGAGCTTTGATTTCTTCTCAAAACTGCCTCTTTACATCCTTCATATATCCTCTTTATATCTATTTGTCAATTGGGGAATGGCTTTTATTTTTATAAACTTGGTTCATTTCCCTATATATTTGAGAAATGAGGCTTTTATCAAAGAAATTTGCTTTAAATTTCCCCTTCCCTCCAAGTTTCCTGCTTGCTTTTTAATTTTGCCACATTAATTTTGTTTGTGAAAATCCTTTTTAATGTCACGTAATCAAAATTATCCATTTTATGTCACATGATCCTCTCTATTCTTATTTTTTTGCTTTTTGTAGGGCAATTGGGGTTAACCAACTTGACCAAGGTCAGTCACACAGCTAGTAAGTGTTAAGTGTCTGAGGCTGGATTTGAACTCAGGTCCTCCTGACATCAGGGCCAGTGCTCTATTTACAGCGCCACCTAGCCGCCCCAATCCTCTCTCTTTCTTGATTCATAAACTCTTCCCTTTTCCACAGATTTGACATGTTCCACTAATTTTCCTATAATCCACTAATTTGCTTGTGATATGTCTTTATGTCTAAGTCCTGTATCCATTTTGATCTTTTCTTGACATACTATGTGAGATGTTAATTTCAGTCAAAGTGCTTTCAAGTTTTCTCAGAAATTTTTGTCAACAAGTAAGTTCTTACCCCCAAAACTTAGATCTTTGGATTTATAGATTACTAGGTTAATATGGTCATTTATTACTGTTTATTGTATATGTAATCTATTCCACATTGGGTAGTAGGTGGCACAGTGGACAAAGTGCTGTCAGTGTAGTCAGGAAGACCCATCTTCCTGAGTTCAAATCTGATCTATTCTTTGCCACCACATTTACTAGCCTTGTGACTCTGGGCAAGTCACTTAATCCTGTTTGCCTCAGTTTTCTCATGTGTAAAATGACTTAGAAAAGGAAATGGCAAGTCACTCCAGTTTCTTTGCCAAAAAAAGTCCCAAATGGGGTCAAAATGAGTCAGATATGACTGAAACAACTCAATGACAATCTATTCCACTGATCAACCACTCTTTTTCATAGCCAGTTCCAGATTATTTTCATGATTACCACTTTATAATATCATTTAAAATCTGGCTTCCTTCCTTCATATTTTTTTTTCATTGATTCCTTTGATATCCTTGACTTTTTGTTCTTCTAAATCAGCGGTTCTCAACCTGTGGGTTATGTTCAATTTGTAACAATGAAAATATATCCTGCATATCAGATAGATTCATAACAGTAGCAAAATTACAGTTATGAAGTAGCAACGAAAATAATTTTATGGTTGGGGGTCACCACAACATGAGGAACTGTATCAAAGGGTCGCGGCCTTAGGAAGGTTGAGAACCACTGTTCTAAATGAATTTTCTTATTTTTTATAGCTCTATAAAATAATTGATTGGTATGACAGTAAATAAATAAATTAATTGAGGTAGAATTGTCATTTTTATTTCACTGCCTTGGGCTACCCATTATTAATTACTATTTCTCTGGTTGTTTAGATGTCTTTTGTGGTAAGAAAAATGTTTTGCAATTGTGTCCATATAATTCCTAGGTTTGTCTTGGTAGGTAGACTCCCAAGTATTTTGTACTGTCTGCAGTTATTTTAAATGGAATTTCTCTTTCTAACTCTTTCTGCTGGATTTTGCTGGTAAGACATAGAAATAGTGATGATTTATTTGGGTTATTTTATATCCTGCAATTTTGTTAAAGTTGCAAATTGTTTCTAGTTGATTCTCTAGGATTCTTTAAGTATACCATCATATCATTTATAAAGAGTAGTAATTGTTTTATTTCCTTATAGCCTATTCTTATTCCTTCAATTTCTTATTCTTATTTAATTGCTATAGCTAACATTTCTAGTACAATATTGAATAGTAGTGGTCATAATGGACATCCTAACTTCACCCCTAATCTTATTGGGAAGGCTTCTAGTTTATTCCCATTACAAAAAAAATGCTTGTGTTTTGCTTTAGAGAGAAATTACTTATCATTTTAAGACAACTCCATTTATTCCTATGCTTTATAGTGGTTTTTTTTTAATTAGGAATGGCTATTGTATTTTTTCAAAAAATTTTCTGCATCTATTATAGTATGCTTTTTGTTATTTTTGTTATTGATATGATCATTTATGTTTATAGCTTTCCTTATATTGAATCAGCCCCACATTCCAGGTATAAATCCCAACTAGTCATTATACATAATCTTTGTGAGATATTGCTGAAAGCACTTTGGTAGTTTTTTTTATTTAAAACTTTTCATGGATATTTAGTGGGAAAATTGCTCTATAGTTTGCTTTCTATGTTTTTGCTCTCTCTGGCTTAGATATCAAAACCATATTTGTTTTATAGAAGGAATTTGGTAGGACTCCTTTGCCTGTTTTTTCCAAATAGTTTATGTAACATTGGAATGAATTGTTCTTTAAATGTTTGTGAGAATTCACTTGTAATTCCATCTGCTACTGGTGGGTTTTTTTTTTTAGGAAGCTCATTTATGACTTATTCAATTTCTTTTTCTGAGATAAGAAGTCTGTTTCTTTTTCTGTTAATCTGGGCAATTTATATTTTATTATTTATATATTTTTATTTTTATAAATATTCTTCCCTTTCTCTTAGATTATCAATTTTATTGGCCTGTGATTGGGCAAAATATCTCCTAATAATTGCTTTAATTTCATCTTCATTGGTGGTGTATTTACCTTTTTATTTTTGATACTGGTAATTTTTCTTCTTTAAAAAGTCAAATTAATGTGTGTGTGTGTGTGTGTGTGTGTGTGTTTTATAAAACCAGTCCCTAGGTTTATTTATTTTTAATTTAATTTTACTTTTAATACTAATCATCTTTCCTTTGATTTTCAGGATTTTTACTTTGGTATTTAATTGGAGATTTTTAATTTGTTCTTTTTTTTTTTTTAGTTACATACCCCAATTCATTGATCTTCCATTTCTTTTTCAAAAGTGAATATAAACATTTAAAGATGTAAGTCTAACTCTAAATACTGCTTTGCTTACATCCCACAAATTTTGGTATGTTGTCTCATTGCTATCATTCTCTTTAATGAAATTATGGATTATTTCTATGATTTGTTCTTTGACTCACTCATTCTTTAGTTTTAGTTTATATAGTTAACAATTAATTTTTTATCTATGTTTCCAAACCCTTTATTAATTGTAATTTTTATTGTATTATAGTCCAAAAAGAGTGCATTTAATATTACTACTCTTCTGCATTTGTTTGTGGAGTATTAATGCCATAACAGATGGTCAGTTTTTGTGAAGGTGCTATGTACAGTTGAGAAAAAAGTGTATTCATTTCTATTCTCATTCAGTTTTCTCCAGGGGTCTATCATATCTAAGTTTTCTAAAGGTCTATTCATCTCTTTAACTTCTTTCTTATTTATTTTATGGTTATATTTATTGAGTTTTGAGAGAGGAAAGTTGAGGTCCTCCACTAGTACAGTTTTACTCTGTATTTCCTCCTGTAATTCATTTAACTTCCTTTAAGAATGTGGATCCTATACCATTTTATGCATATATGTTTAGTATTAACATATTACTTCATTGTCTGTCATACCTTTTAGCAAAATGTAGTTTCCTTGCTTCTCTCTTTTGATTAGGTCTGTTTTTTGCTTTTGCTTTATCTGAGATTATGATTGCTAGCCATGCCACATTTACTTCAGCTGAAGTATAATAGATTTTGTTACAGCTCCTTAATTTAACTCTGTTTCAAATCCATTTCTTTTAAACGATGTATTGTTGGATTCTGGTTTCTAATCCATTCTGTTATTTCTTTCTGTTTTATGGGTGAGTTTATCCCATTCACATTCACAGTTATGATTACTAACTGTGTACTTCTCTCTATCCTATTTTCCTCTGTTTAGTGTTCTTTCTCTTATATTATCTTCTTCCTTCTCAGATGTCTGTTTTGGTTTTAGCTAATGACTCCTTTAATCTGCCATTCCTCTTATCACCTACCCTTTCTCTTATCCCCTTCCCCTCCTACTTCCCTGTTGGGTAAGAGTTTGTATATATATTCTTCCTTCTTTGAGTCCGTTCACATGAGACCAAGATTCAAGCATTGCCCCTCCCACCCTCATTTCCCCTCCATTGTAAAAGCTATTCCTTGCATGCCTCTTTTATGTGAAATAATTTCCCCCATTCTTCTTTTCCCTCCCCCCTTCATTTTATTTTTTAGATATCATTCCAACATATTCAACTCACATTCATATCGTCTATGCATACTCCTTCTAACTGCCTTGATAATGAGAAAGTTCATAAAAGTTACAAGTATCATCTTTCCATGTAGGAATGTAAAAAGTTTAACCTTTGGGATGGCTAGGTGGTGCAATGAATAGAGCACTGGCCCTGGAGTTAGGAGGACCTGAGTTCAAATCCGATCTCAGACACTTAAGTGGAGTTTCTAAACAGGGTCTGGTCCTGAGTCCAGTACCCCATAATCTCTTTCTGAGTAGTTGTCCAATCTCCTTCCTATGTCCAGGCTGAGATCTCCTGAAACTGCTGCTGTTCTTGCAGCCACCTCTAAGGCCTACAGCTGGTGTTGCCCCCATGCCAACTCTTGGCCAGCCCTTACCCCAGTCACAGCCCTCTCCTTCTATTCACCTAAATTTTGGGGCTGGTAAAATGTCTCAGCCTGATCTTTTGTTGACTATGCTGCACTAGAATTCAATTTGAGGAGTTATTTTAAAATTATTTGTAAGGACTTGTTGGAAAAACCTGGCTATAATACCTCCAATATACTACCATCTTGGCTTCCAGTGATTCTTAAATTATCTTGCCTTGACTTGATTGCTAGGTCAGTTGTTTTTTATGTTGGATACCTTACATTTTCTCCTGTTTTTTTTTGTTTGAATGTTTTGATTTTGTTCTAATATTTCTTGTTTCAAGATATCATTGATTTGGGGGGGCATATTCTGTTATTCAAGGAGTCCATTTCATGGGTAAGATTTTTCTACTTTGTCTCTTAAGCTATTTTCTTTATAATTCTTTCTTCCACACTGTCATTTAATTTACCTCTTGCTTCTTTTCTTCTGGTATCATATATATTTTTTTGTGGAATATCTGTTTTTCTTTTGAATCTTGATTTTTATGAATTTACTCTCCTTTTGGATGATCACAAGATTTGCAATAATTTTTTATATTGGGTAGTGTTTTCTTTGACTTATCTTCCTAGCTTTAGTACTGAATTGGATCAAGATATATCACTCAATATGTTTTTGGGTGGATGTATGTTAATGGAATAGGAAGATCTTCCCTGCCCATTAATAGGCCTATGTGACCTACTTTGAGCTGTGACCCAGCTCACAGCTGTGATATAGCCTGAGTCACATGGAGCCCAGTGTGGGAGGAGTTTGCCCAGTCAAGCAGAGAGTGAGACTGAAACAGAGCAGGAGAGGCAGAGCAGTGGGCAAAGGGAGTAACTTGCCTAGGGGAACTTATTTGTGGGGAGGTCTAATAGAAAGAATGCTTAAGATGTTGGTGCTCTCTGGATTAGTGATAAGTACCTTGTTAAATCTTAACCTCCTGGTATCCTAATAGTGATGTTCCAAATAAATATTTTAGCTTTCCCTTTGAGGGAGAGAGTTCATTATATTTTGTGAAATTACACTGGAAATACATATGTATATTCATAGCAGCTGCTATTGGTATTATAGTGGAGTAATTGTCCTAGGTCTCTTGGGTTCTGGTGCTAACCTCCACCTTCTGGAATTAGACTCCTAGGATCTTTAAGGTTTATAGTGTTGGATCTTTAGGATTCTTTCAAGACAAAATTCTAAGGATCTGGCATCCTTAGGTACCTAGGCTAATCTGATTTCAGCACTGGTTGCTGCTGATCCCCAAGAACCTGATGTAAGTTTAAAAGCACCCTCAGGCTTTCTTAGGGTGTAGGAGGGAATCTGCATTTGCTTCCATTGGAGAGAGAGAGCCCTGCAAGCTAAAAATGTTGCTGTCTTGTCTCTGGTGCCCCTGTGCTTGTCTTAGTTTTGTTTTTGATTCCCTTTTTCTACTATCTATAGGCTGCTGGCTTAATTTTTAATCCAAGTATAGTGTGGAAGAAGCCATTTACAGTAATATCCCATTAAATGTTTTAATTATTCATCCTGACTAAGCTCCATACTCAAGGTCAGTTGCAAAACCTGTAGTGTTCTTTTAATTTATTGTCTTGTGGCTTTCCTATAATATTTCTCACCATTTTTGTGCTTTATGTTTTCTGTATCTCTACTATTGCCTTATTTACAGTGTCCACAGTTATATTAAAATTTTCTGCTATATAGTCTACACCATTGATTCTATTGTTTTATTTCAAAATTTTCTTTAAGAGCTCCAAATCTCTTCCTCAAATCCTCCTTTTTTAAATTTAACTTCTCCACTACTATTAGTGCTAGTCAAATTTTTACTTCTGGGGGTCTAGTTGTTACTGCAGTATTATCACTAGAGATTTTTCTTCTTCTTCTTCCTTTTTGCTCCTTTTTGTTTATTCACTTTTTCAGTTCCCTGCTGAGTATTTTTCTAAGGTTTTCTTTGTACATATCTCTCCTTCTCTTTCCTTTTAAAAAAGTTTTACTTGGAAGATTTCATGCTATTTTGAGGTGATGGGTAGAGGACCAAGGAGGAATTTGGCTTAGATATACCCATTCAATGATATTTCTAGAAATCTCTCAATGTAATTTTTTGAAGTAAATGTGCAAAAGAAACCATATATATAATATACACACACGCGCGCATGCACACACACACACACACTCACACACAGTCTTATCCTGTTTAGTTTTCAACCATACTATGAGAGTCTAATAATAATCCTTTTACTTTAAGTCAGAGGAGATAGAATTTTGTATTATTATATTTTATATTTTATATTTAAGTACCTTCATTAAACCACTCACCCCTCTCTCATAATCAGTGTTGTCAAACCTAACATAATCACAAATCCAGCACAGGAAAGGCAAATGTGTTACTTTGAGTTTTCTAATGGTTTTTAAATAAATATTTATTGTAAAGACAGACAGAGAGAAGCATATCAGGCAAGGTGTTAAAATCATACCTCCCTAATTTGGAACTATGGCCCAAAGGGCAGTTAAACTGTGCATACTCTTTGATCCAGCAATACCACCACTAGGTCTGTATCTCAAAGAGATAATAAAAAAGGGAAAAGGATGTATATGTACAAAAATATTTATAGTAGCTCTTTTTGTGGTGATAAAAAAAACTGGAAATTGAAGGGGTGCCCATCAATTGGGGAATGACTGAACAAGTTGTGGTATATAAATGTAATGAAATTGCTCTATTGTTCTATAAGAAATGATGAGCAGGCAGATTTCAGAAAAACCTGAAAAGATTTACATAAACTGGTGCTTATTGAAATGAGCAGAACCAGGAGAACACTATACACAGTAACAAGAACATTGTGCAATGATCAACAATGATACATTTAGCTCTTCTCAGCAATACAATGATCCATGTCAATTACAAAAGATTCATGATGGAAAATGCTATATACATCCAGAGAAAGAACTATGGAGTGTGAATGCAGTTTGAAGCATTACTATTTTCACTTTCTTTCATGGCTTTTCCCTTTTTTCTGTTTCTTCTTTCACAACATAACTAATGTGGAAATATGTTTAACATGACTGCATATGTATGAACTATATCAGATTGTTGTCATGGGGAGGAGGGAAGGAAGGGAAGAAGAAAAATTTAAAACCCAAAATCTTATAAAAAAATGAATGTTGGGGGGAGTGGAGCCAAGATGGCGGCATAGAAGCAGCAAGGTTTCGCAGCTTGCATATAGCCACTTCAAATACCCATAAAATATGACTCTAAACAAATTTTAGGGGTCCAAAATTCACACAAAAAATCCAGAAAAACACATCTCCTGCCGAAGGCAGCTTGGCAAGAAGGGTCCATTGCAGCATGCTGGGAGCCAAAACCAGCCCATCATGAAATCGCAGCTTGGCCCCAGGGTGGCCAGGACGAGCCGCAGCTGGAGCTTTCAGATGAGTGGATCAGCGGCAGCACTGGCAGTTTCCAGAATTATCAAGCCATAAGAAACAAGGACTAAGTGAAAGGTCAGTGGAACTCAGCTAAATTTGGGGGAGAAAAGCGGTTCAGCCAAACTGTCTCCAGGGCAAGGAAGCAGCAGAAGCAGCAGCCCTGCAGCCACCTCCATGTGGCTGCTTCAGAGCTCCCAGCCTGCAGACTGCAGGGAGGCCAAGTGATTGTTCAGAGGCTAAGTGCTCTTGCGTTGAGTGGCCTGGATCCAGATCATGGTCTTGGGTGGTGGTCCTAGGGTGCGTTTTCAGTGAGCCAAAGTTGGTGGGGGCTGCAGTAGCCTCCTAATAGCTCCCGCAGCTGTGAAAAGCCCAGCAATTTGGGATACAGCTTTCCCTCTTGGAAGCAAAGTTCCACAGAGCTAAAATATCAAGTAATTTACTGGCAACATGAGCAGGCAAAGGAAGCAAAGTAAGAACAGCAACCGACCTCTAGAATCCTTTTTTGAGGACAAAAAGGAACAAAGTATGGAACAGGAGGAAGACAACACAGTCAGAACTCCTGCACCAAAAGCTTCCAAGATGAAGATTGCCTAAAAGCCATAGATCAGCTTAAGAAGGATTTTGAAAACCAAATAAGAGAAATGGAGGAAAAATTGGGAAGAGAAATGAGTATGATGCAAGAAAATCATGAAAAGAGAGTCAACAACCTGACTGAAGAAAATAACACCTTAAAAAACAGATTAACTCA
>CM053591.1:46676008-46709324 GCA_028646515.1 Pseudochirops corinnae | reverse complement strand
TCAAATACTAGAGAGGTCATGATAAAATTTTAGCCAAAATTATCTTTCTAATTTCATTACATAGTTTTAGTTAAATGTAAGACAAAGCACAGTTTTTTAAATATCATTTTTTAATAATTTGTTTTAACAAACAGTGGTTTGGGTATATCTCAAAGTAAGAAGTCTTCTAAATTACAAAGGACTTTGTGTGCTTGAAATCCTAAGGGTAGAAAAAAGCAAGTTTAATTATATTATATCACTTAATTTAACAAATATATAATTACTAGCTATGCAAATAACTTGTTTACAAATCTGTATCCTTTTTTTTAAGTAAAAAGTCCAAAAGAGGCATCTAGGTGTTTCAGTGGAAAGAGTGTTAGAAATTGAGTCAGGAAGATACAAATTCAAATTCAGTCTCAGACACTTAATAGCTGTGGAATTTTTAGGTCAGGTCATTTACCGCTGCCTGACTCAGTTTCCTCATCTATAAAATGGTGATAAGGAAAACACCTAATTCCCAGAGTTGTTGAGAGAATAAATGAGAGAATATTTGTGAAATATTTTGCAAACCTTAAAGTGCTATGTAAATACTAGCTATTATTATTACAAAATAGTATCATTTAACTAAAATGTATCCTAGTGTTGCATTTTTATGATTTTAATTAAAGAAAAACAAAAAGCATCATGAGTCAAGGGCTTCTAAAACTGTTGATTGGAATAGACTTGCAAATAGTAGCATGGGAACAGTCTACTTTAGTAATCCTCCATATCTGTTTCCTTCCTTTTGTCTTATCAGTTAAAAAGGTCTGCATAAACCAATTATTCATTTGTCATCAGATACATGAGTTGAAAGGTAATATGGCAGCCACATGGCACAATCCCATACCTAATGCATGATGTGAAAGAAGATTATACACACTAGGGCTAACTGTGCCTTTTTGATCATCCTAGAACAAATTTATTCCCTCTTCAACACGACAATTCCTCACATATCTGAAGGTAGTTATGTTTCTCATGATAAATCCACCATTTTGGTCATCCTCCTTGGTATGTATTCCTTCTTAATAATGGTCTTTTAAAATGTTACACCCAAATGACTAAACATCTCAGATTAGTGGAACTCTGGCCTCTCTTATTTCAGAGACTATATGTGTCTTATAATAGAATAATACCCTTTTATTCTGGAAGATCTTATTCTCTATTCTCTTAAATTGATTCTATCTGCTTCCATGAGTTCAAATGTCATCTATATGCTACTGACTTCCAAATTTATAAAATTAGCCATAATCTTTCTCTTAAATGACAGTCCTAAGTTACCAGCTGCCTCCTAGACATTTCCACCTGTCCCACAAACATTTCAAACTCCATAGGTTCAAAACAGAATTCATGATATTTCCTCCAAAACCCATCCCTTTCCTAAATTCCCAATTTCTGTTGACGGCACCATTCTGCCAGTCACCCAGGTCCCCATTATAGTAATGACTCCCATTCAATCATTCCCATATTCAATCAGTTGTCAAATCTTGTCAATTCAATTTCCATAATGTCTCTTGCATCCTTTCTCCAATCACACAACCCCTATCCTAGTTGAAACTCTTATCGTCTCTCTCCTCATCTACTGCTATAGTCTCTTATTTAGTCTCCCTACGTCTAATTTCTTCCTTCTTCAAACAATCTTTCACACTTCTGTCAAACTGATAAAATGATCTGACCATATCACTCTTATGCTGAAAAATTCAGTGGCTCCCTGTTATCTCGCAGAAAAAAATAAAAATCCATCAGGCTGGCATTTAATTTTTCCTGGCTAGTGTAATAGACACTGTTTCAGTTAAACTATTAGTTCTATCTCTCTTAAAATTCCTTTGTATATACTGTATGTACCTTGAGGCAGTCAGGTGGTACAATGGATAAACAGCAAGATCTGAAGACAGGAAGAACTGAGTTCAACTATTGCCTCAAATACCTATTAGCTATGTGACCCTGGACAAGTCATTTAATCTCTATTTGGCTCAGTTTTCTCAACTGTAAAGTAGGGATAATAACAGTACTTACCTCACAGAGTTGTGAGGATCAAATGAGATAATATTTATACAGTGCTTCTTTCATAATACATGCTATATAAATGTTTATTCCCTTCCTTTTCCCTTATATTTATATGTCTGTATATTTGTTTTATCCTAAGGACTATTTTATTTTTGTCATTGTCTTTCCAATACTTTACACATTGCAGGCAATTAATATTAATTGCTTGTAAATTGAGTAATCATGAAAAAAATACTTGGTTACATTTGGGACTATCTTGACTTAAGTTTTATCTATTAGAGAAAGATGGTCAGTGCTGTGAATAAAAGGTCACCTTGGAATTAAAAAGCATTTATTAAGCATGTATATATGTCAAGCACTGTGGTAAGTGCTGGGGATACAACTACAAAACCACACATGGTCTCTACCCTCAAAGAGGTCACATTCTAATAGGGGAAGACATTCGACATAAACAAATAGTGACCAAGGATGGCTATTTTGGCCCAGAAAATTACAGGGATAATGAACGGGGCTACATGGAAACAATACTTCTATAGGCAATTCCATAGCTGATCTGGTCATTGTTGTTCCAGAAGAGAGTTCACGAGATGAAAAGTTTATAATTATAAGGGCATGGTTTCAGGTCAGGTTGGTGATACTGTTGGAAAGATGAACTGGGAGTAAAAAATGAAGTGAAGCGTGGCTGGAGTATGCCTGAAAGAGTAGATGAGGCGAAGAATATGAAAGGATGTTTTCTTAACAAAAAATTTTTACTTTGAGATGTGTTTTATTAAGATTCAAATGAGTCCTACTAAATTCATTATCATTATGACATTGGAAATTAGCAATGAAAATTTGATGTAAATTTTGTAAGGTTTAAAAATCCTACTGGATTTTAAAACTCAAGAGGTTAAGCTGTTTAACAACAAGTGGAAATTTGTTATGAGGTCTGGCTCACTGGGTTGTAGAGGGGAGAAGAGATAGATTCAGAAATAAACAGTACAAAAACAAAAGATACCATTAACAAAAATTTTAAGGTTCAATAAATAAAAGAGCCCATTATCTAGTATAAGCATTTCAATCTTTGGACTATGTACATAGATTCTAAGGGCAGCTATAAAAGGATGATTGATAAAACAATTACTGGGAAAATACTAGGAAATTTAACTGAAACTAATTCTGAGAGATAAGAAGCTAGAATTTCTAGAGAACAGCTACATTTCTCTACAGCTACAGAAGAGGGTTTGAAGGTACCAGAGAACTTCTCACCTATGTGCCTATATAAATAAAACAGAAAGTTCAAAAACATAACAGTATACTATAAAGGGGAGAAATATATTCCTTGAATCATAGTAGTGTTTGAAAATGGGCTAAAAAAACATTCAGTTAAATGTCTGTATGCCATACTGTTGATTTCAACTTTTTTCAGAAATACAACTTTCAGTGATTTTGTATCTTTGCAAACTATTTGACTAACCAAAGGGGAGTCCTTAAGGAGTCATATAGTATGTATGGAAACTTAAGTGTTCATTTGGTGGAGGCTAATGACTTCATGCAGGTTAATGCCTGCTAAAAGCCAGGGTATGTGGGTTCCTAACACTACCACTACTTTATTTTTGCACTATTTTGCTGTGTGAATTTAGGAAAACCAATCAATGAATTATCTGCCAATACATATTAAGTGATTACCATGTACCAGAAAGTGTGTTAAGGATTTGTGGACATAAAAACAAACAACCCCCCCTAAACCCCAGTACTTACTCTTAAGGAGGTTGTTTTCTATTGGGGGAAACAACATACACATACATTAGTATGAAGAAAATGGATAAAAAGTAAATACAAGGGAGATCATAACAGATGGGGAGATCAATTAGTCAATCAACTAGCATTTATTAGCACCTATTATGTTCTAGGCACTGTGTAAAGCTCTGGGGATACATAGAAAACCAAGAAACAGTACCTGCTCTCAAGGAACTCACAGTCTAATAATGGAGATATTATTATTACTAAATTTTCCAAGACTGGTGATCTATTTTAAAAGATCTACATGGATAATAACTTCATAAATTTTTTATGGTATCATTGGTGGTTAAGTTGAATAGAATACTTGTGGATTGTCTATTAGAATGTGAGTTTCTTGAAAGACCACTCTTCCTGGCCTTCAACAAAGGCTTATAAGTACTAGATTTACTTCAGTCATGATGAGGAAGATGCAGCGATAAAAACCAAGGACAGTTACTATACTAACTTTAACCTTTGAAGATATTATACAGAAATAATGTAGAGGAGACTATCTTAGGTTCTTCTATTTTTAAGCATTTTCCATATTATCTTATAGATGTATACTGTATGACATGATGCAGAGGCAGATGTTGGCTTGATAACTTGCTAAAAAAGCATAGATGACATTAAATTTGCTGAAGAAGTAAAGCTTTTGGGAGAAGGAGAAAGGGAGAGAGAGAATAGGGTAATTATCTCACATAAAGGAGGCAAGAGAAAGCTATTACAATTGAGGGGAAGAGCAGGGAGGTGAAAAGGAATGAGTCAACCTTACTCTCATTGGATTTGGCTTAAGGAGGGAATAACCTACACATTCAATTGGGTATCTTACCTTATAGGAAAGTAGGGGGGAAGGGGATAAGAGAGGGAGATGATAGAAGGGAGGGCAGATGGGGGGAGGGGTAGTCAGAAGCAAACATTTTTGAAAAGGGACAGGGTCAAAGGAGAAAATAGAATAAATGGGGGGTGGGATAGGATGGAGGGAAATATAGTTAGTCTTTCACAACATGGCTACTATGGAAATGTTTTGCATAACTACACATGAATAAACTATATTGAATTGCTTGTCTTCCCAATGGGGATGAGTGAGGAGGGAAGAAGGGAGAGAAGCTGGAACTCAAAGTTTTAAAAATAAATGTTAAAAAACTGTTGTTACAGAAGGAAAGCTGGAGGGGTAATAGTTGACACACTAGATAACAGAATTCAGAAAGGTGTTGACAGGAAACAACATTGGATTAAATATACATGAAGCATATGTGATTTCATCAATGTAGGATGCTCCTAGTGGACTTCTTCCACAAACAGTTGTTTAAGGTATAAGGGAATTGTCCAAGGTCACAGTGAATGTCACAAACTGGATATAAAGGCAGCTCTTCCTGATTCAAAGCTAGGCACTTATGCACTAGGCCACACTTCCTCTATCAGTAAATCTAATAAGCTGAAATTTAATGAATATAAATGTAAAATCTCACAAGTGCAAGAGGGGGAAAGAATGACTCGTCAGACATTTTTCTTAAAAGAAAAAGTTCTCATTGTTTCAGCAGACTGCAAACTCAATATGAATTAACAGTGAGATTAAATACCTTTCTCACCTTTAGTCTCTTGGCCACTAGCTCCTTCAATGCTGCCTGGCTGCCTACAAACATGCTCAGATTCCCCCATACTTAAAAAAATATCCAAACCTTCAACTAACTGTGACATTTTTTCAGGCCATCACACTAAATCTCTCCTCAGTACCAAAGTCCTAGAAAAAGCTTTCAACTCTCTGATTCCTCTTACTCAAATCCCATCTACTTCCTAGTCCCTTTCAATCTGGCTTTCAATTCCATTTACCTAAAACTGCTCTCTCCAAAGTTACCAATGATCTCAATACCAACTGCTAAACCCAATGGCATTTTCTCAGTCTTTATGCTGCCTGATGTCTCTAAAACGTTTGATACTGTTTATCCCCTCTTTCTGGATACTTTCTGCTTTCTTGATTCTCATGAAATTATTATCTTTTGTTTTTTTTCAAAATGACTATTTCTTCTATGTCTAAATTGTTGGATTTAGTGTCTATGTTCTGCCCCCTACCTGTACGAATACCCCAAAATTTTATTCTGGGCCTTATCTCTTTCTATTATCAATATTCTCTCTTATTGATCTCATATATGCCATAGGTTCAGTGATCATCTCTATGAAGATTACTTTCACATTTACATATCCAGCCTTTGTTTCTCACCTGAACTGCATTCTTATATTAACTTGCAACATATCACCATCTAGATGCCCCATAGGCATCTCAAATCAAATATTCCCCAAACAGAACTCATCTCTTCCTCCTTTCTAAAATCCACCAGTGATCTTAATTTCCCTTTTTCTTGCTAAAGTATGAAAATCTTGCAAATCACCCAGTTTTACAACCTAAGAATAATCCTTAATTTTTAACCTCTCTACTCCTCTTTCCACCATCTACTTAGTTGCCAAATCCTATTGAGTCTGATTCTAAATATCTTAAGCCTCTGTCCCTTTTCCTACTGACACAGCAATGACCTATTTTAGGCACTACTCACAGCTCTTGTCTGAACTATAGTCTCTTGATTAATCTCCCAGCTTCCAGTCTCTCTACTTGTCCAATTTGACTTATATACACATGCCAAATTAATATGCTGATAGGTCTGACCATATCATCTGCTAACCACTCACTCATCCCACTCCATCCCCTCAAACCTCCCAAGAACCATAACCTGGTTTAAGAAGCTTCAGTTGCTTCCTATTGCCTCTAGAATGTTTAGAAGATAGCTTAGCTTAAGTTCTTCCATTTTTAAAAGCTCTTCTCCAATAGGTTTGAAGTGAACACATACTCTAATTTCTTTCTATTTCCTCTGTAATCTCAAGTTCCTTCACTTTTCTAAAAGTAATTTTTTCCAGTTTTCTGTACCTGGGAAAGCAAATGTTTGTACATATTTTACTAATCTATTTTCTTTCCTTATCTTTCTTCCCAAACTCTTATTCTTTTCCCATTTTTTCTCTCTGTTGTTTTCTTTTGATTTTCAAAACCACATTTTTTTGGCTTAAAAAAACCTCTTTAACTCTTCTAGGAATTCTTGCTGGGCTTGTGTCCAATTTGCATTTTTCTTTAAGGCTTTGTTTGTAGATGTTTTCAAGTCATTGTCTTCTTCTGTGTTTGTATCCTGAACTTCCCTCTCACCACAGAAGTTCTTTATGGTCAGGTTCTTTTTTTTTCTTTCTTGCTCATTCTTGTTTTGTTTCCTCATTACTTCTTGACTTTGATCTTTATGTTAAGGCTGGGCTCTGCTCACTTCTGGCAGGTGGTAGGGCAATGACTGCCCTGAGTTTCTGTCCTTTCATGTCCTTTGGATGCTTTCACAACTCAATCTGGGAGCCTGAAGGTTTTCAGTGTTCCCAAAGCGATATGATCTGGGGAGGGATCTGTTTACTTCCCTCCTTTTCTTAACTCTGCCAGTTCCTGACCCAGGTTTGGTTTTGTTGGTTCCTGTATGAATGAGTTTTCATAGATAGCTGCTGAACTCAGTCATTGTTAGTCCTCTGGGATATTCCGTAGGTTTGGAGCAACTCCTTTTTCATCTCTTGCCCTGCTTATTATACTGCAAGGCTTATATTCTGGGCCAAAAGATGAAAATAATTTGCCATTCTGTTCCTGGTTTCAAAGCCACCCAGTTATGTTTCCAAAATTTGTTCTATGCTCAGTACTCATCTATGACTCATTTGTGACTGCTTCTCTGTATTCTGAATCTGTGACCCATAACTGGGTAATGGATAACAGATCTGCCAGCTGGGACCAATTTAATCTATCTGTAGAAGCTAGCTTAACCTAAATGATGCTTTGTGACTATACTTGCCTCAGCAACTTCCCATTCTTTCCCTCTTTAGAACATAGCACTCCTCCCTTGGTGTCAAGACCAACAGAGGAATTTTGCATATGTCTCTTACTGCATTCAGTTGTTTGTGGGGCATATCAACATCCATCAGAGATATCACTTACTAAACAACCAGGTTGGGGGTATTATAAATATAGAGAGGCCTTATGTATGGTAAGGGTCCATGTTCAGCTCTTAGGCTGTTCTCCAACTTACAGCATGGAAGTGTTATTGTAAGACTCAAAATGAGGAAGAACAGACATCTCTAGCATTGTCTCCCCTCTCTCTTCTCCAAGAGAGACTTGAATTTCTTCCAGGAGGAAGAATAAGAAATTGGAGCTAGAGGCCACCCTGCTCTCCTCAGAGAGAGGAGGACCCTTGCTAGTGTAATAGCTATCTGCTCCCTTAAATATGGAACATCTAGGGGATATGACCAGGTTCAATCTAACTTCTGATCTCTGTTTCTCATTATTGGGAGAAAGGAGGACCCCAAGCTTTATATCCAAGATTTTACTCTTTTCTCACCAAGTACCAGTTCTACAACGAACATATATAGTGAATAGCAAAGAAACAAATTCACTACAATTTGTTAATTGTAACAAAACAGATATCATGGAAGGTATATATAGGAGAATACATACCAGACAATGCAGGGTGAGGGAGCTCCCCTGTTGGGAGTGAGATAACTAAGCTTAACCAAGAGAGAGAGTCCTAGATCTCACCCAAAGGGAAACTCCCCCCTCTAAGAGAAACTCTAATGTAGCAAACTAGGGGCAGAAGCGTTATGGAGATTGCTAGCTCCTTTTATTCACTAGGAGCACCAGAAGCAACTCAAAGCATGAAGAAGTTTCCAAAGAAGGCTAACAAAGATTGGAGCCCTCCCACTCTCACCATTTCCACTCTGCCCTTGATGCAGGAAAGGACCTTCATCTCCACCAATGAGAAGACAATAGTAAACCCAATAGGCTTTGGGACAAAGGTCACACAAAAATAGCAGGGTTTGGAGGGGGGTGGTCATCCCATTGCCAATAAAGATACTGGAGTGGTTATGCCCATTTTGTGCTGGGTACAGGGTGACGTGATCCCTTTAACTCAGGACAAAACAGCTATTCTTGCCCCTAATTTTTGTGACACTCAAAGCATCTACTTAATCCAAGCAGCTTTCAACTTGTCTTTAAGTTTGCAAAATGGCACTATCTCATCTCAGAGAAATCATCATCTTGTACCTTCATCATCTTGTACCTGATTGCCTAGATCAGGTGTCCAACTTTCCAGAAGCCATGCCTAAATCAACAAGATCCTAGAAAGTGGAAGGGCTCTCTCAGATCCAGTCTCCAGGAAGACTTACCTGATAAGAATGGATTACTTTTGGATGTTCTAGCTGACCCTCTCTGTCTCTTCCTTATTCCTTCCTCTACACAGAATTACCTTAGCTTCAAGTTCCTGGAGAAATAGCTCAGGTCCCCCTCAACTGAAAAAGGTTTCAACAACTCCTTCCCACAGAAGGCCAAGGAGTAGTATTGTTGGGAGTCACTTTGTTTGGGGAAGATAAAACTGATATAACTATGGTGGATGTATATTTGCTTAGAAGAAAAGGGATTCCTTAGTTGAATTGGTAGTAATTCTAAGTTCCTAAACGGAACAGTCCATATTTTGCCCCCGTGGACGTGGAGGACATCCACCCTACACAAGCCTCTAAAGTGGAAAAAAATTTGATATTATCCCCCAATGGAGCTCTTAGGGAGTAGGTTTTGGTACTATGGGCCAGGGAAAACTGAGTGGGTGATGATATAGGATGAGCCCTGGTATCAATTTAGATCCTAAGACAGATTTCATACAAGAAGCTTATGACCTCTTAGCCATTTTACAATGGATAACCCTGATGACTGACAACGAATTGTCCTGGGGCCTAAGGTTCCTGGTGCTGCTCCTGTCCGTCATCACTGCCTTAAAACAGGAGAAGCATTTGTGATTGTATTGATAGTGCTATCTTCTGTTCTGCCTCCCTGATATTCTTGGTACTGCTCCAAATCACTGACTCATTACCACCCTGAATCAGGAAATGCATGGTAAAGTGCAAGGATGTAGCATCATCTGCTACTTATCCTGGATTTGTGATGTTTAAGTCTTGGTTCTTCAGAATGGAGAAGGAAAAGTCTAGGACTTCTTTTGTCATTCTTCACATTCTTTTTCTTTTTTTCATGTTAACTCTTAGGGTGCAAGGGCATATAGCTATAATTTTATCCTTTCTCTTTTCCCCTTTCTTTTGTCTATCCAAGGAGGATTTTCCAGTGAACATTCTGAAAACATTTAAATGGTAAATGTGCTGGTGCTAAGAATACAAAGACAAAAATGAAGCAGTCCTTGTCCTCAAAGACCTTAAATTTTATTGAGGGAAGTGTCATGTTGGTTGAATTTAAGAAAATTAAGAGAATCTTGAACTACTTTAAGAAATGCTTAGTGTTTTGGGCTAGGTCAGTACTAGTCCTGCTATATAATCTGCCTTGGTCAGATCAAATATGGAATAGTATATTTTGTTCTAGTCACTACACTTTAGGAATAGTATTCATAAACTAAAGATTGTTCAACCAAGATGGTGAATGACCTTGAGTTCATACCATTTGCAGATTGGTTGAAGGAACTGGGTATTTTTTTTTTTTTAACAGAGCAAGTAGTTTGTTTCAATTTGCATTCAGACTCTGCATCTCTTTCTCTGGACGTGGATATCTCTTTCAATCATGAGTCTTTTGGAGTTGTCTTATAACCTTACATTGCTGAGAGGAGCCGTCTATTGAAGTTATTTGTCACACATACGTTGTGTCTGTGATTGTGTACAAATTTCCCCTGGTTCTGCTCTTCTCACTCAGCAACAGTTTATATAAGTCTCTCCAGGTTATTATGAAGTCTGTCTGCTCTTCATTTCTTGCAGCACAGTAGTATTCCATTACATTCATATACCACAACTTGTTCAGCCATTCCCCAATTGGTGGACATCCCCTTGTTTTCCAATTCTTTGCCACCACAAAAAGAGCTGCTATAAATATTTTTGTACATATGGGTCCTCTTCCCACTTCTCTGATTTCTTTGAGATATAACCCTAGAAGTGGTATTGCTGGGTCAAAGGGTATGTACTTATTTATAGCCCTTTGGGCATAGAGGAACAGGGTATTTTTAACCTGGAGAAAATACTTATTGGAAAAACACAATATTCATCTTCAAACATTTGAAGGTTGTTACCTGGGAGAGGAATTAGACTCTCTATTTGATGATGGTGAAAGATGGAGAAAATCACAGAATTATTCTGACTGGGTCTAAAACAAATTTATGTTATACAACCTAAGTTGGGATAGACAATCTTTCCACATGTCCCTTATCAACTCACAATCTCACCTTCTAAAGTGGCTCTTCCAAGCCTTTGCATCCCTCCTCAAACTTCCCATGGCTCCTCCTCCCACCTTCTCAGCTGAGAACCTTGCATCATATTTTAAAGAAAAAAACTGAGGACAATTACTGTGAGTTTTCTCTTCTAACCTATTCTTCATCTCATATCACTCAGGTACCTCTACTTCTTTCTTAAGCACTGACCTACACAAAGAGGTGGCCCTCCTTCTTATCAAGGCAAATTCCTCTACCTGTACAAGTGATTCCATTTCTTTTCATCTCCTCCAATAGACTGTCCTTTCTGTAATCCACTCTCCCTGCCCCCTCCAACCCCCACTTATCTTCATTCTCCTTGTCTGCTGGCTGCTTTCCTACTGCCTTCAGATAGAATCAGGTCTCTATCTTTAAAAAAAACCTTCAAAACCCCTTCACTTGATATTTCCATCCCCACTAATTACTGGCCTATATTTATTGTACTTTTTGTAGCCAAATTCCTTGAGAAGGCAGTCTATTATAGGTGCCTCCACTTTCTCTCCTCTCTTCTTTTTTAATCTTCAAAAATTTTACTTATTTATTTTTAAAATACAGAGGCTTTTATAATTTTTTTCCAGTTCCAAATTTTCTCTCTTCCTTTCCTGCCTTCCCTATCCAACAAGAAGACAAGAAAAACAAAACCTATTACAAATATGTATAATCATGCAAAACAAACTTCCACATTAGCCATGTTCCCTCTCCACTCCAAAAAGAAAAAGCAAGAAAGACAAAGAGAACAACTCTGCTTGAATCTGCATTGTAAGTTTATCGGTTCTTTATCTGTAAGTGGATAGCATGTTTCATCGTAAGTCTTTTGGAATTGTGGTGCATCATTGTGTTGATCAGTTACCAAGTCTTTCAAAGTTGATTGTCTTTACAATATGGTTCAATATTGTACAACATTGCAGATTGTTTTTCTGGTTCTGCTCACCTTACTTTGCTTTAGTTTATACAGGTCTTCCCAGGTTTTTCTCTCACTTTCTTCTTAACTCCCTACAATCTGGTTTCTGACCACATCATTCCACCAAAATTGCTCTCTCTGGTTACTAATGATATCTTAATTACCAAACTTGATGTCTTTTCTCAGTCCTCATCCTTGACTTCTTGACAGCCTTTGAACTTGCTGACCTTATTTGACCATAATTCTGTGATTTTATAATTCCATAATCCTAATCACTTGGCAACTTGAATGCATTTCCTCTCAGTTCTCTTCTCTGATACAGTAACCACATTGATACAACTATCATCATGCTTGGACTACTGAAATAATCTGCTGAGGGGTCTGTTTGCCTCAAGTCTCTTCCCATTCCAATCCATCCTCCATTCAGCCACCAAAGATATTTTCCTAAAGTGCTGGTTCAACCATGTCACCCTCAAACTCAATAAACTTCAGTGACTTACTATCCCTTCTGGCACCAGATACAAAATACTCTAGCATTTAAAGAGCTTCATAACTTAGATCCCTTCCTCCTACCTTTACAATTTTCTTAAACCTTCTTCTTTGCCATGTATTCCTTGGTCCAGTGACACTGGCCTAGCTCTTCCTTGAACAAAGCACTTCATCTCTCAGCTCCCGGCATTTTCTCTGGCTATCCCCCATGCCTGGATGCTCTGCTTTCTTCTCTTCCCTTTCTGGCTTCCTCTAAGTCCCAATCAAAATCCCATCTTCTACAGGAAGCCTTTCCAAACCCCTCTAAATCCTAATACCTTCCCTTTCTTAATAATTTCCCATTTATCCTGCATATAGCCAGTTTGTACACATTTATTTACTTATTGTATCCCCGGTTAGATTATGAGCTACTTGAGGACAGGGATTTTTTTGCCCCTTTTTGTATCTCCAGCACTTAGCATAGTGCCTGGCACATGGTTGGTGCTTAATAAATGTTTATTGATTGCCTCATTGGCAGAATTAGAAGCAATGGGCAGAAGCTACAAAAGAGCTAAATTTAGGTTTAATGTACAGGAAAAACTGCCAAACTCTCATCCAAAAGTGGAATGTACTGCTTCTGGGTAGGTATCAGGTTTCCCCTCACTGTAGGCTCAATGATCAGTTGTCAGTTAATGATAGCACGTATATACAGATAGATATAAGATATATACAAAAAGGTAAAAAACAATTTCAGGTACAGGAAAAAGCTAACAATTGGGAGAATCGGAAGATGAGTTTTGAAGGGACATATGGTTTCCAAGAGGCAGAGGTGAGGAGGGAGAGAATTCTGGGTATTGAAGAAAACCTGTACTGAGGTGCTGAGATGGAAATTGGAATGTCATCTCAGTATAGGAGTGGATAGGCTTATTTTGGTGGGACATACCATCTATTTATGCAACCAACCTGGGAATAGATAGACTGGGGCCACCTTGCAAATGGTATAACTGACAAAGTAACAAGTTTGTAAATTATACTAGATTATCCTAAATTATCTGGAGAGTTGAGTGACCACTTATTAGGTATATTGTCAAGTGAATTCTGTTTAGGTATGGGTTGGATGGCTTCTCTATTCCCTTCAGACTCTCAGATTGTGTGATAGGAAAAAAACCCAATAAAACAACAATACTCTTGAACCATTAGAACCACCCAAAAGTAGAACAGATTATGTAATAAGGTAGTACATTCACCATCACTGGAGGTCATGACATGGAAGCTGAAAGCTTATAGGATAGTACAGGTTGGATTGGATTTTTGGATTACAGTCCTTTATGATTTTGTGATTTTATAATTCTATAAAACTAATCACTTGGCAACTTGAATCCATTTCCTCTCAGTTCTCTTTAGAATTAGAGAACAATAATTCACTATATCCCATGTGGCATAGAAAACTAATTCACTCTTTTGCCTTCTCTCATACTGGAGAGTATATGCAGAAATTACATCAAATGGTTTCATCAGTTTTCTGTGCTCTGCAAAACTGTGTTATTGGTATATTATCAAATATACTTTTACATTTAGAAAAAATAATAAACCTTTATCTTAGGAAAAAAGGAAAATGGGTGATTGGTATTTGGTAGTGTTAATGGAAGAAAATAAAAATTATCTAATTCTTTCATAGCTCTACCCATCTCCTTAAAATATTTCTAAAACATATTTGAAAAGTACTTACACATTCATTCATTTTAGCAGCTTTAGAGTCTGAATTATTCTTCCTATTTTGGGAGACATGGAAGGCACATTATTAATTAGACCACAACTTCTTGATTCTGAAGTTTTATACTAGCATTCTGAAGCATACATCATTTCTTGGTTAATAGGGGTTAATTGTTATGCCCAAGTTATCTTGGTTAAACAGGAAAAAAACCACCAATTTTGATTTTAATTTAACAACATTTCTTTAGATGGTGCCATGCAATGAAACATCAGTATGTATGCAATTTTATACACAAGCACTGAACACCTAAGCCAGTATCATCAATACCCAAGTGTTTGATATAATGAAACAATAGGGACGTTTAAAAATGTATGTGTATGCATTAATTTAATTTTTCACCATTTCAAGTAAATGAAATTTATACAAAAATGCATGTTTCTTTATCCAGAGGTCAAATTTTATGTCAAGATGGTTGGAATTGTATGTTCAATATAATGTCATTAAAAACTTAAATACAATATAGTAATTAGGATAACTACTTTGAAGATTTTAAAAAAATTATTAAAATATACATATATTTCAACAGAATATCAAATCCTTCAGGATGTATATAGTGTTTTTTTTTGTTTTGTATTTATATCTCCAGTCCATGTCAGTATCTTATACATGGTAGATATTTCATATATGCTTGCTGAATGATTTAATTAATGTCAAACAACAAGCTGCATCTATAGGTCTCATTGTTTGGCCACATAAAGTTACGAGGAAGTAGGACTTAGACATAATTGTACTCACATTGTAAACATTAAGCATCTAGGTTAGAAGCCATTAGTTTAATTTTTGTTCTTACTCCCAGGGGGAAGTAATCTTACATAAATGACGACATTTCATACTTTTCATACCCTAATACTTAGAAAAGGATTTGCTAGGAAAAAGAAAGCCCCAAACTTAAAAGACTCATACTTACTGAAAGGAGTTTTCTTCTACAAAAGAATAAGTATACATCATTAATGCAATTGAAAATAGAGAATGATACAGATTAATACGAAACAATAATATGACTTCTTACAAATTCTCCTTTAAAATACTTTCTTATTCTCTTCAATTCCTGGCACTCTATTTTCAAAATGTATTATTAAGAAAATGGATATTCCTGAAGAAACTCTTTAACAATTGGAAAATGAGCTCTTGCTCACTGAAAGGAATGAACAATTTCCTAAGTATGTCAGCTATCCAATAAACTCAGTCAGTTATTGATCCTGGTAGGCTTTATATGAATCAATGTCCCATTCTTCTTGTTTCCCATAGGAATTTCAAGACTGATGGCCTTTGATTTAGGCCTAAGGCTACAAAAGACAAACTGGAAACACCAATTTTTTGAACGTATACTTTCACTGATATCCAGCAGGTGGAGTCAGATCACTTTCATTAGCCTATTTTGTTATGCTTCTGGATACTTTATGAATCAACTTAATTATGGCATAGCTCCTTAAAAACAATTCCTTTGCACATGTCAGTATGCTATAATCATGATCAAAAGTCATTTAAATTTAAGCTTATTTTCTTTTTAAAACATTCTTAAAACCTTAATTCTCAGAAAGCAAAAGTTCATGGTACAACAGCAAGTACCCTACCAACCTCCAAAATATCCAGGACATCTCTCTTCAGAGAGGAAAAAATTCAGCAATGTATCTGGCAAACACCAACTTCAAATGACTTTTTTTTTGAAACTCTGCAAAAATAATTTTCCTCACAGACAATCTTAAAAGAGGGTGCATAATTAGGAGGTAATGGTGGTGTTTGTCATGTTGAACCAGATTTCTAGATGCATTTGATCTAGCTTTCATACTCTCTCACAGAGTAAGTAAGCTTATATAGGTAAGCATATTTTGTATTTTTATGTACTCCAGTCCCCTGAAAATTATTTGCTCATACTATGCTACCTAACAGGTATTTGGAACTATGTGGCTCCAAAGTTAAAGAAAAATTGTCACAATTTCAGGGCTCTTTTAGTATAACAAAGCAATTTTTTGATGTTGACTAATTTTCTTCTACTATTGTGCCTGTTGCTTTTAAAAATATAATGCTAAGATTTCAGGCCATCTTGCAGAGGGAGAGGGGAAGGGAGGAGGGAAAGAGAAAATTTAAAACTTACGGAAGTAAATGTTGAAAACTAAAAATGATTAAAAATTTAAAAATAATACCAAATACTTGATTGCCTTCCCCTAATAAGGTATTCTGACCAGAAATGGATTTTTATATCCACAGAAATAATTCTTATTCTCAAAATAACATAACTTATATATACAGCATCTAATCACCCAAACACAAATCTATATCCTTTAAACTTATTTCTAGCTAATGTCTCTCTCATCATTACTTGCCTAGTTTCTCCATGGTACACCCACGTTATCCTAATGACATTTTCTATTACAGAAGATAAAATGGACAGTATTTAGAAAAGATAATGATTTGGTAGAAGAAACAACATCTCATTTAGATGTGTAATCATAGGAGAATTTTACTTACTCGTAAAGTAACCTTTCTTCTGAGCATAGCAAGCTCCAAGGCCACAAAATAAAATCAATAAGGCCACAGTTATTGCAGCTCCTAAGATACCATTTATATTGAGGTCATCTAGAATGAAAAATAAAATCCACATAAATTCAACATAAAATAGATGAAATATACAAAGTCATTAATGTGAAACTATTTCTGCTTAACTTTTTCATTTTTATAAACTGGCTCCAAATTGTTTGAGAAGTGTTACAGAAAAAATGTTTTTATGGGTTTTAACCCATAAAAATTGTGATTAAGATTAAAATCCAGGATATTTTCCACTCGACTTGGCTGTAAAACCTATTACCTTAAGATAATTTGCCTGTATTTCAACAGGAAAAACTTTTTAAATCCCCACTTTTTAAAACCGTGATATGTTTTCTAATATTTGTTGTATAAATTCATGTCAATATTAAATAAATGTTTTGGAGGAAATATAGAATTTCCTACTACTTATTACATACATTTGAAATGTATTTGTTGATACAGATTTTTCAATGAAATATAGAAATATTAAATTAATAGGGCATATTTAGTGTTAAAATATATTACCTACCCCTTCTTAATCTTATATATTTGTAAGGCAGGAATAAGGAAAAGACCTTTGATTTAATTGTTATAGGGAATTTTCAGGTGAGGAAACTCTGTATCAATATCACCTTCTTTGGACCTTGTAGTCTTAGAGAACTGCCTGAGGAATTGAAAAATTGACTTGTTAGGGATTACACACTGGTATGTATCAGAGACAGGACTTGAATCCAAGACTTTCTGGCTTTGAAACTACCTTTATATTTCGCCTTATTGCCTTCTACTAGGTGACTGTTTAAAAAACAAAACAAAGCAAGGGAAAAAAAAAACAACTCAAGAATGAGAACTCAAGTCAGGGATTGTTTTTTCCCCCATTTCTCAGTATCCCTAGATCTTAGCACAATGCCTAAAACATGAAAAAGTTAATAAATGCTTGGTGAATGATTAATTAATCTTAAATCCAAAAAACTTCAGCAATTTAGCCAAATTCAATTCAAAACTGGAGCGAGAACTAAAAAGCTCAGGTTTCCTGTTTCAATTCCTATTTTTTCCACTAGAGCGCCTGCTCCGTCCAGTAAACATTTGAAAATATTAACAGCTTATATTTTATGATGGAGTTGGGGCAGGGGGGGAGCTAGGTGATGCAGTGGGTAGAACACTGGGCCTGGAATCATAAAGTCATAAAGACCAGAGTTCAAATTTGACCTCCAACACTTACTAGTTGTGTGACCATGGGCAAGTCCTTTAACCTTTGCCTGTGCAAAACTGGAGAGAGAAATGACAAACCAGTATCTTTGCCAAGAAAACCCCATGGACAGTTGATCCACTGGGTCACGAATAGTTGGATATAACTGAACAACAATATTTTTTACTCACAATAATCTTATGAGAGTAGATAAAACAGTATGGTCTTTATACAAATGAAGAAACTGAAGTTCACGGAGGCTGATTGACTTGCCCAGGGTCACCCCACTAATAAGTGTCAGAAGCAGAAATTAAAATCAGTTTTTTTCTTTATAGTCAGTCCTCTTCCCACTATACCACACCCCTCCTCAAAGGACCGAAGTTGAAAACTTGAGTACAGTCCATGTATCTCAAAAGACTACTAGACAAAATGAAGGTTATCTTATCTTCCTCCACTGTGTGTATGGCCCAATACAGAGAAGTAATGACAGCAATGTAACTATTGCTGAAACTCGAAATGTTTTTATAAAGATAGTTTTTTGGTTCACTTGCCTGCTTGTGGTAAATGGTCATTGGACTGCTATTATACTGTCACTCTTTACAACCAAAGGCAACAGAGATCATGTAATGAATTACCTGGATAGCTCTAGTGAAACACGATATAGTTGGAATAAAAGAAGAGAATAACTATACTGAAGGCAAAAGATGCCAAAAAAGATGAACAAGCCATCTAACCAATCCATGTCCATTCTTATATGCTCGTCTGTCTCTCTGCCTCAGAATTGTTGTGAGGATAAGTCATGATCACTGCATACATTTAGATAGTGCTTTACTTACAGTTTACAAAATATTCTATGCACATTATCTCATTTGTTGTACATAAGAGAACATATTCTGAGATAAAGACATTATATTTCAGTTACGTAGCTGGTTGTAACGGAAAGAGCAGTTGACTGTAGGTTAAGAGATTTCTAATCCTGGCTGTCATTAGATGCCTGTATGATGTTGGGCAGATAATTTCATCTATCTCATCATCAGTTCCTCCTTGAATTGATCAATGGAGCCAGATTAATTTGAAAAAGCACAAACATCCTCATTATTAACATCACTTTGAATCTTTATTTGGGACTTCCTAGAGAAGGTGTAGATAGGTCCATTTACAAATCATGGAGAGGTTTGATAATACCTCTTGGGTCCTGGTAATCACAGACCCACTTATACCTCACTGAGGATTAATGATGAAGGCTCATACTATTGTGTATCCATCTATAATCTTCCTTCTCCTAGATACTATTTCTTTATTTTCAGCTTAGACTGGCAATATGATTCCTTCCAATAAGATATACATGGGTGAGATTATTGAACAACTTTGTAATCATGGCACAGATTTTTACAAATTAACAAATTCCAGAAATGTCTTCAGTTCATGATAATGCCTTCAATGTATGTAGGTAGTAAGTACTTCTATCTTTCAGGGTCGATAATTATCTTTGAGACATTATGTGATTCACATTTTTAACAAACGCTCTGCAATAATGCTGCTTATTGATGAAATACATTAGACTACATCAATACCCTTAGTATTTTTCTCATTTTCTTGAATCTTTCTAAACACAATAAGATCATTTAAGTAGGTCTACAACTATAAATAGACCATATTACTTACCACTTTCTCCATGAACGATTAAAAATAAGAAAAAGAAGAGCGAAATGAGCAGAACCAAGAGAATGTTGTATACAGTAACAGCAATATTGTTTTAAGGACAACTTTGAGCAATGAAGTCATTTTGACTATTATAAATACCTAAATTAACTACAAAAGACCTGTGAAGGAAGACACTGTCTGCATCCAAAGAAAAAACTGATAAATAGAACTATGAATAGAACAATTTTACATATTTATATATATATATGTACATATATATATGCATATATATGTGTGTCTAATGGCAGCCATCTCTAGGTAGGGGAAAAGGAAAAAAAAAGGGGAAAACAGAAAGTTACGCTATAACTTTATTATATATTTAAAAGGAATAGCAAGTTGCACATAATAGATTTGCAGTTTCATGAGCATTCATATTTTTTTCTATTTGACTATGTTATAGAAATGAGTGTTTTATTTCTTAAGTTCAGAATAAAATTTTAAAAAGAAAAAGAATTTAAAAAGAAAACCCTCTTGAAACATGTGCTCAAATTCATAGCATCCTACTAGATAAAATGAAGGTTATCTTATCTTCTTCTGCCATGTGTTTCTGGTAGAATTCTTTGTGATGGCCTAATACAGAGAAGTAATGACACCTCAAGAATCAGTTCAGGGCATCTTAAACATATGCTAAAGATGTGTTATTATCTCCTCATTGGGCTCTTGGGGGAAAAGTGGTTTTGGTTGGGTGGGCCAGGGAATACTGAGTGGGTGCTGGCATTGGAAGAGTCTTGGTATCAGCTTAGATCCCAGCACAGCTGGCATGCAAGTCTTATGACCTCTTAGTCCAGGGGCCTGTAGCCTCAAGGCCACATGTGGCCCTCTAGGTCCTTGGGTGCAACCTTTTGGACCGAGTCCAAATTTTACAGAATAAATCCATTATTAAAGGGATTTGTTCTGTGAAATTTGGATTCAGTCAAAGGGCAGCAGTTGAGGATCTGGAGGGTCACATGTGGCCCTGTCTTAGTCATATTACTACTGATAATCCTGATACATGATGATGAATTGCTGACTAAGCTGGAAGCATCATCATCTGTGTTCTAGCCTTGATGTTCTTGGTGCTGTTCTGGCTCATCATCACCTCTTAGCATCAGGAGACTCAATGTAAACTGCAAAAATTTGGCTTCACACACCACATGACCGGATTGTAGGGATCTGACACTCAAGGGTAGGGAGAGAAAGACAGGAAAAGTCTAGGATTTCTGGCTTTCATTCTTCTCATTTCATTCTGGCTTTCATTTTTTTCTTTTCTTCCCTTTGTTGTCTTTATTGTAACTCCTTTAAGGAACCTGCTATTTTTTTTTTCTTTTTTCCCTTACTGCTGCCAGTTTCAGGGCGTTTGTCCAGCAAAATCTCCGATACAGGGGCAGCTGGGTAGTGCAGTGAATAGAGCACCAGCCCTGGAGTCAGGAGGACCTTAGTTCAAATCCAACCTCAGACACTTGACACTTAAGTAGCTGCATGACCTTGGGCAAGTCACTTAACCCCAACTGCCTTGCCTTCACCCCTCAAAAAAAAAATCTCCAATACATCTACATGGTAGAAGGTACTTTAAAAGCTCTTTAAGACCTTGACACCATGGGGTGGTATGAAATCGGAACAATAGCTATCAGGGTTTTCCTGTCCTTGAGGAAACATGGATCAGGGTAGTTTCTCCTAAAAGGTGACAAAGTCATCTCCAGGACTGGCTGGAGCAATGCACCAACCTTCTTACAGCTTCCTGGTAGCCTCTGGCTATGTTAACAGGGATTTCTGGTCATTTAAGGGCATAAAAAGGCTCACCCAATAGTCCAGGTTCTTAACACTTGGTAGTCACCCTGTGGCTGTTTGAGTAGCCACATAACTTTGCTGTCAAATGGGATTCCTTAAGGAAGGGAGAGCAGAGAGGTGTGTTGCCTACCTGAGCATTTATTTTCTCTTTTCCTTACCCTCCCAAAAGGAAAAAAAATCCACAATTCTTCACATCAAATACACGTAGTTAAACAAAACAAATTCCCACATTAGCCATGTCCAAAAACATGTGTTTTATTTTCTACCGTGAGTCTATCACCTTTTAATCAGGGCATAGGTAGTACTCTTCATTAACTCAAGAGAAATAATGAAAAATGTGGGAAAGAAGGAGGCATGTCGGTAACAGATCTCAAAATATACTACAAAGCAACAACCATCAAAATTATTTGGCACTGGTTAAAAAATAAAGAGGTCAATCGGTAGAAAAGATTAGGTATACAACACTCAGCAGTAGCCTAGTGCTCAATAAACCCAAAGACTACAGCAAAGAACTCACTACCTAATAGAAACTACTGGGAAAACTGGAAACCAGTCTGGTAGAAATGACGTTTAAATCAAAACTTCATACAATATAGCAAGTAGCAAGTCAAGTCAAGAAGCATTTATTAAATACTTATTAAATGCCAGGCGCAGTGCTAAGTGGTGGGGAATACAAAAAAAGGAAAAAAGTGATCCCTGCTCTCAGGGAGCTCACAGACTAAAGGAGGAGACAAGGAAAACCGGTGTACAAAAGTGACATATACAAGATAAAATGAAGATAAATGCAGAGGGAGGGCACTAAGATTAAGGGGGACTGGGAAAGGCTTCTTGAAGAAGATGGGACTTTAGCTGAGACTTGATGAAGCCAGAGGAGCTAGGAGGCAATGAGGAGGAGGGAGAAGGGAGGGACAGTCAATGAAAATAAATAAAATCAGGAGATGGAAAGTTATCTGGCAAGAACAGCAAGGAGGCTATTGTCAATAGAGCAGAAAGTACATAGAGGGAGTAAGGTGTAAGAAGACTGGATAGGGTGGAAAGGGTCAGTTTATAAGGGACTTTAATAGCTAAACAGAGGATTCTGTATTTGATCCTGAAGTTAACAGAATAGAGATAACATGGTTAGACTTTAAGGAAGATCAGTTTGATAGATAAATAGAGGATGACTGGAGTGAGGAGAGGCAGAGCAAACAACCAGCAAGTTATTGCAATTGTCTAGGCATGAAGTGATGAAGGCTTGTCCAGAGTGGTGACACTGTTAGAGGATGTATAGGAGAGATGCCACAAAGATAGAAACAAGAAGGCAACAAACTGAAAATGGGAAGGTGGGTTAAAAGCAAGTGACAGGTTGGGGATGACATCTGGGTTTTCAGCCTAGGTGACTGGGAGGATGATGGTGGCCTTGACAGTAATGGGAAAGTGAGGAGGGTTTGGAAAGAAAGACTATGAGTTCAATTCTAGACAAATTAAATTTAAGATGTCTATAGGACATCCCTTCTAGATGTCCAGTAAACAGGTAAAGATATGAGACTGAAGGTCAGGAGAGATGTTAGTGCTAGATAAATAGATCTGAGAATCATCTGCATAGAGTGGGATAGTAAATAACTTAGAGAGAGGTAAATGGACTGCCTTCTTGCAATCAGTGTCCAGCTGGGATCATGAAACATAAATTTATAGTTGTTCCATTAGTATGGTTTTCTGAATTTCTCCTGCTTTATTGGGGAGTGTGTGAAGAATGAATTTTACCTTAAAGAGCTATTATGGAAACAGTAAAGCTCAAACAGAGAAAAGAATGGCTCAAAAACATCTACAAATAAAGTTTCAAAAAATACAATTTGAGTATAAGTCCAAAAAGAATTCCTAGAAGAGTTAAAGCAAGAGTTTCAAAAGGGCTAACATTGATTTTAAAAAATGAATGAAAGGTAGAGGAAAAACTGGGAAAAGAAGCAAGAGCTAAGGAAGAAAAATATAAAAAAGAATTTAATAGCTTAGAAAAAATATATTAAAAAAGCACACATTCCTTTCCTAACAAGATAACTTCTTAAAAATTAAAATTGGCCAAATGAAAGCTAATGATTCTATGTGACATCAAGAAATAATAAAACAAAGTCAAATGTGAAATAACTCAAAGGAAAAACAACTGACCTGGAAAATAGATCAAAGAGAGATAATTTAAGAATCATTGGACTGCTAAAAGCCAACAACAACAAAAAGATCTGAGACGTCATATTTCCAGAAATGATACAAGATGATTGTCCAGATATATCTTTGAACTAAAGAATAAAGTAGAAATTTACAGAATTCATCAATTACAACCCCAAAGTGTAAATTCTCAGGAATACTATAGGGAAAATTCAGAAGATCTAAGTCAAGGAAGAAATATTTCAAGCAGCCAGAAAGGAAGAATTCAAGTATTGAGGAGCCATAATCAGGATGATCTAATATTTAGCAGCCACCACTTTAAAGAACTACTTTAAAGGGCAACTAGGTGGCACAATAGATAGAGTGATGGACCTGGAATCAGGAAGACTCTTCCTGAGTTCAAATCTTGCCTCAGACACTTACTAATTGTGTGACCCTCGATAAATCACTTAACCCTGTTAATCTAAGTTTTCCTCATCTGGAATATGAAGTGGAGAAGGAAATTGCAAACTGCTCTAGTTGTCTAGCAAGAAAACTCCAAATGGGGTAATGAAGAACTGGACATTACTGAAAAAGACTAAACAACAACAATAACATTTTAAAGAACCAGAAAGTTTGGAATGTGCTTTTCTAGAAGTCAACAAAGCTAGGTTTAGGATAAAGAACAACCTATATAACAAAACCGAATACAATCCTGAGGGGATGGGGGGGGGGAGGAAGAGGAGGAGGAATGGACTTTTAATTAAATAAAGGAAATT
This sequence comes from Pseudochirops corinnae, assembly GCA_028646515.1. Lineage (NCBI taxonomy): Eukaryota > Metazoa > Chordata > Mammalia > Diprotodontia > Pseudocheiridae > Pseudochirops > Pseudochirops corinnae. The sequence goes on along the minus strand of CM053591.1, from coordinate 46,685,026 downwards.
CAAGCATTCCTGATGAGATCAGAATTGAATAGAAAATTTGACACACAAGCATAAAAGTCAAGAGAAGCATAAAAAGGTAAAGAAGAGCAAGCAATCATAAGGGATTAAACAGAGTTAAACTGCTAACATTCTTATATGAGATATAAATTGTTTTTTTGTTTTTATTTATTTTGTCAATTATGTTTATTGTTTTCTTAATATTGAACCACTGCTGCAGTCTTATATAAATCTAGTCTTGTGTATGATCTTTGAAATATATTAATGTAGTTTCTTGCTGATATTTTATTTAGAATTTTTACATCAAAATTCATTAGGAGAATTGGTCTTTAGTTTTCTTTCTCTGGACTCTCTTTGGTTTAGAAAACAAGAGGATATTTGTGTCATAGAATCAATTTGGTAGGACTCCTTCTTTACCTTTTTTTTTCCCAAATAGTTTATATAGTATTAGAATTAATTGTTCCTTAAATCATTGGAAACTTACTTATATAGCCATCTGATACTGGGCTTTGTTTTCCTTGGGAAGTTCATTTATAGTTTGTTCACTTTCTTTTTCTTGTTCTATTAATCTGGAGAATTTATATTTTTGTAAATATTCATTTCATTTAGATTTTCAGTTTTATTGGCATACTGTTGGGATTGTGGTGCTCATGACAGTGATAGGGAAGTCCAGAAGAGGGGGAGGTTTTGCGGGAAAGAATGAATTCAGTTTTGGATATGTAGAGTTTGAGATTCCTATGGGACATTTAATTAAAAATATTCAACAGGCAATTGATGATATGGAACTGGAGTTCAGGAAAGAGACTAGGGCTGGATTTATGTATAGGAGGAGGGGTGGACTGGAACTAATTAATAAATTTTCAGCATGAGTATTTATGCCTCAGAAATTAGTAAAACAGTACAAATCAGGGCTTGATTTATTGTTTTGTGGATTGCCCAGGCTTAAGTGATGGAGAAAATGTTAATATATCAGATTTATATATTATAAAATATTTATATTATAATTATATTATATATTATATTTATATATTATGTTATATATTAATATAGAAATTTAAAAGTGATTTATTGAGTGAAGAAGCATGCAAAATAGCGAGTACCTTTTTTTTTTTTATTCAGAGAGACATTATTAAACACTTACCAACATACCCCTGTTTAGGAGTCTGCATAGAGATGATGAGGTCACTAGGCAATAGTATTAACAGAACCCATGGGACTTGATCAGGACACCCAAAGAGAATATAAATAGAAAAGGCGATAAGCTGAGAGGATGGGGATGGGGAAAGAGGACACTGTGGGAAGCTTGAAGAGAAGAAAAGGTTTAAAACAGCCACTGTGAGAAATTTGATATTGAATCAGTTAAGAAAGAGTAAAAAGATTGTCTTTGTAGTGGAAATACACATTACTCAAATTTCATTTTGTAACCTCAGTTCATCTTGTAATTCTGATTTTGGATGCAATTTTAATTTGCTGTAGAAACTTGCTACGTGGCTTCTTGAACTGCTTATCCCACCCCCTCCACCTTGGTTTTCCCTGACTGTATATCAATAAGAGATAATCCCCTACCCTTTTTCTTGGCATAAGGCTATAACCACCTGAGATGGCCAAGGTCAGAACATTTGGGTAGGCTTTCATCTATCATACATTGGGATTTAGGGTCCTTACCCCCACCATGCAGGAGGACATCCTTGAAAATCACTATATAAATCCCACTCAAGTCCCTAGTCAATGGAACAATCACTGCCAGTTCCTTGACTATGTGATCATCTAGCCAGAGATTAGGTCTTCTAAGACACACATATTAGTTCCACCCTATCCCCAACCCCCATAGGTTTTGCTGTTTATGCTAGTGACCCCTGGACTTTGTTCACATTAACCACCAGGCTCTGGAATGGTACATGTCAATTTACCACGAACAAAACCTCCCATAATGACTCCTTGATCATTTTTCCCTCTCAAAAAACTGAACCTTTTTTATGGATAATAGGTCTGAACCACTAATGCTTCCTTTTAGTTCATGAGCCACTGACCATTGCTAAGATTACATATCCTGGCAGCCACACATTTGTGAACAGGGTGGAATAGGCACCCTTATTGCTGTCCTATGTCTTCTCTGGAGAAATCAAAGACAGTCACTGAACCTTTTGCTTCAGTGGTAGAGGAAGTCCTTTTTCTTTAGATTGGTAAGTCACAGACCAGGACCAGGTCAGTTTCAGTTGTGACCTTCACTGGTTGTACCTTTGTGGGCAAGACCACAAGCCTTCACCAAAGAGAGTAACAACTGAGAATTCAAACTCCTGGTGATAGGGAACTCCTTTCTTCCTCCTAGATATATAAGTTGCTGTCCAGGGCTGGGATTAGGGTGTTTGGCAGCCATACTTTCACAGGCAAATCCTCCTACCTTCACCAAAGAGAACAACGGTTGAGGGTCATGATGTCACTTTAGATCCATGAGCCACTGACCAAAGCTAGGACCAGAAATTCCTGGGTCCAATGCCTACGCCCCAGTAGAAAGGAGCTCCTTTCCTGTCATGGTCAAAAAAGACTTTTAGCCACTTTCAATACTGTCTTGCACCTGTGACAGTCCAACTGAGATCAGATAATACAGGTCACTGCTTCTTCCCAGAGCCTGCTGAATTCCTGTCTTTCCATCATTGTTACTACCTACTTTGAGGACAGAACAGTAAGGCATGGATAAAAATGAGCTAGTTCAGAAGGCCAAATTGGCTAAGAAGGCCAAGAAACTGAGCAAGGAACTGAATTATTCAATGAAGAGAGAAATTTTCTCTCCATTGCTTACAAAAATGTCATAGGAGCCCAGAGGTCATTTTGAAGAGTCATTTCAATATTTAGCAAAAATAGAAGATATTGAGAAAAAACAGCAAATGATCTAAGAATACAGACAGAAAATTGAGACTGAGCTAAGATATCTGCAATAATGTACTTTCCTTTGGAAAAGTTTGTGATTCCTAATGCTTCACAAACAGGAAACAAAGTTTCCTATTTGAAAATGCAAAACTACAACCGTTATTTGGTTGAGGTTGCTGCTGGGGATGATGAGGAAAGAAATATGGATCAATCACATTAAGCATATCAAGAAGCATTTGAAAGCAACAAAAAGGAGATATACCAGCACGTTCTATAAGATTGGGTCTGGCCCTGTGCTTGTCTGTATTTTTTACTTTGAGATCCTAAATTCTCCAGAGAAAGCTTGATCCCTTGCCAACACATCTTTTGATGAAGCTATCACTGAATTTGATCTTTGATAGATCAAAGTAAAGAAGAGTGCAAAGATAAAAGACTAATAATGCAATTCCAGAGAGACAACTTGATATTGTGGTCATTGGACACCCAAGGAAACAAAGTTGAAGAAGAAGGAGGGGAGAATACACCATCCCCCCAAATTCTTTCTACCTCATTCTAAAATTTACCCTGTTTTTCTTATCCATTTGTTATCCATACTGTCACACAAATAGTTTTAGCTTGTGACTTATGAGAGATTTATATGAGTTCTATTTGGATTCTTATATTTCCCATATTTTTTAGCTTTAATATTAGGGGAGCAGAATATGTTTCTGTTTGATATTTGGGGAGTTATCTGTTTTTATCAAATGGGAGAATATGGAATTTATAAACACATTTTACATGCTTGGCATCGTACTTTTAGCACACTGTGATTTCATAAGGCCACTGTTAAAATAGCTTCCACATCTGAGCAAAGAAAACTGCTTACATATTGGCCCATATTGGTGGCAGTGGTAGTTGTGGTAGGTCAAAGGGACAATTAGTTCCAGCCACAGGTGTAGTTGTGAATATTTTAAGGTTGGCACATTCATGGCTGTAGTAGAAATAGATTCCTATAAATATTACATATCAGACCATGTGTATCTGTGAAATACATAGTTTCAATGTGTACGCTTTTACAACTGCAGTCACAAAAATGTTCCTTAAGACCAAGTTTTAAGAAACACTTTTGCAACTGCAATCATAATTAATTTACTCTGGAGAAGGGCAAAAATTGTCCACATTCCATTATCTGGAAAGTTACCTGCTGTTCCTTTCATTATTTTTTGCTTTATTAAGATATTTGCATTTAAAGACCTAATAAAAATGTAAGAACAAATGCATAAGAAAAGATGTAGTAGAAATAAATTATTTCATATTCCTAAAGCCGCTGTATGTTAAGCATAGCAATAAAACAAAAAACATATATATAGGTTATTTGTTTTTGCGATTTTTTTAACTATTTGCCTAACATACACGTGATGTAAAAAAAAAAAAGGTTAACGGGGGGCAACCAGGTGGCACAGTGAATAGAGCACTGGCCCTGAAGTCAGGAGGATCTGAGTTCAAATTTGACCTCAGACACTTAACACTTACTAGTTGTGGGACCTTGGGCAAGTCACTTAACTCCAACTGCCCTGCATTGCTCCCTCAAAAAAAGGTTAACGGGGAAATAATTTGAAATGATAGCTAGCTTTGTTTAATATCTGATGATATTTTCATGAACAAGCTAAGTATAATTATTAAGAACTTGTGTATTAAGTTGATATAAGTGGAATAAAAATTCTAAGAATGGATTTAAAAATAAATAAACAAAAATATTAAAGAACACAAATTCGTAGTGGACTTAGTCACCTCTATTGTTAAGACTTCCTCCACCTCGTAAACCATAGAAGTGCAGTATCAGCTTCTCTCACAGAGACTGTGGATACTGTTATTTTAGCTTTAAGATGGAACAGAATTTCGGAGAGAAGTAGTTTTACTATCATTTGGAGTAAGCTAACTGTTGTGGCTCTGAGAGATAGAACACGACACAAAGTACATGCTCTCAGGCTTGCCAGCTATCATATGACAACAGCTTCTATAGATGGGTAGGTGGATAGAGGGTGGTGAGGAGAGGATTCTCTCTTTCTCATCCACCTCACAGGGAGTCCCAAAGAGAGAGTTCCACTCCACACATTCCAGACAGAAGAAGAGGTCAACAGCTGAAATTTTTTCTCCTTTGAAAGCCTACTGGCTTCTTCCTGCCTTGATTATGACTCTTCTTTGATACAGGTAGTCAAGAGTTGTCTTTGCAGGCACAAGACGCCTGCTGAAGGATTTGTGCTTTGGAAGGATAAAACAATTCTCTTGCTGGTCACTGGAAATGATCAATCTATACTCCAAGGATTTACCCTTTAGACAGATCTTATCGGGGAGTTCATTATACATACGTCAATGCATAATCCTGAATGAACCCTCCAAATGCAATCCCTCTGTCAAAGATTCAAGGCATGAGAGGCCTGGGTACAATATGATGGATGTTGCTTTTTGTTGTTTGTTTGCTTGTTTTTTACAATTTCAGGTTACTATCTCAAGAAATCTAGGAAAAAATATGCATGGTACCTTGGCAGTGTACTGAGACTGATCATAGGGTTCACAATATTACTGAAAAAAAATTTTAGGATAAGCAAGAAAACAAAAGTAGAAATCCTTGCAGAAACAACCATGTAGTTCTAAATAAATTCCCCAGTCATTCACAGTACCCAATATTGGACTCCTCTTGCAACAATTCTTACCTTGCTGTGCTACTTCTTCTGGATTTCATCTTTTTCTTCTACCTCTCCTTTACAAGTTGAGGGCAAAGATCCTCCAGGGCAGCATAGTACAGTGGAAAGAGTCCTGGATATACAGGACCTGGGTTTGAATCTTACCACTGTCACTTACTGTCTGTTTAGCCTTGAGAAAGTCACTTAATTTCTCTGGCTCTCAGTTTCATCATATATAAAATGGACTAGAAAACTGGTATATCACTCGTTTTCTCAGTTATCAGCCCTACCAATCACCATACATACTTTAGGGTAAACACACCTTGTTTTCCCAGTTATTCAAACTGGATAGGAAGAGAGGAAAGGGGAAAAAAATTTCAGCACTTGCTAAATTTACTTGAAATACTTATAAAAACCTTGCATCTTATAAATTATAGGGGCCCATGTAAACAATTAAAGGGAAAAATGTCAAACTTTAGGACAACCTTCAGAGTCCTATGATGAAGAAAAAAATAAATAAATTGTATTATGACTATTTTCTATGCTGATTTTTTTTGAGATAGATGAAGGAGTATAACTTAAATCTCAGCAACTCTAAAGTCATTTCTGCCTACATATCACTCCCACTATCTGCTCATTCTATCTATGCCAAATCCTTCAGCAATCCAGCCCAAACTAATATAGACACATACTCATTTGCACCTTAAGCTAATTGTATTTTTAAATTTATTTTGCTTACCGACTTGCATTTGTTTCCCAGGACACTTGTGATATCCAACTGAATTGCGAGCTTCACAAAAATACTCTCCAGTGTCAAGTTTTGAAACACTGTTAAATTGCTATTTATGGAGGGGAAAAAAGTCATTTTCATTAAATGGTTAACTTATTAAGTAGATCATACTGTACAATAACTTTTTGAGTTGTCTGATCCATTGCACAAAGTAGATTTTTCTATATCAAATGATATGGTATTTTGTGTCATTATTTTCAGTTTAAAATTCATCCAGAATTTCATAGAGTGACTAAGCAAAAATTTCTAACTTGATAGAGCAAACTAATAAGTATCAGCTGTAGGAGGTCTACAAATTTTCTGCTAGTGAGAATGGATAAATGGTCAACATATGTTTTATAAAGTTTAAGTACAAATTGTATGAAAAAATTCAGATTTCTCTAGTATCCAAGGATTTCCTGGTTATTAATTGGTTTCTCCATAATCTGACAGTGAGTTTGTGCACTTTGGAAAGAAAAAAAATTGTCATTTTAACAGTAGATTTAATGAAATTAGTGCCAAATTTTCTGCCAGAAAGTTCTTTAAGCACTAGGCAAATCTAACTCAGTGTTTTTATTATTTATTCTAATCATAATGAAACAACCTTGAAAAGACAGAAGACTAAAGAGAGCAACTGAGAAGAAACAGAGAAAGATTTTGAGTAAAAACTTTCATATGGTTTTCCCAGAAGTCTTAACTCCTTGGGAAATTTCATTGACCACAACTGAGAAAGAGAAAAAGGAAACACTGGTTGACATCTTGTTGCTTATGGGGTCCATCTGAGAGTAAAGCAGTACTTTTGCTCTTCCCCAATTGATTCTCTTCCTCATTCCCCACACAGATTAGTCAATTGCTTCTCTCCTTACATCTCCCACAATGCCCTCCCAAACATCTTTCACATGTATTATCTTCTCTCAACTAATATAGTTGATTGAGTCATCACTCTAATTTAGTCTAGTCCTTATCATCTAATGATGAGACTATTAAAATAGATTCCCAATTAGTTGTCCTGCCACAATCTCCTCATTGCAATCTATTCTTGACAAGGTTGGTAAGGTGATTTCCTTTTTTTTCTTTTTTTTCTTATTTTTATTAAATTCATTTTTACATTTTCAGTTCTGAATTCCCTCCCTTTTTCCTTCCTTCAGACATAGAGAAGGCAAGAAAAACAGAACTCATTCCAAGTATACATAGTTAAACAAAACATTAGTCATGCCCCCCAAAAGAAAAAAAAACAAAAGAAATGGGAAAAAAGAAAAGAAAAAATGCTTCAATATACACTCTGAGTCCATCAGCTCTCTATCCAGTGGTTAATAGCATTTTTCATCATTAAGACCTTTGGAACCATGGTTTGTCATTATGCTGATCTGAGTTACAAAATCTTCAAAGATGTCTCTCTTTACAATATTGGTTGTAAATTATAAAAATGATTCTGGTTATGCTCACTTCACTTTGTATAAGTTTGTACAAACCTTTGAGGTTTATCTGAAACCATCCCCTTGATTATTTCATATAGCACAATTGTAATCTATCACCTTCATATATGATAACTTGTTCAGTTATACTGCAAGTGATGAGTAACCCCTCAGTTTGCTACTGTGTAAAGAGCTGCTATTTAATATATTTGTACATTTTCTTTTTTCTTTGATACATTTTTTCCTTGAAACATTTTTTCCCAGTTTACAATTTAGGAGACAGGCAGAAGAGGTCTGTGACTCTCAGGTGAGGACAGGATCCTTCTTGGGTAAAGACCAGAGTTCAAACAAGGAAAGCAATGGCCAACCTCTCCCAAGATCACACAGCCTTGGAAGCATTGAAAACTTGCAGATGTCCAGAACTAGCTGTGAAAACAGCAGCATAAAAAAGTCTGAAGCTTGAGACAGTGTCTTTTCATTTCCAGGTGACCAAAGTTCAACTTAACATAAAGTTCAAAGTCAAGAAATAAGTTGGGAGAATGAATAAACAACAACAACAAAAAAAATCTGACCCTAAAGATGCTACTATGGTGGCAGGAAAGACCAAGACACAAATTCAGATGAAGACAACATGAAAATAGTTTCAAGCAAAGCATTAAAGAAAAAAAAATGCTAATTAAACAAAAGCCCAAGAAGAATTCCTAGAAGAGTTAAAGAAAGAGATAAGAGTTGTAGAGGAAAAACTGGAAAAAGAAATGAGAGTGATACAAGAAAATTACAGCAAAGAATTAACAGCTTGGTAAAAGAGGCACAAAAAAAGTACTGAAGCCAATAATAATTTTAAAAAACAGAATTGGCTTAATGGTAACAGAGACACAAAAGTTCACTGATGGAAAGAACTTTCTAAAAATCAGAATTGGCCAAATGGAAAAAGAGGTACAAAAGCTCACCAAAGAAAATAATTCCTTAAAAATTAAAATTGGGCAAGTGGAAGTTAATGACTGTATGAGATATCAAGAAATAATAAGATAAAAGTCCAAAAAAAGAAAAAATAGAAGAAAATGTGAAATTTCTCATTAAAAAATTGATCTGGAAATAGATTAAGAGAGATAATTAAGAATGACTGAACCATCTGAAATCCATGATAAAAAAAAAAGAGCTTCAACATTGTAACAGTAAGCACCCTAGCATGCCTAGGGCGGCTACTAGCACAGGTTCTTAGATCTGCTTTTCTAAAGGAAAGCAAGTCAAAATGGGTTAACAATCTTACTTTAATCAAACATATCATTTACCTAGTTCAGGGGGA
>CM053591.1:46650410-46675508 GCA_028646515.1 Pseudochirops corinnae | reverse complement strand
TTCCCCCTGAACTAGGTAAATGATATGTTTGATTAAAGTAAGATTGTTAACCCATTTTGAGTTGCTTTCCTTTAGAAAAGCAGATCTAAGAACCTGTGCTAGTAGCTGCCCTAGGCATGCTAGGGTGCTTACTGTTACACCTGGGCAAAATTTGACTCACTCCCCTTTATCCCCCTGTTTCCCTCCCTGCCTTATGTACCTTCCCATGTTGGACTGTATTCCCACAAAAAAAAAAAAAGATTCAGCTGTAGGTCAGTAGTCACTAGGTTCTATCCCTAATACCCTGTATCTTCTTATTCATTGTTACTTCTAGCAGATTCCTGCCTTTTCTCTTTATGTGCATCTAGAAAGAAGTTTCTTACTGGTCCCTGGGGTCACTCTTGCTGTTACTGTTTGTGATGCATTTACCCACTTATCCTGTATTTCTGCAGTTTGGGGTGTTCAGGAGGCAAATAATCTCTTCAGTTCTGGTTTTCTTGCCAAAAATGTTTCAAACATTTTTTAAATACTATTTTTGAAGGTCTATATTTTGTCCTGTGGATTTGCAGGATAGATCATCAAGTTTGGGGGAGTTTGGGGTTTTTTAGTTTTCTGGGCTTTTTTTTTAACCTTCCTTTTGGATTCTAAGTGTCCCAAACCATGGAGAGAGCTGAAGTTGCTTTAATTTTGGTGCATAATTTCTGCTTTAGAGCAGTTTAAGAGGTTATGGGGATTGGAAAAAATGTCTAGTCTATCTCTACTTGAAATGATTTCCAGATTAGTTGATTTAAATATTTTTCTTTCATTTTTTTCCATTAAATTTGTTTTACTATTTCTTGCTGCTTTGTGGAGTTATTGATTTCTGTTTGGTCTATTACAAAGTTTTAAAGAGTCTATTACTTGGGTCAAGTTCACCACTTTCTATTTTAAACTATTCTTTTCCAGTTCTTTCCTCTAGAATTTTAATACATTTTTTTAAAAAAAGTCTCTTGTTTAATTTCTTCTAGATATTCATATAATCCTTACGGACAATCCACATTTTGCTTGGAATCTTTTCTTGCAGTTGTGGAGATAGTATCTTCTTCTCGGTTAGACTTTTGGGTATCTCTATCTCTGGTCTGTTACTTCTGTTTATGTACTTAGCCCTAGTTCCTGAATTGAGGCTTTGTGCTAGTGCCATGATCAGCAGATCCTCATACACATTTCAGCTTCTTCTTCTGTTAGATCATCTGGGCTCCCATACTGACCTCCACCTCTACACTCTGTTAAGAGAACTGTTCATTTTAGGTTCCCCTGGATTTTGTGGTTTAGCATGCTGGTTCTTTAGGACCCTCTATGGAATTCCAGGATAGCTTTCTAAGTGCCTCAGCCCCAGGGCCAGGAGTGTTCCTATCTAAATGATAGTCAAACTGGTCTCTGCTGTGTCTAATCACTTCAGATGGCCATATTATGATTTTACAGCCATTCTGGAACTTTTTTGTGGGAGCTCTCCTTCACTTAGAAAGATATCTGTTTAGGGAGTCAACAATTGTTTTTAATTACATTAACTAGTTCAGGGGAAAAGTCAGCACCCTGAACTTCAGAGAAAATACAAGTAGAGAAATAAAGACCAACCGACAGGGCTCTGATTGCCTGAATTAACTGTACCCTTTACCTACATGTCTGTATCAAGAGAACCTTTACATCTAAGCAGGTGGAGAGCTCTGAACCTATAGCCAACAAGAATCTCAACCAGGGAATCACAAAATCCTTCTCATAGGTGAGCCCCTAAAGCAGAGCCAAAAGGTATCACAACCTAATTAGAAATTAGCAAAAGGTGTGAAAGTCTTCCTACAAGCAAGTCTTCCTACAAGCAAGCCTCCCCAAAACAAGCTTCCCTTACTGGGCTCCACATGAGGCCTCTTGATGGGCAGGGAAGATCTTAAATCCCATTAACATTATACTCTCAGGGCAGCTAGGTGGCCCTGGAGTCAGAAGGACCTAAGTTCAAATATGGCCTCAGACACTTAACACTTACTAGCAATGTGAGCTTGGGCAAGTTACTTAACCCCAACTGCCCTGGCTTCCCCCTGTGAAAAAAAACAAATATTACACTATCTTATTTTTTTGCTTCTGAACACAGAGCATTGAATATAGGTATCTCTAATTATGCTGGGAGGCTTCTGTCTTGTTTGAATAGATTTTTTTTTCTCCTGGCAGATTGACTTTTCCATTGCTTATGATTTTTGGATGACTTCTAGAGTTGATAAAGTCAATACAGTTTCTCCTAGGAGTTTTCTTTTTGGGATCTTTTTCAAGAGGCAATCAGTGAATTCTTTCCATTTCTATTTTGCCCTCTGGTTCTAGAATATCAGAGAAATTTTCCTTGAGAATTTCTTGAAGGATGATTTCTAGGCTCTTTTTTTGATCATAGCTTTCAGGTAGTCCAATAATTTTTAAATTATCTCTCCTGGTTCTATTTTCCAGGTCAGTAGTTTTTTTCTAGTGAGATATTTCACTTTGCCTTCTATTTTTTCATTTCTTTGGATCTGTTTTATGGTATCTTGATTTCTCATAAAGTCATTAGCTTCCATTTGCTCCAGTCTAATTTTGAAGGAATTATTCTCTTCAGTGATTTTTTGAAATTCCTTTTCCAACTGGGCAATTTGGCATTATAACACATTCTTTTCATTGGCTTTTTGGACCTCTTTTGCCATTTGAGTTAGTCAATTTTTTAAGGTGTTATTTTCTTCGGTATTTTGGCGACTCTCCTTTAGAAGGCTGTTGACTTGCTTTTCATCATTTTCTTGCATCATTCTCATTTCTCTTCCCAATTTTTCCTCCACTTCTCTTACTTGATTTTCAAAATCCTTCTAGAGCTCCTCCATGGCCTGCAACAAGTTTATATTTTTCTTGGAGTCTTTTGATGCAGGAGTTTTGACTTTATTATCTTCTTCTGAGTCCATGTTTTGATCCTCTTTGTCCCCCCAAAAAAGATTCTATATGAGAATCATATGGTATGATTGTACTTTCTCTGTTTGCTTATCTTGCCAGCCAATTACTTGACTTTTGAGCTCTTTGCCACCATAGAACTCAGTTTTCAGAGTGGAGAGTGCTGTGTCCCAAATTTCTAGGGTTTTGCCCAGCTATTGTCAGAGTTGTTGTCAGAGCAGTGAGGAATGGATGCCCTCTCTGCAGCCACCACAAACTCTGGCACGCTAGCATTCCTCACCCCAGGACCACCACCTAAGACTGCAACCCAGATCCAAGCAGGTCAAAGCAAGAGTGATTACCCTCTGAATGATCGCTTGGTCTCCCTGGAATCTGTAGGCCAGAAACCCCATAGGCAGCCAATGCAGTAGTTGCAGCAGCTGCCGTGCCACGCCACCACCGCCTCTGTCACCCCAGGGGCAGGGAATGGACTGTGCTCTTCTCTCACCCAGTTCCAACAAAGTTCCCTACTGACCTTTTACTTTCTTTTTTCGCATTTATGGGTTGAGAAGTCTGGAAACTGCCATAGCTGCCAGTGATTCATTCTCTTGAAGTCTGCCCCAGCCAATCTAGGCTGCGAGTCTGGTCTGGCATGACTCACATTGGACTGTGCTCAGCTCCCAGTGTGGTGTAATAGACCCTTCCTGTTGGCCTGCCAGGCTGCCATCAGCAGGAGATTTGTTTCTCTCTGTTACTTTGTGGGTTCTGTAGCTCTAAAATTTGTTTAGAGTAATTTTTTATAGGTATTGGAAGTGGTTGGGGAGGGAGCTCAAGCAAGTTCCTGCTTTTACTCTGCCATTTTGGATCCACCTTACCACAGTTTCTCATTGTATTTCTTGTTTATGCTTTGATCTAGTGCTATTTTTAGGATTGTTAGTATTTTCTTCTGGAGGAAATGTATGCAAGCTGCATTGCCTGCCTCTGTTCTTAGCTGGAAGTTCTTTTATCTGTTTGTTAAAATGAAACACAGCATTGTGGGTTCAGTGACTGAAGTAGCCATCTATGTGATTACCCAAAGCAGTAATTGCCCTCTGAGGACCCAACCAAGAAGTCAAGTGCAAATTAGGAATACAAAGTACAAAGGGAGAGCTTGCCTATTAGTAAGAAAAGCAGAATCTATCACAGCAATAGTAAAAAAATTCTGATTGTATCTCTTTTTCCTAGAAGCAATTTTATCCTGTAAGTACCAAAGGAAAACATCTCCTTCAAGATTAGAATGGAAGAAACTTGGACCCAGTGTCTCCTTTGTCTATTATCAGCAGGCTTTTCAAGGTAAGAAGTTACAGACTTGTGGGTCATTGGGAGGGGATATGATGAAACACTGTATATAGTGCATAATTTTCCAGTTGATAAATAAAAAGGGGCACAGCTGGTTTTCCAAAACACGTGAAAGAAATTTCAATGAGGATCTGACAGGAATGTATATAAACATATGATATGTAGAAATAAAATGAATTACTTGTGTCCCCAAATCTCCGTTTGTCATTTCAATCCTTAGCTGCATGAAAAATACCATTTCCAACTGGTTTAAAGCTCTGTGACTCACTAAGAGAAGCTAGATGAATATAATTTTTCAATAGGGAAACAGGATCTTTCACCAATAATGATATTACTTCTGTTCCTTATTATTACATGAAATCTGCTGCATTGGTGACAATGCCTGAAGTTTAAAATAAGTATATATGTCAATGGGGATAATAATAGTATCTATATCCTAGGACTTCTCTAAGGATCAAATGAGATAATATTTGCATAATGCTTTATAAACTTTTGAAGTAGTATAAAAATGGAAGGGATTCCTTCAAAAGGGAAGATCAAGCAGATAATTATATTCTGCTGTTCCACCTTTCAAACCAAACTTTCAGAGACTATGTCTAGGAGGGACAAAACCACTTCAAATTTTCACCTGGGGATAAATCTTAAACGTTTTTAAGAAGACTCATGTGGCATAATTAGGCAATGTAGAATCTTTACTGGGGGAAATATATAAAAACTTCATAAAAACAAAAGATGGTAGAGTAAGAGGAAGCAATTCAACCTCGCTCCCGACAAACTCTTTTCCACAACAGTCTAGAACATATACCAGATTGAATTCTGGTAAAGAAAATCAAGAAAAAGTCACAAGGAGTCTTTTTTCCAGCTGAGGGCTGCTCAAAGAGGCAAAACAGAGAGGTGTGAGGACATTGAGGACAAAGTCTGATCAAGAGCATATGTGGAGCATTTCAGGCCTCTGTAACTGAAAGATAGTCAAGAGAGGACACCAGAGCAGAAGGAGATCAAAGAGTCCCCAGGTGAGATCCAGAAGTTGTCATTAGCATGAGCCCTAGCTATGTACTGAACAAAGAACAAATTCTGGAAATGTAGCTATGTGGCTCTGATCCCAGGAATAGAGCTGTTACTAAATTCTAGGCTTTAGCCCAGTGTGTGAACCTAAAGTGAAATTACCAGGATATCCATCTCAGATCAAAGAGGAACCTGCAGTTCAGTCTTTCTGAAACAGGCCAATAGTGACTGAGTCCAGCAATGGTCTACTGAAACTTCCAATCAGGGGCTAACAGAAAGACACAATAGTGGGTCAGGAACTTGTAGAATTCCAGCTAGGAGAGCAGTGAACCAACATCACAGGAGATCACAACCAATTTGGAAGTATTGAAAACCTATAGGTACTCAGCCTGAGTTGTGAAAGGAGCAGAAGGACATGAATATAGAAGCTCATGCCAGACATCCCCTCCCAAAGAAGCGTGCAGAGCCAGAGCTAACATAAAGCCAGGAGTCAAAAAACGAGCTAGGAGAATGAGCAAACATAAAAAGAATCCCACCATAAAGAGCTATTGTGACTATGGGAAAGCTCAAGATATAAATACCAAAGAGAATAACTCAAAAATATCTAGAAGCAAAGCCTCAAAGAAATATGAAGCTTGGACCCAAGTCCAACAAGAAGTGTTAGAAGAGTTAAAGCAAACAAAGTTTTTTTTAAAAAAAGAAACTTAAAAAAAAAGTTATAGGGGCAGCTAGGTGGTGCAGTGAATAGAGCACCAGCTTTGGAGTCAGGAGGACCTGAGTTCAAATCTGGCCTCAGACACTTGACATACTAGCCATGTGACCTTGGGCAAGTCACTTAATCTCAATTGTCCTGCCCTCTCCCCTCCAAAAAGCAAAAAAAAAAAAAGACTATAAAAATCAAATGAGAAAATGAGAACTGTAGGAGAAAAAAATGGGAAAAGAAGTGAAAGTTAGGGAAGAAAGATATGAAAAGAGAATTAACAGCATGGGAAGAGATACAAAACATTAATAAAGAAAATAACTTCACGAAAATTATAATTGAGGGGGTGGGGGCCAACATGGTGGAATAAAGATATAATGCCAGTCATAGTAGCTCTCTTGAGGACTGCTGCTACAAATAAATTTAAGGGTCTAATCGCATAGTATGATGAACTCTCTATTTATTCAAAAATAAACTAAAGCATAAAATTCAAGAAACTAAAGCATAACATTGAAGAAACTAAAGCATAACATTCATGACAACATAACATAACAACTTGTTACTAAGGTGGCCACTTAGTCTTAAACAAAACATATCATTCAGTATATTTTATAGTCATCTTTAAGCAGTAACAGAAAGTACAAACATCATCTACCCCTAGATCAGAGTAAGTTACAAATCTCATCAGTCAATACAGAGTGTCTAAAGTAAAGTCCTCTTTCATCTTCACTGGAGGCTGGCTTCCAAACCCCACAGCTCCTTCTCAGTGGACTGAACACTCCTAACTCTTGCCTAGATTCACATGCTCCCAACTCTTGCCTGGATTCACACATAGGCAGCTCTCTGGTCCTGTTCCATATATCAGCTCACAGGCACTACTCCACTCCAAGCTCTTCACAGTTTCTGTTTCTAGGAAAACAAAGCTTAACAGGGCTACAACAATATTTACACACATTACCAGCACTATTATCTCAGTTCACTTTCTGTCTGAAAAACCAATACAGAACAACAGATGAAACTTCTGTCTAAGAAAGTAACAATACCAACAGACAGAGCGCCAACATCACAAACATTCTTTCTCTTGGTTTTGCCTGCTCCCAGGTCTGCTTGTGCTCTTATCTTCTCCTTCCTGTCCCACCCTTTTTTGCAAGCTCCTCCCACCATGGGCTCCCAGGTGATTGCATTCCACCTATTAAGGGCAGGGAAGATCTTCAAATTCCCTTAGGCCTATTAAGGGAAATACAATGTATACTTTTTCCAATCAAAGACTCTTGATACAATCAAAGGTGAGGCTCAAAGGACTTGATTAGCTAAAACTCCATCCAGAAAAAGAGCAAAAAATCCCATTTTACTTGCCATTACAAAAGACTGGGATCCATCTGCACTAGCTAAACATTCCCCTCTAAGCAACTTTAAAATAATGCCTCGATTCAAATTTGGAGCAGCAAAGACAAAAAAAGGTCAGAGGGAGACATTTTTCCAGCCTAAGATAACATAGGAGGTCTACTGGAGAGATCTGTAACACCAGGATGGGAGGTGGACCTTGGAGCCAAACATGTCAGCAGAAGCAGTAACAATAGCAGCTTTGGAAGCTCTCAGACCAGAGATGATGAGAGGGTTGGACAGATGGTCAGAAAGAGATATAAAGAACCACTTGCTGACACAGGGACCAGCTATCACTAATTGGCAACTCCATTGCCTCTAAGCAGTTCTGGGTTACAATTTCAGGATGGAGAGGAATGCTTGTTATTGGTCACAAGGGAGCAAGGGCCTAGATCACATTTCCCAAGCCAGGTAGAACACTTAGTACGTGCAGCTGCAGGAGGTCAGGGAACCTGGTCACAGATTAAGGACAAAAAGGAGCACTTTAATTTGCAGCTACAAGAGAGCAAGAGGCATTTCTGGGTAAAGGCCACAGCTCAGACAAGGAGAGCAGTAGCCATACCTCTCCCACAATCACACCACCTTGGAAGCACCAGAAATTTGCAGATACCCCAGAACTAGGTCTGAAATAGCAGCATAAAAAAGCCTGAAGCTTGGACAGGGCCTCCCCACCTGTAGGTGAACAGAGCTCAACTTTAACATAAAATTCAAACTCAAGAAATAAGCTTTGAAGAAACAACAAAAAAAAGAACTTGACCATCAAAACTACTACATGGTGAGAAGACCATAAACTTAAAAGAAGACAATGTGAAAAAAGTTACAAGCAAAGCTTTAAAGAAAAAGCTAATTAAACCTAAGGCCAGAAAGAATTCATAGAAAAGTTAAAGAAAGAGATAAGAGTGGGAGAGGAAAAATTGGAAAGAAAAATCAGAGTGATGGAAGAAAATTATGGAAAGAGGCTTGGTAAAAGAGGCACACAAAAAAAAATACTGATGAAAATAGCACCTTAAAAACCATAAATTCACTAAAGAAACAACTTCTTAAAAAACAGGATTAGCCAAATAGAAAAAAGGTACAAAAGTTCACTGAGAAAAATAATTTCTCATAAAGTCATTTGCTTCCATTTGCTCCACTCTAATTCTGAAGGAATTATTATCCTCAATGAGCTTTTGAGATTCTTTTTCCATCTGGCAATTTTGACTTTTTAAGGCATTCTTCTCCTTATTGGCTTTTTGGGCATCTTGTGCCATTTGAGTTAATCTGTTTTTTAAGGTGTTATTGTCTTCAGTCAGGTTGTTAACTCTCTTTTCATGATTTTCTTGCATCGTTCTCATTTCTTTCCCCAATTTTTCCTCTACTTCTCTTATTTGGTTTTCAGAATCCTTCTTAAGTTCCTCTATGGCCTGTAATAAGTTTACATTTTTCTTGGAAGCTTTTAATGCAGGAGTTCTGACTGTGTTGTCTTCCTCCCGTTCCATGCTTTGATCCTTTTTGTCCCCCAAAAAAGAATCTAAAGTTGGATTGCTGCGCTTGCTTTGCTTCCTTTGCCTGTTCATGTTGGCAGTCAATTAACCTGATTCTTGAGCCACAGTAGATCTCTGCTTCCCAAGGTGAGCTCTTTGTCCCAAATCACTGGGATTTTTGCAGCTGCCGGAGCTATTAGGAGGCTGCTATCTCTGTAGCCCCCACCAGCTTTTGCTCCCTGGTCACACACCTCAGGACCACCACCCTAGACCACGATTCTTATCCAGGTAGCTTAAGGCAAGAGCACTTAGCCTCTGAATGATCACTTGGGCCCCCTGCAATCTGCAGGCCGCGAGCTCTGAAGCAGCCACATCGAGGCGTTTCCACTGCTTTCTTGCCCTGGGGGCGGGTGGCCAGACCTGCTTCTCTCACCCAAATTTAGCCGAGTTCCACTGACCTTTCATTTTGTCCTTGGTTCTTATGTGTTGATAATTCTGGAAACTGTCACAGCTGCTGGTGATCCAGTCCCCCAAGTGCTCCAGCCGTGGCTTGTCCTGGCCACCTGGGGGCTAAGCTGTGGTTTCAGGCCTGGCTAGTTTTGGCACCTAGTGCTCTGCAATGAGCCCTTCCATCTGCCTGCTGGATTGCCTTCAGTGGGAGATGTGTTTTTCTGTAATTTTGTGGATTCTGGAGCTCTAAAATTTGTTTAGAGTCATATTTTATAGGTATTTGAGGTGGTTATGGGGGGAGCTGCAGAGTTCTCCTGCTTCTGTGCTGCCATCTTGAGAAAAATAGTTTCTTAAAAATTTGAATTGGGCAGCTGGAAGCTAATGACTCCAAAAGACTTCAAGAAACAATAAAAGTTAAAAGACTGAAAAAATAGGAAAAAATGTGACATAGCTCACTCTCAAAAAACAACTGTCATGAAAAATAGATTGAGGAGAGAACTTAAGAATTATCGCACTAAAAAAAGAAATTTTAAAGGAAAATTGACCTAATATTTTTGATCCAAAGGATAGAAATGGTAAGAATACACCTCCTGAAAGAGATCCCAAAATGAAAACTCTCAAATCATAGCCAAATTCCAGAGCTCCAAGGGTCATGGAGAAAATGTTGTAAGTGGCCAGAAAGAAACAATTCAGACATCATGGAGCACCAGTCAGGATTACACAAGATTTAGCAGCTTCCATGTTGAAGGTATGACTGGCTTGGAATATAACATTCCAGAGGGCAGAGATATTGATTACAACCAAGAATTACCTACCCAGCAAAATTGAGTATAATCATTCTGGGGGGGAAAATGGATATTGAATGAAACAGAGGATTCCCAAGCATTCCTGATGACTAGACCAATGCTGAATAGAAAATTTGACATTCAAGCAGAAGACATGAGTGAAGCACAAAAAGATAAACATGAAAGAGTGATCATAAGAGATTCACTCCAACTCCAGTGTTTACATTTACTCCAAATGTTTACATTCCTGAATGAGAAGATGATGCATTTAACACTTAAGAACTTTATCATTATTAGGACAGTTAGAAGGAGTTTGCATGGACAGAAGGCACAGGTATGAGTTGATTATGTTGGAGTGACCTACAAAAAGAAAAAAAAGAATGTAGTGTTGAGAAAGAGTTATGTACTGGGAAAAGAGGAAAGAGAGAGATATAATGGGGCAGATTTTCTCATATAAAGGAGGCACACAAGGAAGAGCATTTAGAGTGGAGGGAAAGATTGGGGGGAGGGTAGCAGGCAATGCTTGAACCTCACTCTCATTGGAATTGGTTTAAGGAGGGAAGAAAAAAAATGCCTTCACACACATATACACACCCACACATATTCAGTTGGGTATAAAAATCTGTCTTACACAATAGGGAAATAGGAGGCGACAGGATTAAGAGATATGGGAGAGATGTTAAAGGTGGAGGTAGATTGGGGGAAGCAGTAGTCAGAAAAAGAGACTCTTTGGAGGAAGAATTGGATAAAAAGAGAGAGGCAGATAAATATAGGAAAATGGGTTGGAGGGAAATGCACCATTAGTGATCATACTGTGAATGGGAATGAGATGAGCCAACCCTTAGAAGGGAAGCAGATAGCAGAATGGATTGGAAACTAGACTCTAACAATATGGTGCGTACAAGAGACACACATGGAACCGAAAGAGACACACAGAGTTAAAACAAAGGGCTGGAGCAGAGTTTATTTTGCTTTATTTTGCTTTCAGCTGACAAAGCAAAAGCAAAAATTGATCTAATTGAAAGAGATAATCTTAGAAACTAAATTTTGTTTAAAACTGCTATGCATAATAAATATCAAATAATTTTATCAAATTTTGTTTAAAAGTACTATAGATAATAAATATCAAAAAAATTATAACAAATTTCTTTGATAAAGGCCTCATTTCTCAAATATGTAGAGAACTGAATCAAATTTATAAAAATAAGAGTCATTGCTCAATTGATAAATGGTCAAAGGATATGAATGGGTAGTTTTCAGAAGAAATCAAAGCTATATATACTCATATAGAATGCTCTTAGTCACTATAGATTAGACAACTACAAATTAAATCACCTCTAAGTCACCATCTCATACCTATCAGAAATGACAAATGCTGGAGGAGATGTGCAAAAGTAAGCATATTAATGAGTTGTTGGTGAAGTAGTGAACTGTTTCAACCATTCTGGAGAGCAGACTGGAACTATGCCCAAAAAGCTATCAAACTATGCTTTGCTTTAACAATACCACTACTAGGTCATACCTTAAAGAGATCAAAGACAAAGCAAAAGGACCTATAGGTACAAAAATATTTATAGCAGCTCTCTTTTTTGGTGGCAAAGAATTGGAAATTGAAGGGATAACCATCAGTTGGGGAGTGGCTGAGCAACTTGTGGCATATGATTTGCTATGGAATACTTTTGTGCTATAATAAATGATGGGGGGGGGGGGGGTTCAGGGAAAAAAAACCTGGGAAGAATTACATGAACTAATGCAAAGTGAAGGGAGAAGAACCAGGAGATCATTGTGCACAGTAACAGCACTGCTGTAATGATGATCTACTGTGAAATGGGTTAGCTACTTGGATTAACACTGTGATCCAAAACAAATCCAAAAGCCTCATGATTAAAAAAAAACCAAAACTCTGAGTGCAAACTGAGGTATTTTGGGTTTTTTTGGTGAAATGGCTAATATGAAAATATGTTTTGCATGATTTCACCTGTATAATTGATATATTGTTTGCCTCTTCAGTGGGTGGAGGAGGGGTGGGAAAGAGAGAATCTGGGATTCAGAATTTAAAAAGAGAATATTAAAAATAAACAATCAAATAAATTAAAAGAAAATTAGAATTGGCCAGATTAAAATTAATGTCACCATGAGACATCAGGAAATAATGAAACAAGGTTAAAAGTCTGAAAAAAAATGAAAGATGTGAAATATCTCATAGGAAAAATAACTGACCTAGAAAACAGATTTTTTTATTTGAATTCATTTATTATTTTTACTTGTCAACATTCACTTTTACAAGATTCTGAGTTCTAAATTTTCTCCCTCTCCTCTCCTCCCCCCCTCCCCAAGATAGCCTGCTATCTGATATAGGCTATACATGTGTAAGTATATTACACATATTAGAAAACAGATTAAAGAGAGATAATTTAGATCACTGGACTACCTGGAAGCCATCAACAAGAAAAGAGCCTAGACATCATATTTCAAGAAATCTTAAAAGAAAACTGCCTGGATATCTTCAAACCAGAGTGCAAATAGAATCAAAAAAAGAAGGCAGAGAAGGAGGAGGAGGAGAAGGAAAAGAAAGAGGAGAAAGAGAAGAAGAAGAAGAAAGAAGAAGACGACTCCCAGGAATATTATATCCAAAACCCAGAGCTCCCAGGCCAAGGAAAAATCACTGCAAAGAAGGAAGAAAGAAGAATTCAGGTAACAAGGAGTCACAGTCAGAATAATAAAGCCTTAGCAGGTACCACTATAAAGAAGCAAAGAACTTGGAATATGATATGATAAAAGACACAAAGTATAAATACCTCCAGGCTGACTGCTGAGACAACAAATGGCGGGGGGAGTGGAGGGTACAGCTTGGTCTGAAAACAGACTAGGCCTCAAAAACATTTACCTCACAAACTTTCATCTAATGAACAATGTAAAGATTTTATGTGAAATAAATTAAAGTAGGAGTTAGTTTTTAGGGAGGGGAAACTGATAAAAATGAGCCATTAGCTAGTTCAAGAAAAAGAGAGAAAAAACCAAATTAATGGTATAAAAAAATGAAAAAAATAACTTTACGGGCAATGGAGAAGTGCTATTTCTTCTAACTGTATGCCAACAAAATGAACATTCTAAATTAAATCAATAAATGTTTACAAAAGTGTAAATCGTCTAAATGAAAAGGAAATGCTTAAAAATTACCATCTCATAAAAAAAAAAGAATTGAACAAGTCACAAATGAATTTGAAAAGAAAAAATCCTAGGACCAGATGGATTTCCTAGAACATCGTGTCAAACAAATAAAGAATAATTAATTCCAATATAACTTAAATTATAAATAAGGGATTCTAGCAAATTCCTTCTCTGACATAGATAAGATCTTCATACTTAAAGCAGGAGAGTCAAAACAGAGAAAGAAAACTAGAGACCTATTTCCATGGTGAATATTGATACAAAAATTTTAAACAAAATATTAGCAAGGAGATTACAGCAATATACCGCAAAGATCATACACCGCGACCAGGGTACAGTTATAGCAGGAATGCAAGGCTGGTTCAGTATTAAGTAAACTATAAACATGATTGACCACATTAATAAGAAGACAAACAAAATCATATGATTATGTCAATAAATGCAAAAAAAAAAGCTTTTTACAAAATATAACACGCATTCTTGTTTTTTAAAAATGGAAAGCATAGGAGTAAGTGGAACTTTCCTTAAAACAATAAGTAGTATCTAAAACCAAGAGCAGGCATTACCTGTAAAGGGAATGAGCATGAAGCTTTTCCAGTAAAATCAGAAGGGAGGAAAAGATGTTCATTATCAGCATTACTGTTCAAAATTGTACTAAAAAAGTTAGATGTAGCAATAAGACAAGAAAAAGAAATAAGCATAGTCAAAGAGGAAACAAAACTATTACTTTCTGAAGATTATATGATGGTTTACTTACAGCCCTAAAGAATCAACTAATTGAATGAATTGACAACCTCTAAGTTGTAGGATATAAAATAAACAAATCATCACTATTTCTATATATTACCAACACAATAAAAAAGTAAGACATAGGAAAAAGAAATTTATTTTAAAATAACTACACACAGAATAAAATACTTAGAAGTCTACCTGCCAAGACTCATGAGAACTATATGAAAACAATTATCAAACATTTTCTACACAAATAAAGGCAGATCTGGTAAAATATTAATTGCTCATGTATAGGCCAAGCCAATATAATAAAAATGACAATACTACCTAAATTAATTTACTTACTCATTTCTATAACAAACTACCAAAGGATTACTTTATAGAGCTAGAAAAAATTTTAAATAATATAATTAAATGATATATCATGTAATGTGTAAAATAATATAGATAAATACTATAAAATAAAAATCAAATATTAAAATGCATTTGGAAGAACATAGGTCAAGAATGTCACAAGAATCAGTGAAAAATATGGGAAAGAAACTATATTACAAAGTTCTAATCCTCAAAAAAAATGTTTGGCACTGGGTAAGAAAAAGAGAGCTTGAATCAAACATATTCAGTACATAATATAGAGATTCAAATAAGCACAATAACCTAGTGTTTGATAAACCAAAGTTCAAAGCTACTGGAATAAGAGCTCACTATTCAACAAAAACTAGAAACTAGTTGGGAAACTTAAAAATAATCTGACAGAAACTAGGTATAGATAAACATCTTGTGTCATCTACCAAGATAAACTCAAAATGAGTACATAGTTGAGTCATAAAGGATAACATAGCATAACATAACAAAGGATCAAGGAAGAAATTACCTGAGAGATCTATGCATAGAGGAAGAGTTTAAACAAGATATACAAAGATTCATAGGAGGTAAAATTGACCATTTTGATTACATAAAATTAAAAAGATTTTACACATACAAAACCAAAGCAGCTAAAATTAAAAGAGAAGCAGGATATTAAGGGAAAATCTGTGCAGTAAAGTTCTCTGATAAAGACCTTATTTCTAAGATATATGGGGAACTGAGCAAAATTTACAAGAAAAAGAATCATTCTCCAATGGACAAGAGATATAAAGAGATAGTTTTCAGAGGAAGAAAGTAAAGCTATCAATATTAAAAAATTCTCTAAATCATCAATAATTAGAGAAATGAAAATGGAAACAACTCATCTTATACCTATCAAATTGATTACATTGTCAACAAAAGGAAATGACAAATGCTGGAGGGGTGGTGGGAAAACATCCATTTTAATACACTGGTAGTGGAGCTATGAACTAATCTAGCCACTCAGGAAAACAATTTGAAATTATGATGAGAAAGCTATTAAACTGCTTAAATTCTTTCACTCAATGATACTGCTACTAGGTCTCTATCCACAAATAGTTCAAAGAAAGAGGAAAAGGACCCATATCTATAAACATGTTTCTGGCAGTTCTTTTTGTTATGGTAAAGAATTAGAAACTGAGGGGATGCCCATCAATTGAGAAATGGTCGAACACGTTGTGGTATCTGGTTGTGATGGAACACTACTCTACTAGAAATGATAAGAAGAATGATTTTAGAAAAGCCTGGGAAGACTTATATGAACTGGTCAAACATGAAGTGAGCAGAACTAGGAGAATGTTGTTTGACTTCTGATTAAGACAATGATTCAAGACAGTTCGAAAGAAGATATAATGAAAAGTGTTATCTATCTCCAGGGAGAGAATTGATAAACTCTGAGTGCAGATTGAAGAATACTTTTTTTTTAAACTTTCTTTATTGGGGGGAGAAGGGATTGTGTATTTTATTTTTCAAAATTACAATATGGAAATATGTTTTACATGACTTTACATGTGTAATCAATATCATATAACTTGCCTTCTCAAAGAGTAGAGGAGGGTTTGGAGGGAGGGAAAGAATTTGGAACTCAAAATTGTAAAAAGTTAAATGTTAAAAATTTTTAAATATTTAATTGGGAAATATTTCATGAAATAAGTTAAAATATACTTTTAAAAACAAGTTATGGTATATGAATGTAATGACATACTGTTATGCTGTAAGCAATTAAGAAAGGAATGGTATCAGAAAAACCTGGGAAGAGTTGTATGAACTGATGCAAAGTGAAGTAAGCAGAACTAGGAGAAAGATTTATGCAATACCAACATTGTAAAGAAAATTAACTTTGAAAGACCTTGTAACTCTGATTAACTTAATGATCAATCAGAATTCCAATGGACTGATGATGAAACATAATACCAACCATCTGACAAAGAGCTGATGAATTCAGAATCTCCTCTCCTCATTTTTTTTTTTGGACATGTCCACAATGAGGGAATTTGCTTTATATGACTACACATTTTATGGGTTTTGTTTTTCTTGCTTTCTTCAGTGGTAGAGGAGAGGGAAGAAAGAGGGAAAGAATTTGGAACTAAAAATAAAATTGAATTTTAAAATATTTTTTTAAAGTATATAGCTTTTGGGCAGCTAGATGACGCAGTGAATAGAGCACCGGCACTGGAGTGAGGAAGACCTGAGTTCAAATTTGACCTTAGACACTCAACACACTTAGTAGCCATGTGACCTTGGGCAAGTTACTTACCCCCAATTGCCCCACCCTCACCCCTCCAAAAAGCAAAAAAAAAAATTGCTTTTCTTATCCCATTTTGTTAAAAATTATAAGTATTATGACAGTGCATTTATTATTTAATTTTAAGTATCTTCTACTTTTATGAGATTAATATTTCTTTGTGTTTAAAGGTGATTTTAAGAATCGAGCTGAGATGCTCAATTTCAGCATCAGAATTAAAAATGTGACTAGAAAGGATGCTGGACAGTATCGCTGTGAAGTTAGTGTACCATCTGACCAAGGCCAAAATCTTGAAGAGGATATTATTACTCTGGAAGTATTAGGTAAAGAATGATCTTTTTTTTCATCTAATGGTATTCTAATATATGAGTATGTTCCTATGAATTCTTTTTTTTAAAAATGTAATTGTATTGACTCTTTATCCCCCATTCCTATGTAAAATGTTATAGAAGGTGAAATGATGGTAAGTTATAAAGAAGTAACTCAGTTTTAAGGCTTGGCACAGAAATTCTTAACCTAGGGTTCATGAACTTGTGTGTATGTGTATTTTTCTAACATATTGGCAATAATTTTTCAATTTAATTGGTTTCCTGTGTATTATTGTTCATTATATTTTATGCACTTAAATACATTATTCTGAGAAGGTATTGGTAGGCTTAATTAGACTGCCAAAGGGGTCTAAGATGCAAATAAGGCTAAGAACACTGAGTTAGAGGCCCAGAAAGATAATGTGTCCATTTTTGAGCTTCTTAAACTTTTTTCTACTTTTCTGGCTGTGTTCCTTGGTGTTGTGTGACCTAAGGACATGCACAGTACAAAGTACACAAGCTTTGTATTCAGAACCAAGGCTGCAGTGAAGTTGCATGATGCAGCTTGGGCAAGTGCTGCTGGATACACCTCAGATTCACTATACATTTGGTTCTGAATTAATTTTTGGTCGTTACATGTTTGTCAGTGTTTGCCTAAATGATATCCCTATTGCTTTTGGTGCTCTACTATTATATTCCTCTCATCAGTTTTTGACAGAACCCATGATTTCATCAGTAGAGGGAATTCTTAGTGAAGCACTAGATGCCCCGTATAAATCCCTCCTCTAGTACTTACTATCTGTGTGGTCCCGGCAAGTTGTTTAAAACCTTTATCTTGGCTTCCATTCCACATCTGTAAAATGGGAATAACAATGCATAGCACCTACTTCATAGGGTTGCTATAAGAGTTAAAAGAAATGATATATGTAAAGAGTTTTGCAAACCTGTAAGTGCTACATAAATGCTATTATTGTTATTACCAGTGTAGACCTGCACTTCCTAGTCTTGGATATAGTGGTCTGCGGCACTGAGAAATCATGTAACTGACTCAGATGAGCCTCTGCTTTAGGTGGATCCTTAGCCAGAGGTCACTCAGGACATCTGGTCAGTTCTAGGGTTTTCTTTGAGCTTGAAGTAGGTTTTAAATCTTAGCTAAGGCATGTCATCTAGTCTGTAATCCCCAGGTCCTAGATTAGATCTGAACGTCTCAACCCAATGGAGCTAGTTTCCAATATGTCTTCCAAATGGGCTGGGACCAGCTCTGGGTTGGTCTTGATATTTTTGTCTGGATAATGATAATAACAATAGTAAGTCATATTTATATGGTTCTTTACAGTTTAGAAAGTATAAAACACTACATAAGGGTGAGCATAAAACCGTTAGATGATGGGACACCTCTTGAAAAACAAAAGAATATATTACAGACGTATATTTTTGCCTGGCAATCAAAATTTGCATTTTTCATAAAAAAATTAATACCATATGTCATCTGTTGTTTAGTGGCACCTGGTGTTCCATTATGTGAAGTCCCCAGCTCAGTTCTGAGTGGAACTGTGGTGGAACTAAAATGTCAAGATAAGGAAGGTTTTCCAGCTCCTGAGTACACTTGGTTCAAGAATGGTGTCCACTTACTAGAAAATCCCAAAAATGGCCACAAAATCACCAACATCTCTTACACAATGAATAAAAAAACTGGAACTCTGGTAAGATTATTTTATTTCTAAATTAGTAAAATGCTTCCAATAATACAAATCTATTAATTATTATGTACTAGCCATTTGCATAGCTTAGTGGACAGAAGGCCAACCTTGGGGTCAAGAAAATGGGAGTTCAAGTCTTACCCTTTGACACATATTAACTGTCGCCATAAGGAAGTCACTTAACTTCTTGTTTCACCTAGGAAACTTCCTAAGACTTAGTTGCAGAGGTATTACAAACTTGCCTTGGTGGAGAGATTTTTCTATACCAGAAGTTTCTTCTCAGTTTCACAGGTCCAGCCCCAGCATTGTCCTCATCACACACTTCAAAAAACAAATGAATATTAAAAATGCTAGAGCTAAAATTATGGATAAAAAAAAGACAGTCTCTTTCCTGGATTGCTATTACTGACAGTAGGAGGGACAGTAGGGAAAATGTAAGAGGAGCTCTATACAGAGATAGACACAAATGAGCGAGAATGAGGAGGAGGCCTGCTGTGGTGGGGAGAAAGATAGGTGTGAAAAGCTGAGCATAGGTTAGGTTGGAGCAGGGTCTTCAAATTCTTATGGTGGGAACTTCAAGGGGTTGGGTGACAAGCTTATTCTGCTGTCCTATTCCCTATCTGCAAAAATACAGAAAGCATAAACTCCTATATTCTCAAAGAGGATCATGACATCAGGAAGGTGATGCCATGGATTGCAAGTGAATTGGATTTAAGTGAGGGAGGGATGTGCAAAGTCTCCCTTATTAGTCACCAAGTAAATACCTGAATATCCTCATAGATATTCTGATCATTTGCTGCCCAAGCAACAAATGTCACAAACTACTTGTCCTGTTGTATTACCTGCGCCGCTAAGCTCCTTTAAGATAATTCAGATTTTGTCTATAATATATGACTAATCTGCTTTTGAAGTACATATGGGAATTGACCAATATAAGAATAAAGTTTATGGGAATCTCTATGTGATCTAAAAGTAAACAATATACTTGAAAGTCATCTATTAGTAAACTTGTTTCATTTCCACATTTGTGACATTTTCTGAGAGATAGGAAGGAACATCAGACTTAAAGTTCACTTTTTTAGAGTGACATTAAATATTAATTTTAAATGTCTGTGTTCACAGAATATGAAATTTCAAAAACCATTATTATTTTAAAATTCAAAAGCAAAAATGTTAAATCCTGTAAAAAAAAATTCAGCATTTCTTTTCACAAAATGTATGTTTATCATTAGAAACAACATTTTGGATCCTTAATCTGTTACAGGCTAAAGCATACTAAAAGAATGCTCTTTACTGAAATCTTGCCCTCATCACTTTCAAGAGTTAGCAAGGGCAGTCAGCAGGTCCAACAGTTCTCATGCTGAACTGCTGTCACACCTTGCTATATTTACTTTTTCAATTTATTTTTTCTCAAAGCAGGTGATAGAACACAAAAGCATGTAAATAAATTTTCCATGGATAGCTTCTGCCCTTGAAAGATCTTATGATGTCAAAGGAATGACCCAAAGATAAATTCATTATATAATTAAATAGTAGGGGGGGCAGCTAGATGGTATAGCAAATAGTGCACAGGGCCTGGAGTCAGGAAGACCTGAGTTCAAATCCAACCTCAGACACTTATTAGCTCTGTGACCCTGGGCAAGTCACTTAACCCAGTTTGTCTCAATTTCCTCATCTGTAAAATGAGAAGGAAGTGGCAAACCATTCCAGTATCTTTGCTAAGAAAATCCCAAATGAGGTCACAAAGAGTTGGACACAATTAAACAACAAATTAAATAATAGGCAAAAGAGGCAATGTATGTTTTGTAAAGCTTATGGTATATGATTGTGTGGGGTACAGGGATCTCAAAAATCCTCTAGTCAGAAAAATTAAAAGTCAGAGTTATATTGAGGAAGGAACAGGAAATTTTTATTCTCTTCCCCCACAGGAAGAGGGTAGTCCTCTCCATGATGGATCAGGGAGAGGAGGCATATTACAGAAGATGGAACAAGAATTTATACCCTAACTCAGTCAAGCCCTCTCCCTCCTCCCCCCCCCCCTGCTGTCCCTTCTCCCATTGGCTGGGAGGCGGGCTTACAAAGAACAAGGAAGGAGGGGACAGCCAATTCAAATGCAACTGTCCTTATTTGGCAAATGCCAGAGGGAAGAAGGGAGGGGCTAAGAGCTTAATGCTGATTGACAGCAAAGGAAAGGGGGAAGGGTCCTGAACAATCTGAACAATTAAAATGTTCAAGTCCTTATTTGGCAAACGCTAAAGCAAGGGAGGGAAAAAGATCACAAGCAAGAGTAGAGGTTGAAGGGGCCCAATGCTGATAAGGGTGTGGCATATAAGGGTGGAGGTAAAAAACTCTTGAAGGGGCCTAATGCTGATGAGGAGTAGTAAAAGGAGGGGAGGAATGGTGAAACAGAAACTCCGGCTTGCTCCCACTAAACCTAATGGGCTGAGAAATTTCACTTTTCACATTCATGATTAATGTGTGTACAGTGACTGTCTCCGTCTCACTACTCATCACAATTAGGAACAAACACCATTTTGTTGTTTTCTTCTAATTTATACTATGAGAGAAATTATTATTAATAACTAATTATGGGAGAAATCCAGGCTTTTTCCATGTCCCATTTTCCTTGTTTGAAGCCCAGCCTCTAAAAGGACATTACTGACCTCTGCTAAAAATTTACCCCACCTAGACCATCTTAGTGAATTCCTTCCCATTGTGTTCTACTAAGGTTTGGGTGGGGAAAAATTCTTTGATTAAATTGCCCAAGGCCGGGGTGATTTAGAAGTAAATAACATGCTCTGAATCAAGTCCCCCAGCCCCTCATTAGAATGGGTCCACCTCATTATAATATTCATTCTCCCTCATTACTTGTTAACCAATCAGAGTCAATTGCCATGAGGGGTCTTTGGCATTTGAGAGTATTACTGACCCCTTTTATTAATAATATGCTAGCAATGTTAATAAAATGATCAATTATCCAGCAACTTTGTCTCTCAAACTTTTTCAGTATTGCAGTTGTCAATACCCATGAGTTTATGGTGACTATTCTGGAAGCAAATTGCCTATTTTGAGAAAGAGAACAACATTCTTGTAGGCTTGAACTAAGCCAAGACTGGCCATCTCCATTTTCCTTTTTCTTTGCCATTAGGAAATAAATAAGAGGGATGTGGTAGTGGTGGAAGAGAGAAAAAGAGGTAGCAGGTCAAATAGTTTAAGGAACTAAGGACAAAAGACAAAAATTATACATCCTTGCCATCAAGGAGCTTACATTCTACTGGGGAAATGTACATATTAAGTATAAGGGGAGAAAGGAGAAAATGGGGGGGAGGGCGGCAGGGGAAACTAAATCTCTTCTCCACTTAAACTGAAATAGTCACAAGATATAATCACAATGAGGTTTTAATGAATTAACAATATGTTAATAGTTTATCTTTTACAAAGTATAAACAATTTCTCTGAGTTAGAAGGAAGCAACTGCCATTGGAAAGCAAAAAGAAAAAAATTAGGAGGTTGTAAAGGACTTTAACTACCAAACAGAGGAATTTATATTTCCTAGATCCTAGAGGTAAGAGAGAGTCATTGGAGTTTACTGAGTAGGGAGGCGATGTGCTTTGGAAAATCACTTTGAGAAGAAATGATCTAACAGATCTATGGCTAGGTTCATGACTAAACAAGAAATGGATTCACAGGAGATAAGATGGATAACTTTTTGATTATGCAAAATTTAAAAGTTTTTGCATAAACAAAACTAATGCAGCTAAAATTAGAAGAGAAACAAGAAATTGAGGAGAAATTCTTTAGCAAGTTTATCTGATAAGGCTCTCTTTTTTAATTAAAAAAATTTTTTTTTAATTTTTAGTTCCATATTCTCCCCTTCCCTCCAGCAACTCCCTCCACCCATTAAGAAGGCAAGCAATATATTACTCATTATACATATGAAATTCTACAAAACATATATGTCCATATTAGCTATATTACCAACAAAAGCAAGAAAAATAAAATGGGAATATTGTATTTCAGTTTGTACTCAGAGTTTATCCATTCTCTCTCTGAAGGTAGGTAGCATTTTCCATAGTAAGTCCTTCAGAATTGTCTTGGATCATTATATTGATCAGAGTAGCTAAGTCTTTCACAGTCAATAATCATTATTGTGTTGCTGTTACTGTATACAATGATCTGGTTCTGCTCACTTTACTTTGTTTATATAGGTCTTCCCAGATTTTTCTGAAACCATCCCATTCATTGCTTATAGCACGATAAGTGTTCCATCATAGTCATATACCACAACTTTTTCAGTCATTCCTTAATTGATGGACACCATTTCCAATTTTTTTCACCACATAACAAGGTTCTATAAATATTTTTGTACATATAGGTGCTTTTCCTTTTTCTTTGAACTCTTTGGCATACAGACCTAGTAGTGATATTGTTGGATCAAAGAGTATGCATGGTTTTATAGCCCTTTGGATCTAGTTCTAAATTGTTCTCCAGAATGGTTAGACCAGCTTTTGCTTTGTCTGAGATCATGATTACTACCCCTACTTTTTTTTTTTACTTCAGCTGACTCAAAATAGATTCTGCCCCTTATTTTAGCTCTGTATGTGTCTTTCTGTTTCAAGTATGTGTCTTGCAAACAATGTATTGTGGAATTCTGGTTTCTAATCCGTTCTGCTATCCATTTGTATTTTATGGTTGAGTTCATCCCATTTACATTCACAGTTGTGACTATTAATTGTGTATTTCCCTCTATTTTATTTACTTCTGCTTATCCTTCTATCTCTCTTTCTCTCTTTTTTTACCTTGTCTTTTCTCCAAGAGTCTGTTTTGCTTCTGATCATTGCCTCCCTCAATCCACCTTCCCTTTTATCATTTCCCTTTTCCCCTATCCCCTTCCACTACCACTTCCCTCTTTGATAAGATAGATTTCTATACCCAACTGAGTGTGTTTATCTATTCTTCCCTCTTTGAAGCAATTCTTTTTTTTCCCCATAATCCAAGATTTTTTTTTTATTGTTGTTTTTTTACATTCACTTATGCCATGAATTCATAAGGGATTTGTTCCAACAGCTCAGGTTCCTTGCCATTGGTTCTCACAAAGTGTGCTTCTCTGGGTGGAGCAGACTGGCATTTCTGAACCCAAGTGCCTTTTTCTTTGGCTTCCTTCCTCTTCTGATCATTTTCATTTACCTGCTTTAGGAAGCTATCTCTGCTCTTGGAATGCTTAATATGCTCAATATGCACATTAATTCTCCTGGCTAGAATCTTGCCCTTAACTTGTTTGTTTACAAGAATGCCTACAGCATGCTGAGTAACATTATATACCCGTCCAGTCTTGCCGTGGTAACATTCATGGGGCATTCCTTGCTGAACTATGCC
The DNA here is from genome assembly GCA_028646515.1 of Pseudochirops corinnae. Classification (NCBI taxonomy): domain Eukaryota; kingdom Metazoa; phylum Chordata; class Mammalia; order Diprotodontia; family Pseudocheiridae; genus Pseudochirops; species Pseudochirops corinnae. Next base: position 46,651,576 of record CM053591.1, on the reverse strand, counting down.
CATACCCTTGATATCTACAATATCACCTTTCTTATTCACATATATGTAGCCAAAGGGACAACACCGTGTTTTTGAAAGGGCCTAGAAAACATGTATCATGTCCCTCTCCTTTTTTCTTTTGTGTTCATCATTTTGGCAACTCACTCAAATGCTCTTTCCTGAGCGTCCCTGGGAAGGAAACAACATGCTGTGAAGCAGGAGCCGTGTGAGCCCCATGTTGAATCAATTCTAATAAGAGTGAGATTTCAGTTTTGCCTTCCAGTACCCCCTCCCCATTTTTTTTCTCTGCTGTAAAGACTTTTCCTTGCAAACATTTTTGTGAGATAATTTTCCCCATTCTTCCTTACCCTTTCCCTTTTTACCCCAATGCATTCCTCTTTCTTCTCCCTTCTTTTTTTGAAGATCATACCAACATAATCAACTCACATTCATGCCCTTTGTTTATATAGATACCTTCTAATTACTTTGACTATGATAAAGTTCTCAGAAGGTACATTTATCATCTTCCCATTTAGGAATGTAAACAGTTAACCTTTTTGAGTCCCTTATGATTTCTCATTCATGTTTACTTTTTTATGTTTCTCTTGAGTCATCAGTTTGAATGTCAAATTTCTATTCAGCTTTAATCTCTTTATCAGAAATGCTTGAAAGTTATCTATTTTATTAAATATTCATTTTTTCCCCTAAAGAGTTATACTCAGTTTTGCTTTATAGGTTATTTTTGGCTATAGGGCTAGCTCCTTTGTCTTCTGGAATATCATATTCCAAGCTCTACACCCCTTTAATGTGGAAGCTGCTAAATTTTGTGTGACCCTTATTGCAATACCATGATATTTAAATTATTTCCTTCTGGCTGCTTGCAATACTTTTTTGCTTGATCTGGGAGCTCTGGAATTTGGCTATAATATTCCTAGGAGTTTTCATTTTGGGGTTTCCTTCAGGAAGTGATTGGTGGATTCTTTCTATTTCTATTTTATCCTCTAGATCTAAGATATCAGGGCAGTTTGCCTTGATAATTTCTTGAAATATGATGTTTGTTATGGGAATCTAAAGATCTTCCCTGCCCCTAGGCCCTTTGCTAATGTGGCTACGTGACTCTGAGGACCTTTGGATATTTGAAAGTATACTCTGTTCCCTAATAGGCTGAATGTGGTCATGTGGAGCCT
>CM053591.1:46638620-46649910 GCA_028646515.1 Pseudochirops corinnae | reverse complement strand
TAGGAAGGAGGGAAATATAGTCAGTCTTTCACAATATGTCCATTATGGAGATGTTCTATATAACCACACATGTACAGCCTGTATTGAATTGTTTGTCTTTCCAGTGGGAGTGGGTGATGAGGGAGGTAGGGAAAGAATCTAGAATTTAAAGTTCTAAAATAAAATGTTAAAAATATATATGTATATAAAATTGTTATTATTTACATGCAACTAGGAATTAAGATATGCAGGTACTGGGGTAAGGAGATCCATCTTGTCCTACCGGAAAGTCAGAGGGGTAATGGGGGAGGATATAAGAGAGAGCAGATTGGGGGATGGGTTAAACATGGGATTGCTGTTTTGGGGTGGTGGGTAGGGGAAAGATGGGGAGAAAATTTGTAACTCAAAATCTTGTGGAAATGAATGATGTAAAGTAAAAATAAACAAAAATTTAAAAAGTAGGTATGACCATTATGTGAAGCTTTTAAAAAGTGTTGGAATTACTTAAAAATAATTTATTACTTAACTGTCTTTGGTGCAAGATTAGGATGCATGGAATACTCATGAATATACATTAACAATGCATGTGGACTGAGAATTCTAGGTACATAGCTTGCAATGAGAGATAAATGTGTATCCATTTGCCACTGGTGAATACATTGCTGTTCTGTTTACCTTTTAAGCAGCATGACAAACAGAATTGTACTGTGCAACAATTATGCGATGAAAGATTATAAACCAATTTTTGGACTAAAAAAACCAACAGAGTATGATGATTAATGCAGTGAAATGCGATACTTCCTATTTATCCTGTACATAACTTGCCTTGTATTTATTTGTTTGCATGTACTCCCTGTACTAGATTGTATGTTCCTTGAGTGCAGAAACTATCTTTTGCCTCTTTTTGTATCTCTAGCACTTAGCACGGTGCCTGGAATGTAGTAGACACTTAATCTTTATTGACTAGTGGGGTTGTGGAAAGATAAGCATGCCAAGACATTGCTGATGGAACTGTGAAATAGTAAAACCATTTTTTAAAATCAGTTTGGAATTAGGCAAATAAAGTGACTAAAACATTCCTATCTTTTTAATCAGAGACTCCATTACTGGGCTTATACCCCAAAGAACTGGGATAACAATAACATTGATAAGAAAAAAGTCCAAACTCCAAACTATAGCAGCACTTTTTTTTTGTGCCAGATAAGAATTGAAAACAAATTAGATGCCAACCAGTTGGGGAATAGCTAAACAAACTGTGTTACATGGATATCATGGACCATTACTGTGCTGTAAGAAATGATGTAGGAGATGAATACAAGAAACCTCGAAAGATCTACATGAATTTGTACAGAGTCAAGTAGGCAGAGCTGAGGAGACAATATACATAGTATATACAGAGGGACTATCATTTTCTTACTCCTGGTTTTCTATGCAACTCTTAACGTAACCTAAGGTTAATATTATAAACTTAGGTTTCCTGTTGATTCATATTAATGTTAAAATCTACTGAAATCCAAAGAGTTTTAAAACAAACTTCTGTGTAATTATGCCTCTTCCATCCTGAATCTTTTTTTAATTAACAAAAATCTACCTTCTCTTACTCCTATGCCCTTTTCTCCAACTGAGGAAGAATAACAAAATGTTAGTTACAATCATATATAGTCAAATAAATCATATTTCCATATTGATCACATTAAAAAAAGTCTCATTCTGCATTCTGAGTCTTTCACCTCCATTAGTCCTCCAGCATCATGGTTAATCATTACACTGAAAGACTTAAATACTGTTGGCCTTTGTGTACATTTTTCTCCTGGTTCTGCTTACTTCACCTCACATCAGTTCAAACAAGTTTTTCCAAATTTCTCTGAATTTTTCCTTTTCATCATTTCTTACAGCACAATAATAATTCCATCACATTATGATCACAAGTTTTTAAGCCATTCCCCAACTGACAGGCACCTCCTCAATTTCTAATGCTGTGGCTTAAAAACAGCAATAAATATTTTTGTACATCCCTAGTTAGAGTTTATTTTGCTTAGGACTAATTACTCCCTTAATATATCCTTCTTCTAATTCCTCCTCCCTTCTCACCTGTCCCTCCTATTACCTTGTGGATGGAATTGTATTTTTGTATACAATTGTCACTGGAGGTGTATATTCTTTGTTCCTCTTTTGACCAGTTCTGATAAGAATGAGGTTCAAGTATCACATGATCCTCCAATTCTTTCTTCCTTGTCTATATAAGCTTATGTGCCCGGATTATATTAGATAACCCAACCTTCCCTGTTCTTCTATAATCTTCCTTTCCCTTCCTCTCCTCCAACTAATATATTCTCCTTCCCTCCCCCTTTCCATTCTTCTCTTAAGATCATTAAGACATAACAAGGCCTTCCCAGGCCTGGTCTAATTAGACTTTCTCCATGATGCCTCATGATGATAAGAGTTCAGATGAGGCATATGTATCATCTCTCTGTATTAGGATGTAAGCTGTGTAATCCTGTGTTTTAACTTCAAAGTTTCTTCACCTCTGGTGTTTTTATTAGGAATGCTTAGAAGTTCTCTCTTTCATTCATTATGGTTTACTCCCTTCTCTCAAATAACATTTTACTCAGTTTGGTTGGGTGAATTATTCTTGGCTGTAAGCCCATATATAGCCTTTGCTTTATGGAACATCATATTCCAAGTTCCCTTTTCCCACTTTTTTACAGTGGTAGCTGATAAATTGTGTGCCATCCTGACTATGACATCTTGGTACTTGAATTCTTTCTTTCTGATGGTTTGTGGTAATTTTTTTCTACCTGGAAGCTTTGGATTTGGTAATCTTCCCAGAAGTTTTCATGTGGGGGTTTCTTTCAGAAGGTGAATTCTTTCTATTTCTACTTTGCTCTGCAGTTCTAAGGATCTTTTTTTCTTTTGAGAATTTTTCTTTTTGAGAATTCTTGAAACATGATGTCTAAGCTTTTATTTTGGTCATGGCATTCAGATAGTCCAATGATTCTTAACTTTTTTTTTCTCCTCAATCTGTTTTCCAGGTCAGTTATTTCTGATATGAGATATTTTACATTTTCTTCCTTTTTTTTTCAGTCTTTTAACTTTATTTTTTGTTGTCTCATGGAATTATTAGCTTCTATTTGGTTCATTCTAATTTTCAGGGAGTTTGTTGCTTGACAAAGTTTTGTGCTTCTTGTGTCAAATTCTAAATTCTCTTTCCAATTCTTTCTTTCATACTTCACATTTCTTTTCCATTTTTTCCTCAAGCTGTCTCTTTTCATTTATAAAATCATTTTCTAAAATCTCTTTTAAAAAATCTCACATCATCTCTTCCATGAATTCTATTTGAATTTGAGATCATGGAGAAAATATTTATTCTTTTTTTTTTTGGAGGGGGGAAGGCAAGGCAATTGGGGTTAAGTGACTTGCCCAAGGTCACACTAGTAAGTGTCAAGTGTCTCAGGCTGGATTTGAACTCAGATTCTCCTGACTCCAGGGCGGCATACTCTATTCACTATGCCACTTAGCTGCCTCTATATTTATTCTTCATTAATATTGTTGAACCTAGTTTTATGTAGCTAGAAAATTGTCTAATCCAAAAACCTTACTGTACAGGTCAGACTGACCTTAGAGATTCTAGGAAAACCAGATGGTTGTAAGGAATGTTTAGACCTCACCCAGGGCTTGTTTTGGGTCCACCTAAAGCTTGTGTTTTAGATTCCACCTAAAGCTTTCATTTTGGCTTCCCCAAATTAGATTGATTTATTTGTTGATATATATGGCAAACTGCCATTCGATTGGAGACTACCTATTACCTACAGGAGGCCAATCAGGCAAATGTCTTTATGTCCTTGTCTGAACTCTATATGATGTATCCTCACAAAGATCTACGAAGGGATCCCTACCTTCTTTCTGATTCTCTTCCTACTAAACAACCTGCTAAATTTCTTTCTGAAATTGTTTCAGATTTGGGTGTCTGTTCTCTTTACTAACATGCCAAAGTTGTGTTTTTTTGTGACTTTGCTTATAATATTTTGGAGTCATTCTCTTCTTCTGGGTTGTGTCTTGAATTCCTGCTACCATATAGCTCTTTTTTGGTGGGGTTCTTTATTAATTTTGGGTGCTCATTCTTCTAGCCTACTTCTTTAGTTCAAACTTGATGTTATTTGTTTTCTAGGTCCCACCATACACATTCCTTTAGGGAAGGTCTGGACTTGTCCTGCTGTGAATTAGCAGAACACTCTACTGGCTGTTAAGGGCCAAGTCCAGCAATACTCTACTCAAACTCCAAAGGAAGTAATCCAGCTGGTCTGTTACACACACCTAAACCCAGTTCAAGAACTTGCAGAGCCTAGACCAGGGAGGCCAACAATCAGAGTTGTCCTGGATCAGACCATTTTTGTAGTACTGAAAGCCTATAGACCTCTAGTCTGAGTTTTTCCTGAGATCTTGGAATGACACAACACTCAATACTAGCACAGTTTCTAACCTGTTAAGAACATAATTATTCTCTGTTGATTGCTTAATTGATTCATTCTATCATGCAGTGTTAGCTATCTCTTCCAGCTTTGTAACATTTGTAAATATATTGTATATCATTAATGAAAATGTTAAAAAGCACCAACCCAAGTCCTAAGGTTTCCAGTGGAGATCTCCTGACAAGATGACATCAAACCATTAATGACTATTCATTAGTTCTAGCCATTCAACAAATCCTGAGAATCCATATAACTGTATTATTTTCTAATATATTTCTCTCCAACATCTCCAGAAGAAAATTATGAGAGAGTTAATCAAATGGCTTGCTAGAGTTTAAGTACACCATGTGGAATACATTATTCTGGAAGGCAAAGGAGCTAGGACTGCAACCAAGAATCACCTACCCAGCAAAACTGAATATAATCCTTCAGGGGGAAAAATGGATATTTAACGAAATAAAAGACTTTCAAACTTTCCTGATGCAAAGGCCATTTAACATTTAAACAAAAGACTTGAGAGAAGCATAAAAAGGTAAATCTGAAAGAGTAATCATAAGGGACTCATTGGAATTAAAATCTTTACTTCCTATATGGGAAGATGATACATATAACTACTAAAAGCTTTATCATTATTAAGACACTAAAAAGGAATTTACAGAGACGGAGGATATGGGCATGAGTCAATTATGTTGGAATGATATCTAAAAAATATGAAGAGGAGAAAAAGAGAGATGCACTGGGAGAAGAGGGAAAAGAGAGGTAGAATGGGGAAATTTTTTTCTCACATAAAAAAGGCACACAAGAAAGAGCTTTTACAACAGAGGAAGAAATAGGAGGAGGGGTGGTGGCTGGCAATTCTTGAATTTCACTCTCACTGGCATTGGTTCAAAGAAGAAAAAAGTCCACATATACATATATCTGTATACACATACATACATAGATATACACTAGGTTGTATGTAGAATTATAAATTACCCACCTGGGAAGTAGGAGGTAAAAGGAATGGGAGGGGGGTGACAAAGGGGAAGGAAGAATAATGGAGGCAGTGGTTAGATTCTCGAGGAAGGATGAGAAAGAGAGACAGACAGAGACAGAGAGAGACAAAGAGAAAGAGACAGAGACAGAGAAAGAGAGAGGAAAAAGCAGATGATAATGGGATGGAGGGAAATACATAGTTAGTAATCACAACTGGAAATGGGATGAGCTCACCCACAAAATGGAAGCAGATAGCAGAATGAATTAGAAACCAGAATCCAACAATGTGTTGTTTACAAGAGACACACCTGAAACAGAAAGACACATACAGAATTAAAATAAAAGGCTGGAGCAGAATCTAATATGCTTCAGCAGAAGTAACAAGGGCAAGGTTAGCAACATGATGTCTGACAAAACAAAAGCAAAAATGTTGTTCAATAATTTTTCAGTTGTGTCATGATCCTTTCTGGGGTTTTATTGGCAAAGATGCTGGAGTGGTTTGCCATTTCCTCCTCCAGCTCCTTTTACAGATGAGGAACTGAAGTAAACAGGGTTAAATGACTTGCCCATGGTCACACAGCTAGTAAGTGTCTTAGGCCCGATTTGAACTCACAAAGATGAGTCTTTCTGACTTCAGGCCCAGCACTCTGTCCATTATGCCACCTCACTGCTTCCAAAAGCAAAAATAGAGCTAAATAAAAGAGATAATCTGGGAAACTGCATTTTGCTAAAAGGTACCACAGAAAATGAAGTAATATAAAATTTTTTTACAAGTTTCTCTGATAAAGACTTCATTTCTCAGATATACACTGAGTATAGAATTGAGTTAAATCAATATAAATAAGAATCATTTTCCAACTGATAAATGATCAAAGAATATTATTGGCAGTTTTCAGAAGAAGAAATCAAAGCTATTTGCAGTCATATGAAAAAATACTTAACCAATATAATGATCTAAGACAATTCCACAGGACACATAATGAAGAAACACTATCTCCCTCTAAAGAGAGAGCTGAAGAATTTTGAATGCAAATTGAAGTATACTTTTCTTATTTTCTTTATTTTTCTTGCTTTTTTTCCAAATATGGTTAACATGGAAATGTTTTGCTTGATCTCACATGTACAATTGATAACATATTGCTTGCCTTCTCAGTAGCTGGGGAATAAGGTAGGAAGGAGGGAGAGAATTTGGGCCTCAAAATTTTTAAAAGAATTTTAAAAATAAATATTTTTTAAAAATAAATTCAAACAAAAACCAAACAATATAATCTCATTCAGTAGCCAAGTATATGGAAACATTATAAATATTCCTTCTTCTGGGATTTTCTGTTGCTACCTAAATTTTCACTTTTATTTTGCCACCTTAAATTGAAAATTTTCACATGCACAATATAAAAAATGAGTTGCAGACAAATTAATATGTTTAAAGTAAGAAGTTCAGAATACACATCAGAATGAACGCATAGGTTCTCAATTAATAAAATGAATTCTACCAAACTGAATGAGGTATTTAGATATATTCAGAAGCTAAACACTTTCTGTACTGGCCCTTTCTGGTGAAGTTTTAAAGATTTGATGCATTTATCAGTTATTTAAATGTCCTTCTGCTACTAGCACTGGCAAGGGAAGAGACATGAAATCAGAGAACCAAATAAAAGACGACAATTAACAATTAAAAAATTCAATTATTTGAACTCTATGAGATAAAAGATAAACAAATGGTATGAAAGAGCAACAAAGAATATGACCAAAGGAAGAAAAGAGTTAGAAATTAAGAAAATATGGTACAATTTTACTAAATATCTTGTTTCTTTGCATTAAGAAATAATATTGAAAATAAAATGGCTATAATAGCAAAAAAAATAAATGAATATGATGAAGTTGGAGGCCCTTGTTATCTCTCACTTGTAGAATACAACATCTGTTTAATCCTTTGTGTAGATATATATAGACATATATATGTCTATATATATAGATATATATATATAGACATATACACACACAAGTATAATAATTTATTAAAAGAAGCTAAGGTGAAAATAAAAATTGCACTAATTTTCAGCAAAAATGAAAGAAATGGCCATTTAAAATTTAGAAACCCTAGAAAAATTTTTTAGATTGAAAATTCAATTCTTGGATCCAAAATATAACAATATATTATGGAAGGAAAATTGGCTATTATAGATGGCCTAAACCAGATCAGCCACCTATAACATTGGAGAAATTATTTTCAGTGGCACATGGATAATCACACACCATAAAACACTGGCATCAAGCCCCTCAGCAAAATGACAAGGCAAGCAAAGTCTTTCATCAGTGCCTATGACTTTTCTCAGGTCCCTCTCCCATTATTAATCATCCTCTTTGAAAATTCTCAGTGTTTTCATAATGGTCTCTGTATTAAGTCTTCTATCTTTGGCACCTCACCTAGATTTGCCCTTCTTCTGAGTTCCCCCAGCCTCACAAATTTATCCATCAGCAATCAAAATCCACATTTTTTTCGGTATAATTGAACTCATCTAAAGTTAGCTTCCCTAAGTCTCAGTTTCCCCATCTTTAAAAAGGAGCTCAACTAAATGATCCCGCAAGTACTTCTCAGCTGCAGGGTTTTATGACTTGAAGTCTCTCATGTCTACTGAGATCAATTAGCCTCAAAAAAAGTTTAGTCAGGTATTATTCTTATTATCACCAAACCCCATGACATATTTCCCTCTGTAATTCATAATATTTATATGAAAGTTTGTTGAATTTACAGAATATACACTAAGTCATCAGACAGAAGGCATGGATAGATCAAAGTTCCCCTACCACTGTGTGATTACCCTTTTTGTCAGGTCTTTGCAAAGGTTTAAGCAAGATATTCATTGCTAAAAATGTCAGTTGCGCCAAATTAGTTTGTCAGTTTTAGAGAGGTGGAACTTAGCATCAAAGAGAACGCCATCCTGTCAAACTATCAACTCACTAACAGCAGTTATCAATTATACACAAAATCAGGATTTTTAGGTCCTTTAACTTGGGTTGCAACTGAATCACTAGGGAAAAAAAAAAGTCCCACAAGCTTCTGCAAACTTCCTTGAAGTCACTAACCATTCAATCCTGCAAAGGTAGTAAAGAATTTTTAAAATCGCCAAAAACTAGTTTAATTTAGCAAAAGAAAGAATGCCAGTCACATCATTCTCATTGTATAACAAAAGATAACAATCATTATTAATGTTAATAAAAATATACTATACCTTGAAACTCTATTGCTGTAACAACTTGATGGTTTCTTGGGGTAGAGAATCCATATGCATTGTGATCTGAAAGGACAAACCAGATAGGATTCATTCAAATTACATAAAATTTCATTTCTTTCCCTGGAGATAGGCTTCTTAGCCTAAGTAAGACTTTGCTATAACTAGCCTTCAAGACCAAATTCTTTCACTACGGCCAATTTTCAACCTACTGTTGGCGTTATGGGACTCTCCCATGAGACCTCCAAAGATCAGTCCCCGGATGAGCTTGAAATTCCCACCCAGGGTCTGGGCTGTTCTGATCAGTAAGATTTCAATAAATCTAATCATATCTGGATTTATGCTTTTTAAATATTTTAAGTAAGACTATATTATTAATATTGTTTTTACATCAGCTACATTTCCTTGTGAATCCTCTCTCCCAAAAAGTATCCCTTATAATGGAGGAAAAAAAAGATTAAAAAACAAACAGTCTAGGAAATCTAAGCAACACATTGATAAATCTGATTATTTGGAGTATCCCATACCAGCAATCTCTCCTCCCGCTTTGCAAAGAACTGGGGCTAGGAATCTCTTCAGATCTCTTCTTTGGTCACTTAAATTGTGTTCCATTTAGTTTTAATTGTTTTGTTAATTTTCACTGCTGAAGTCAATAAATACACTTCTTTCCTGGATTTGTTGACTTTGCATGAGTTCATATAAGTCATGCTTCTTTGTATTCGACATTTTCCTAATTTCATACAGCCTATTGATTTCATTACATTCATGTACCACAACTTGTTTAGCCATTCCCTAATTGATGCATTTCTACTTTGTTTCTGGTTCTTTGGCAATGCAAAAATGAAGATTTTATATATGTGGGACTTTTCTTTTGTCATTGACCTCCTTGGGGGTATATGCCTAGCAGAGGAGTAGAAGAAGGGCATATGAATTCTCCACTACTATTTTGCATAGTTCCAGAAATGCTGGCAATAGCAGTACAATAAGAGTAAAAAAAAACTCAAGGCATAAGCAAAGAGCAGACAAAACTATCTCTGTTTCTTGATCCAAGTAGAGGAGCTGACACACTCTTTGCTTCCCATTGCCACTTCTAGGCTCCCTTTCCCTCATCACGTGATAAACTCTCCTCCTAGAGGCATCTAGTGAATAGAGTACTGGTCCTAAGGTCAATAAAACCTGAGTTCAAATCAAGCCTCAGAAATGACTAGCTGTAAGATACTGTGCAAGTCACTTAGCCTATGACCATTTCAGTTTCTGTAAAACTGAGATAATAGTATACATTTCAGAGTTGTTTTGAGGATGAAATGAGACAATAATTTTAAGTGCTTATCATGGTGCCTGGAACATAGTAGGTGCATAATACATACTTCTCCTTTCCCCCTCCTTTGATCTATATTTATTAATTATTTAAAATCCTTATTTATTTCTAAATCAAGATTCTGGTCACTGAATATCTACCAACCTCAAGGACACTCTCCTTTTTTCAATAAGTTCAGTGCTTGGCTCACAGTCTTTCTCTTCTCCTCACCCTTCTTGGATTCACCCTAGGGAACTTCAATATAACTAATACTTCCTTGAACACGTTATACTCCCAGACCTTTAATTTATTCATTTCCCATGACCTACTCCTCCACCCCACCACACCTATACATAGAGAAATTCATAATCTTGATCTTGCCATCACCAACAAATGTTCATGGATTTTAAAATTCCTTTATCTGATTTTTAAAAATGTTATCATTCCACTTCTCCCTTTGCCTAGTCTTTATCCTCAGTAATTTGCAATCCCTTCCTAAAGTCCTTTCCCAAGTTATCATCCCTACTTAGGCAGTGATCTTCTCCCTTTCCCATCTTGACCCCTTGGGAACCAGGTCAACTTTATACCATTTATCTCTCTTTATCCTATAGCTGATCTTGGCTTGAACTATCTCCTCCACCTACTGCCTTTATTCCTACTCATGTGCTGCTGAACAAAGATAGGAAAAAAATCATGAAAATGTGCACACTAGATTCTTGGCTAATTTTTATTACATAATTTCAACTAGAACCTCACTGCATCAAGGTAACTTTTTTAAGCCTCTCATCACAGCGGCCTTTCCAAACCTTTTCATTCCTTCCCAAACCTTCCATGGCTCCTCATCCTCCTCCCTTTTCATTTGAGAATGAAAAAAATTGAGGTCATTCAGCAAGAGCTCCATCTTCTCCCCTCCTCCTCACCTAGTATCACTCAGATGCCTTCCACTCTCTCTTTCATCCTCTTACATGAAAAGTTGGCTCTTCTTCTCAAGGTGAACTCCTTATAAATGACAAGTGCTCCCATTCCATCTCACATTCTCTAACTAATCTTCAGTTTCCTCCTGTCTACTGACTACTTCCCTACCGTCTACAGACATATCCCTATTCCACTTCCCCCTCTTCAAAAAACCCTCAGTTGATCCAACCATCCTTGCTTGATCTCATATTTCTCCTCCCTTTTGTCGCTAAACTCTTTGAGGAGCTCTCCATAATGAATACTTCCACTTCCTTTCTACTTTCTCTCGTCTCACACTCAGCTTCTTAATTCTCTATAGTGTAGCTTCTAACTTTCTCACTCAACTAACCACTCTCTCTAAAGTTACCAATGATCTTTTAAAA
>CM053591.1:46607260-46638520 GCA_028646515.1 Pseudochirops corinnae | reverse complement strand
GTTTCTCTGAAACCATCCCCTTTATCATTTCTTACAACACAATAATATTCCATCATGCTTACATATCATAACTTGTTTATGTTCTTCATCGGAAGGACTTGAGTTCAAATGGGACCTCAGACACTTAACACTTACTAGCCGTGTGACCTTGGGCAAGTCACTTAACCCCAATTGTCCTGTCTCCCCTCTCCAAAAAAAGCAATAAATAAATAAATGATTTCTTAAAATGACTACCATTGGTACCAAAAAAAATCAGTTGATTTTTAAAAAAATCTATTTTAAGATTAATTTTATTTCAAAATGTAATAATACTGGGAAATTTTTTTATTTATCAGCAAGGTGAAGTCAAGAACAACAATGGACATGATAGCTTACTTCAAAAGTTATTTCACAAGAATTCTCATCTTTCCTTTTACTACTTTTTAAATTACAAAGATGTGCTGATAGCCATTAACTTGGTCTTATTCAACGAGAATGAATACGAACTTGAATCTTATCCCATGTTCACCCTGATGATCTCTTCCTAGACAAAAGTCTAGTCTCAGTGGTTTGGAGCATCTGCTATCTCTTTCGGCTCTCTCAGTGGCTATACTGAATCTCTAAGCCTAGGCAATACAGTTGGTATGAATTTACTCAAAGTCATCTGTTAAACCATAGTCTTAGAAGGAACCCTACCACCTTCCTGAATCCTCTATTTTAAGCAGCCCTAGACACAAGATTCTGAAATAATGGAATTTCTCTCTAAAGGAATAGAGAAAACGGAAATTGTGAAGAAGACAGACTGAATTTGAGAACATGATAAGGTAAGGTCTTTAAAAGTAGATGTAGGTGCTGCTTAAGAAGATGGTTGCTGGGAATGAGATTTGGGTTTGTGGGCTATGTTTTGAAGTTTAGGAATGATGAGCTATTGACCAAAGATAGAGTATAAAAGAGGGCTGATAAAAATATATTTGCTTGGAATCCTGCAAATATAATCAAAGGACTTTAAACTGGAAAAGAAGGGGAGAAATAAAATTGCCTACATATGAGCAAAGCAGTGTGCCAGAGAGTATTTAGGAGGCAGAAAGAAAAATAGTAGTGAGACATCCAGTAATTCAAAGGAGATAACATCTGAGAAGGAATCCAGTACTATGACCCATTACTTCATATGCCTATACAAGAATGAACCAAATACTCTTAAAGGACAAGGTCAGTTATTCAATAAACATTTATTATATACCTACTATGTGCCAAGCACTGTGCTAATCATTTGGGATACAAAAACGTAAAAGATGGGACTTGTTTTCAGGTCTTGAGCTCGCAGTTTAATGAGGAAAAACTAAACTAGAGAGAATTAGAGGGGAAAAATTGACCTTTTAGTTATCATTGAGACTTGATGGAATGAGATTCAGGACTTGAACATGGCTTTCGTAAGACACCACAACAGCATCAACAACAATAACAAAGGACACATCTTATTGACAATCAGTAGACGGTGTGACAGAGTAGCACCGCAAATTGTATAGAGTCCGTAGTGTGAGATTTAACGTCAGCAAGACCTGAGTTGGAATTTTGCTTTCAGACTGGCTATATGATGCAGAACAAGATCTCTCAGCCTCAATTTCTTAATCTATAAAACAGGAATCATGATGGCACCTACCTCACAGGACTGTTGAGATACTATATAAAGCAGCATGCTTACCTGATGTACTATGTACATGGGCTTGCCCAGGATCATGCAGCTAGTAAGTTTCTGAGGCAGAATTTGAATTTGTCTTCTAAGTCCAAGTTCAACACTATAGACTATGTCAACGAACTGTCTGACTTGCCTTAGTAAAGCTTTCATTCTTCAAAAGGTAGAGGAAACATTATGAGATTCAGGCTGGTGGAAGAAGTTCCCAGAGCTTACAAAATTTTGAAGGGTAACCAGGGAAACAAGAGCAGAGACTCAGTCACAAGAAGTAAGGGAGCCAGAGCAGCAAATGGAGGATGCTGTATCTGGGAAATGACCATAAGCTTACACAGCTTATCTATACAGCCTTTTCTTGTTTGATCTGCTTCTGGAAGAATCTACTTGGTAAAAATCCTGAGAGATGATGTCTACCCCCCAAGAAGCTTCTGCGACTTGGTGAATTTTTTCATTCTCTTTTCTTCTCTATTGTATCACTGTCTGGCCAACAACTATTTGTTTACTCTTAAGCATTTTCCTGTTCTTTTAAATTTACTAGTCAAAATTTTATTTTAGCGATTTTCTTTTAATTTACAGGTTATGATCTGACTGTCTTGTCTATTGAGGCAGTGAAGAGGGGAGCAGATAGAGAGAAGTCTTCAGACACAGAATTTTGGCAACTCTTCTTTATTTCTGGCAAAAGGTTGATAAAGAATTCCCTCTCTAACTGGGCGATCCAGCTAGTCTAATTTTAAAAATTAATTATTAATAATATGTATTTTTTAAAGTTCTCTAAGCTAATGGGAAAGAATAAAGGTTGATCCTGAGAATTAGCTTGGGGTAAAAACTAAGAACTTATCTGGTATCCCTAGAAGTTTTGAACAAAGGACTTAGACAGTGCCCAACCTTCCCAGTCAGTGGAGGCAGGAAGGAGAAGAGAAGGATATAACCAGAAGGAAAAATAATCCCCAAAGTCAAACCCTGAGTTTGGAGATATACTTGGAGATTTTCTTCTAGTCCCTCTGTAAAGGGTACTAGACTTTCTTATTGGCCAAACTCTCCCCTCTCCAGCACCATCTGCTGGTTAGAAGTAGGAACCTCATCTTGGCGCCATTATTTTTTCTTGGCTTGGCAGTTTTAAATCGCATTTCTAATTTTTATTCTTGCTTCGTTTGAAATAATTTTTCTCTCCATAATTGTAATTTGATTTTTTCCTGAATTTTCTTTTTGCTATTTTATTATAATTATTTCTTTTACAGTTTGGGTTTAAAATTGAATTTACACCAGTGTTGGCTACTTTTAGAGATTATAGGATTTTCTTTTATGTTAATTTTGTATATTATTTGAATTAGCACTATTTAAAGTTGCAGTCACATATAAAATATAGTAATTATTTCCAACCCAATGAAAAAAATGTAAAGGAGATTTTAAAAACTTGTTATTTAATGTAATACAACCACAAATGATAGGGACAAAGTATTTTAGGATTCGAGTTAGTAATACAGTAATTATAGCAAAATTTTTAAAATTACTGAATATTGTACTTAAAGACAGGCCTATACTAATGATATTACGTAAATAGAATGATTGTTGTTCCAAACATTTTAACATCATAGACTGAACTGTCTTCTCTTTCTTTAAATTTCTACACATAAGCTGGTAAGGGCAAATAGCTTTATCTCCAGCTTGGCAAATTTACATGATTACATTCTTACACAATGAATCAAATACAGCTGGATGACCTTAGGCATTACTTAAAATCAGTCAATCTTAACACAATATTGTTGCCCTTCCAATATTTCTCAACAATTCAACTAAAATAACTTGAATTAAATAAGTCTTCAAAAGCAGCTTTAATCGCCTATTCATTCTTATTTGACTGCCAAGGAACTGGAAGCAATAGATGGATATAGTCTCTCAGAGGTCAAAGAGTTTGAGACTGATAAATAAGCATTGGTTTTAATTTAGAATCCCCTTCTTCATTAACTACCTTCCAAGGACTAATGCAGAAAGTAGCTGGTGACATGTACTACCTGCGAGTTTTGGTATACGCTGATAACATTGTTGTCTTTGAGAAGAACACAGAACAACATGAGGAAAGATTGATAAAAGAGATAAATTAGAAGAAAATAGTGTAAAACCAATCCACAAGTGCCAGTTTATGAATCTCTGTCATCATTCATGTTTGCCACAACAATTTGTATACATTGACCCAGAGAAGGCAGAGACTGTCCTGGTTTGCCTGCATCCAAAGAACCTTTGAGATCTAAGCATTTTTGTAGGTTTTGGCAGTTATTAAAAACAATGCTGCATTTCCAAGACACTGAATGACTTTATGTGAACAAAAATGACTGACTAAGCACAAAAGCAGAAGGAGAAGAAATATAACTGTCTTAAAGGCAACAAAGCCTTGTAGAGACCAAAATCGATAGACAGTTACCAACAGTCTTTCAAAGACTTGGTCAACTGCCTCACCCAAACTCCAGTGTCAGCCTACGCTGACCCAACCAAACCTTTTATCCTTCATACTATTACCAATCTAATGGCTTTAAGAGCAGTGGTCTGCCAAGAGAGTAATGGTCACATGAAACCAGCTGTATTTGCAAACAGGTGCTTAAGCAACAGTCACACTTGTTACCACTTTCATTTGCTAGAATTCTTGACTATTAATTGACCTAAAATTGAGAAATTCTGGAGCAAAGTTTTAAGCGCAGATTAACAAAATTCACTGAGAAATCTCTCTTCATAGAATGCACAAGTTACTAAACTAATGGAAAGCTGCTGTATATTAGTTGAAGAGAAAGTGAACAACTTGCCCTATAACAAAACGGTCCCAGAGATTGGAGGGAGCCCCATAAAAAACAATTTATTGCAATTAGTTATTGCCAACTAGTGATTTAGTTGGACTCTCTGATGTGCAGATTGAGATTAAGGACACATCTCAGTGGTTTCTGAGACAAAGAGACCTCCTGCCATACATTTAAAGCCTGTTTATCACAGACTTGCAAACAGTTATTTCAAGAGAAAAAGTCTGAGAACTGTACTCAGTGAAGTATAATGGAAGTTCAAATAATGGAAAGGGGTTGAACTCAGAGGCAACACCTTTTCTGCCTTGTATTTCAGCCAAAATGACTCCTAGTCACCCCAGGAAGTATGACACTTCTAGCCAGATGACAGGAGAAAGATAGCCCCAGTCTTCCTTGAGGCAGCTTCTTGGTCTTCTGGGAATGGAAAAAGTTCCAGTCATATGGATTCTGTGCTTCTTGGATTTGATGGATGTCTAAGACCACTCAAGTCACCATACTTTGATAACCTATTGACCAGATGTGTTTCTAGATAAAATGAAGGGAGGCCATGTCCACAGAAGCTGCATCAACATGGTCTCCTTGTTGCGTATTTTTGCTGTGTGAGGGCAAGGTAAAACTCCTTTGTTAAATTTTCAATGACTTGCAAGTGCCTCATTTTATCCTGACATCCAATCTAAACTAAGGGCACTGGCATTAAAGCTGAGCCTCCTCTCTCAACTAGCTCTGATTTAGATATGAAGGAACTACTCAAAAAGTATTTATTAAGCATTTTCTATATATAAGGAACTGTATAAAGCACTGGGGATACAAATAGAGGCAAGCCAGCCTCTACCCTCAGGTGGTAGCCACCTCCAAGTCATCTCCATGCTTTTTCACCTTCAGCTCCAGCTTCATCCTCTAGATTTTGAGAAAACAGTTCAGAGTTCAAAGGAAAGATATTCCCACAGAGTAAGATGCTGCAGGGAAAATAATCCTAAGAGTCATATGAGAAGCTTAAGAATGAAATTCTAAAGACACAAGTGAAAAAATTCCAATAAAAGAAAAATATGGTTGTTTTGAAGAGACAAATGTGGATAAAAAGGAAACTCACACACTAACTTAGAATTTTTGTAAATATGTACAAAAGATGAAAGCAAAGCTGGGTAAGAGAAAAGAAAAATAAAGGCATGGTACAGTTCCCGTTAAAATAGTGCCAGCTGAAAAAAAAATAGTGCCAGCTGGTACAAGTGAATAGAGCACTGGCCCTGGAATCAGGAGGACCTGGGTTCAAATCCAGCCTCAGACACTTGACACTTACTAGCTGTGTGACCTTGGGCAAGACACTTAACCCCAATTTCCCTGCCTTCTCTCCTCCAAAAAACAAAAACAAAATAGTGTCAAGAATGTTAAAGCTCAGAATGTGTTCAGGCTTGTGAGAGAAGCTAAGAACAAAAGGATTTTTGGCCATTTAGAGAGGAAAAGGAGGATCAAAGAAAGGATAGGAAATCTGCCTGCCAAGTATGGGACAATGACAACTATCATAAGAGAAAAAACATTGATATACTGAATTCTTACTTTGTTTCTGTCTGGATTTTTTTTAAAATGAAAGACAGTAGGGTCTGCAGACTATAGGTTAGCAAGCTTCACTTTGATTCTTGGGAAAATTCTAGAATAGATCATAAAAAAATGCTTTACAAATACAAAGGAAGGGGCAATTACAAAGGGCCAGAATGACTTCATCAAGAATGGGTCATGCTAGACTAACCTTTTCTTCTTTTTGGGGGAGGATTACTACATTAGTAGAGGAAGAGAATGCCAAGAATATAGTTTACCCAGATTTTTAGCAAAGCTTTTAATAAAATATCACATACTCTTCTTGTAGAGAAGATAGAGAAATATGGATCAGACAAATGATGCAATCAGGATTCAGAAGTAGATGTCAATATGTCATTAGGTCAGGGAGGTGGCTCAGTGGAAAGAATGGCAGGCCTGGAGTCAGGAAGACTCATCTCCCGGATGAGAGAAATGATCATTTCTCTCTCATATTATTAGCCATTAATTATTAAGCCAATCATGTGGAGACCCAAGCTTTTGTTCTCCCCTCACCCTCTTCTATTTCCTTTTTAAGTCTCTCAATGGATGGGGCTGATGGAAGATAGAATTAACTTTCTCCTCATAGGATTAACATACTCCATCCAAGTAGCTCAGGCTTAGGTGAGGGATATAGATCCTTTGACTAGATTGCTCAAAACTGAGAGTGGCCTGGGTCTGTGGATAGTCTCAGTCCCTCCTTGGAGTAAATTCACTTCTCTTTGTAAAGTCTACCTCTCATTGTTAACCAATCAGATTTGATCGCCATCCTCAGGAACACTCCCCTTCCAAAAGGGCAGATAAGCTGCGAGTCCGGCACCATGATTGTCTTTGGTCTAAAAGAGAGCCAGCCAAATGACCACATTTTTATTAATACACATGCTGGTATTATTAATAAAATTGTTAAATTATCCAGAAATTATGTCTCTAGAACCTTTTTAAATGGCACCCTGAGTTCAAACCTGGCCTTGGGCACTTACTGGCTGGGGGACGCTGGGCAAGTCAAATAACCCTGTTTGCCTCAGTTTCCTCAGATGTAATTAAATTGGTTAGTGAAGGAAATGGCAAACCACTCCAGTATCTCTGCCAAGAAAGCCACAAAAAAGGATCATTTAAGAGTCAGACACTGAAATACACAGGAATATTCCAAGGATTTGTGCTTGGCCTTGTGCTGTGTAACATTATTATCAGTGATGCAGATTAACACAAAGACGGTATATTTACTTGTGAATCTGTGGATGACACCAGCCTTCACCTCTGTCCTGACCTCCATCCAATCTGCTACTGCTTACTGGACATCTCAAACAGGATGACCTGTATATACCTCAAAATCAACATGTCCAAAACTGAGCTCATTAACTTTCTCCTTAAATCCTTCCTTCTTTTAACTTTACTATAACTCTCCAGGTCACCATCATCTTCCCAGTTCCCCAGGTTTGCAACCTAGGTAACATCCCCAACTCCTCACTCTCTCTTACCCCTCTTTATCTAATCTGTTGTCATGTTTTGTTGATTCTACCTTTAAAATATCTCTTGTAAATGGTGACTGCTGTCCTTTGATACTGCCACCACCTTGGTGCAGGCCCTCATTACTTTACAGTTGAATTGTTTCAATGGCCTATTGGTTGGTTTCCCTGCCTCAAGTCTCTCCCCACTCCAGTCCATTCTCCACTCAGCTATCAAACTGATCTTTCTACAGCACAGGTCTGACCATGTCACTCCTCTATTCAACAAATTCTAGAGACTCCCTTTTACATTCAAGATCAAATATAAAATCCTGTTTATCCTTTAAATCCAAACCTGACCTTTTCCTACCTTTTTTAGGCTTCTTACACTTATACCCTTCCATGTACTCTGCAACCTGGTGACAGTCTCCTTGCTGTTCCTTGAACAGGACACATCTTCCGACTCCATGCGTTTTCACTGCCCTCCATGACTGGAATTTTTTCCTTCCTGATGTTTGTCTTCAGGCTTCCTTGGCTTCCTTCAAGTCTCAGCCAAAATTCCACCGTCTGCAGGAAACCCTTCTTTATCCTCTTTATGGCTAGAGCCTCCCTCAATATTATCTACAATTTATCCTGCTAATATCTTGTTTGTACATAGTTGTCTGCATGTTGTCTCTCTCCCTTTAGATTGTAAGTGCTTTAAGAGCAGGCATGCAGTTTTAATTTTTATCTTTCTTTATATTCCACCGTGTTTCCCACAGTGCCTGCTAAATAGTAAGTACTTAATTAATGCTTGTTCACTTAACTTGATGTGACAACAAATTGGGAGGCGTATCTAACATAGTGGATGATAGTCTGAATCCAAAAGGATCTTGACAAGTTAAACTACTGAGCTTTATCTAAGAAGATGAAATTAGATTGGGATATAAATGTAAAGTCTTATACTTAGGTACAAAAAATTAAAGGTGTTGGTTCTTCTTATAATTCAAAAATATAGGATGAGGGAGGCATGAACAAATAACAGTTGTTGGAAAAAATATATATATATGTATGATTTTACTAGACTGCAAGTTTAACATAAGCCAGTAATAATATGTGGCAGCCATAAAAGCTAATATATTCTTGAACTGCATTAAGAAGAATATAGCTTCCAGGAATAGAGGGTGGTAATCCCACTGTAGTCTGCCTTCATTAGATTTCATCTGGACTACTGTGTTCAGTTCAGGGCGCCACAGTTTAAGGAGGACACTGATAAGCTGGAGAGTGTCTAGAGAAGGGCACCCGGCATAGTAAAGGGCCTTGAATCCATATTAGCTGAAGCTGAAGGAACTAGGCATGTTTAGCCTGGAGAAAAGAAGATTTCATGGGCTACATGACAGCTGTCTTTAGTTATTTGAAGGGTTGCCAGGAGGAGAAGCAGCTAGGCTTATTCTTCTTGGTTCCAACCAAGAGCAATGGGTTGGAAGTTACAAAGAGGTCAATTTAGGGAAATCTTCCTAAGGGTTAGAGTTATCCCAAAATGAAACTGGCTTCTTCAAGAAGTGGTGGTTTCCCTTTCTTTAATGTCTTCAGTCAGAGGCTGGATGACCACTTGTCAGATATGACACATGACAGATTCCTTTTATTTAACTGTTGGACTAGATAACCACTGAGAGATCCTTTTCAGTTCTCCAATTCTATGATTCCATGATTCCTACTAGAGCTCAAGCTCCCACACCTGTGATCCTAGGCTTTGATTGGTATTTATCCCATCTCATCCTGGTCTCAGGCCCACTCCTCTACTTCCTATCACCTTCATGCCATGCCTGTATATGTGTACCATGCCCTTCTTCCACCTCTAGTTCTGAGAACAGTTATCAAATCCGCAGTATTTTCCCTACAAAGGACATATCAGTTATTTGCTCTGTGATTCCAACCACCATTCCCTTTGAGTTGTCTATCCAAAGCACATTTCCCTGTCTCCCACTAGTCTATATGTATTGTCATTCCTTTTAAAATGTAAGCTCATTAAAGGCAGGGACTGTCTTGCTTCCTTGTATTTGGATCCCAAGTACTATGTGCCTAAATGCTTTTCATTTATTTACTTATCTATCTTTTTATGTAAGGATCTTATAATCTAATAAAGGAAGATAAAATATACATGGAAGTGGTGACCAAGAAAGAATGTTTTGAATGGGGAAAAAGCAACAGTGATTGGAGACATAGGGCAAATTATTGGTATGGACTTTCCAGGCATAGCAGTGTTGATTTAATTGCGGTTCTGTAATGTTAATAAAATAGGAAGGTCTTCCCCACCCATTAAGAGGTCTAACACATGGAGCTGTGATCACATGGAGCATGAGTAACATGGAGCTGGGTGTGGTAGGAGCTTGCCCAAGGAGGAGAGAGAGAGAGAGAGAGAGAGAGAGAGACAGAGACAGAGAGAAAGAGAAAGAGAGAGACAGAAACAGAGAGAGAGAGAGAGAGAGAGAGAGAGAGAGAGAGAGAGAGAGCAAGAGCAGAGAGTGAGAGCAGAGATTGAGAATGAGGCAGAGCAGAGAAAGAAGCAAGCGTGAGTGGGGAGTTGGGAGGAATTTTGTCTAAGGGAACTTGTTTGTGGGGAGGCCTGATAGAAAGAAGGCTTAAGATGTCAAGCACTTCCTGGATTAGTGATGAGTACTCTGTTAAATCTTATCTCCTGGTATCCTAATGATGTCCCAAATAAATATTTTGTTTTTGTCTTTGAGGAAGAGAGTTTATTATATTTTGTGAATCTACCCTGGAAATACACAAGTATGTTTATAGCAGCTGCTATGGGTATTGCATTGGTGTTACAAGTTCTAAAAAACAAAGCTGGAAAGAGGATGTGGTGGGAGATGGGGCTGGGGGTGAGGAATGTAGTAATGAATACATATAGCAACATGGCATAGAGATGGCCAAGAAGTAGTGAGTGCTCTGTAGGTCTGGGATGGAGACAAAGCAAGGTCATCCATCTTAACCAAGGCTCATAGACATGAGACCCTGAGGTGCCATTAGAGGAGAATGGTTGGCATGACATAGAGATGACCAGGAGGTAGCACATGACCAGGTAGGATAAGTTGTATGCTCACCTATCAGAATCCAGGATCACAGGGGTGGACGCCCTAATTCCTGTCAGAGATAGAAGCCTGGATTGTAGGTGGCATGGAATGCAGATGATGAGGAAAGAAGGCAGGGCTATACTTTTGGTGAGGATTTTGATAAAAGCTATCCATCAAGTAGGACAGGTACAGGGACAGTTATATCAGCAGGTCTCAAGAGAATAAAGACTATAGTGGACAGACCAACTTAACAACGTCCCAAATGAAACTGGTAAAACAGTTACACATGTAGCCAGATGATAATGCTAATGTTTTCTCACGCAATCTGAGCCTTTCGTGCAATTAAATCTATTCATTAATGTGTGGGCTGATATGTTAATTATGTGCCAGTGTATTATTTTTTCTTGTTTTTGTTTATTAGCTTTGTATTTGAAACATCCACATAATCTAAGTACATTAATCTAGTAAAGACTTAGTTTTGCTGTTATAGGCACATAGTTTTGCTATTCTATTTTATTTTGTAGGTTGTCATTGTTACTTTAGTTTGCTTGCTTGTATGCATTTTTATTTGTGTTATTCAGATGTGTATGTATTTCTCTGCCGTGTGTGTGTGTGTGTGTGTGTGTGTGTGTGTGTGTGTGTGTAATAATCCTGCAATGTAATTTAGATCTGCAGGCAATAAAACAACCTGCTTTGTTTTGAATTGTGTTGTCTATTGCTTTAAGCTATGGATACATGCACATATACGTATGTATTTTTATATATGTATATACACACACATACATATATATGCACATGTATGTGTATACTTGCTGTGAATGAAACCTCCAAGGTAATTACTAGTAACCTTGAGTTGATCATTTTTGTCCTGGTAAGTGCTACTCTGTAAATTCCATATGCCGATTATGCTGCAACAGATTTTTCAAGAGACCAAAAAATTCTGAATCTCAATAAGGACTATAGTTTTGTGTTGGATCAACAGTTGCATTGGACTTCCTGTAGTTAGTATTTTTTCCCAGAATGAAAAGAGACTGATCCATGATAAGATCTATTCATGAAGTAGAAGTTCCTAAAGCTAAGAAAGTTTTGAATGATCTATCTCTGATTCCAGGAGCCTCCAGGAACAGGGAAGCTGGAATATTATTTTGGGGAACTGACTGTAAGTGTGAACTTCTGTGGCCTTTCTCCTTGTTCACTGATCCACTTATAGAAAAATCTTGGAAAAAACTCTGACAACGCCTTACCCAAGACACTGCTTAGACCAGAAGAATTTCTTCATTCTGTTTTCCCTTCCGCTTTATTTCTACTTAAGAAATAGATTGGCTACTCTTTCTTCTTAACTTAAATTTTTAAACTTTATTTTTATTTTATTGATAGTAAACTGATTTAGAATTTTTTTTCATTCTATTGCTTCAAGAGGATTAACATTTACTTTCCTTTTACCTACATCAGACCAGTTGGTACCCAGAACTAGGGATCTAGATTTCATAAATTACTTACTTATGGCATGTCTCACATCAGAACTATCTGAATAGATCTGCTGGAATAATTTGCTTTAAGTTGTATCTCCCTCTAACTGTTGAAGTATTATAGGATGAAGAAGTGCAAGCTTTAAACCACAGTCCTTTCCAAATAGAAATTTCACCACTGAAGATGACTCTTCATCTGAAAACTCTACATTTGTACTATTCTTCTGAAGATTCTGAATCATAGGTGTAAGGACTGCTTGATTGGGTACTAGTAATAACTTGACTTCTGATTGCCAAGTTTGTAGTTTTTCAGTCATTCCAGGTCCTGAGGCTATTTTTTTGTTAGTTACTTGAGACTTTAAAATCCAGGCACTGAAAGTAATAGCTCTATCATCTTATTTCTGTCCTTCAGTGAAAGTATTTAGAGGAGCAGCATAGTGTTTTTTTCATGGCATTCACCTATTCCTTTCCTTAGCAGGATTGTCAAATTATTTGAGTTGAGCTCAAGAGACTTCTTTGTCTTTACAATGGCTCTAAAGTAATTCTGCTGAAGAATGAAAGCTTAAATTCTTTGGTAGTAACATTGTACATCATCTAGTTTCTCTTCCACTGCTTTTTTCAGCATTTCTGGGGTCATTTGAGGGTCCTCATAGATCTGATCCTTTGCCAACGGGGTCAGAAGAATCTACTCCTGCAGTTGCTGACAAACTTTTGTAAGGTGCTGCCTAGAGGACATTGTTAAGTGTCTTTCTGTTCTTTTAAATTTTGAGTTATTGCTTTTTGCACTTTAATGATTTGTTTCCAGATAAAGAGGATTTAATTTTAATTGTAGCCTGATCGAATGTCTTAGTAATAGAGGGAATGCAGAAGGAGGAGAGGGGACATTAGCTGTTTGTATACCTATGAGATTTTTACAAATCTGAGATTCTCATCCGTGGTCTAAAGTTGTTAAGGAATATACTGCATTATCTCACCGGGAGCATGAATCGTAATTTTGTTTCTAATTTCAATAGTTTGTCTGCTATCTCCAAAAGTTTTGAATAAATTAGGGTGCATGGAAAATTACCACCCTCCCTTCCTGTTCTCTAGTGAGAGTAAGGGAAAGTGAAGGGTATAACTGTAGGGAAAGGAAAGCCTAAAGTTAAGACCTGCAGGTAGAAGTAGGTGAGTTCTGAGAAATTCTTCCCTCCTCTTTCAGAAGGGAAATCAAACTGATTTCCTGATCGAACTGCAATCCCCAGGACCATCTGCTGGTTATACATATATAAACTGGATGGTTCCTTGCAACTCTCAAACTCTGATTCTAAGAGGAAATGGAAGCAACAAGTGGAGACAACTTTTTAAAAGACTTTGGCTGATAAAGGGAGAGGAAATGGACAATGGTAGTTAGCAAAGATGGTAGCTTAGTGAGAGTATTTTAAAGACAGGGGAGGCTTGTATGTGTTTATAAGCAGAAAATAAGGAAAGACTGAAGACTAGAAAGAAAAGGGTGATGATTATTGGGGCAATCTTCTGGAGCAGATGGGAGGTTCAAACAGCAAGGGCATGTGTAGGAGAATTGGCCTATGTGAAATAACCAGTCTTTGGGACAACGAAGTTTGTGGGATGGGACTCCAATGTTTGCCCCATTTTTCTCTTTGAAAAGAAATACTAGAGATGAAAAGAGCAGGAAGTTAAGACCAGAGAGCAGAGCTTGAAAGAAGGTTGCATGCTGAAATATGTCCCAATAGGTGGGGGCACCCAAACACAATTTCAGAAAGTGAAAACTGGGCCAAACCAGTAGCAAAACTCTGTGTGTTACCCCTTTTTGGTAGCCAGGTGGTAAGCTTGTCAGTTCTGTATCTGTTGCTTTAATTCAGATCTCATTTTCTTACTATAAATCCCACTTGGCCCAAGAAATGCTTAGCTGTTTATGCTATTTACAATTTTATAAAAAGAGAAATGCTTAGCTATTTATGTTATTTGCAGCTTATAAACAGAGAGAATAGCAGAGAAAGTGCTTCTTCTTATAGAGGAATGAAAGGATTGATCATCTGGGGTTGAACTGGGTACTAGAAATATTAGGGCAAAATAGGGAGAATGGTACAAATCAGGCATATGAATTTGGCAGTCAGATTCTCCTAGAACTAAATCAGAGGCTGGTGAGTCTGTTAGGCTTTAAGGAACATGATTAAGTATATTTATATTTTCTTACAACCATGGAGCATTCTTGGTGGGCTGGGGTTGAAAAAGTTCTTCCCTTAAAGGAGGTGGGGGGGCTAACCCTTCTCTTCCTACCCCAGAACGTTGCCAGCTTCTCTTGCCTTCATTTTGTCATTCATTAATGTTTTTAGCTGCTTACAAGAACAAAAGGCTGCCTCTTCATCAGAGACCAAAGATTAAGAGGAAAGTAGCAAAGGATGATGTCAACAGGGTTGTGAGATAAAGAAGGGGGGAAGAGGGAGTTCACAGCATTGGTCTAGCTTTTCTCAGTAAAGTATAATATAAAGTTCTTAGCTGAAAATCTAGAAGAGGAGCTTATGAGCAAGTTATGGGCAAGTAGAAGAGGAGGTTATGCATTATTGAGAAGAAAAGAGAAAGCTTGGAATAGCAATTATGATGAGTGGAATAAAGAATCAATTAGATGGAAGTAAAGGATTGCTTTGCTATATTAAAGGTCCAGTTGAAATGAATGAACAAATTTGTAGTAGACCCAGTTGGAACAGTTGGCTGATTTTCTTTAGCTTCATTCACCAATGTGTTAGTAAGACTAGATGAGGAAGATGTTGAGTTAGGATTTTGTAAGGTGTTCCAGGTTGGGCCTAATTCAGTAGATTAGGTTTGATTTTGGAATTAAATGAGACACAGCTGCACATTGAACAGTTGGCAAAAAGAGATTTACTTAGTCACATGGCAAGAGAGGGATATTTGGCAAGGATACACATCAAAAACTACAACATGAAGTAGTCAGAAGCGCACACTTTTGAAAGGGGATAGGGCCAAAGGAGAAAATAGAATAAGTGGGAGGCGGGATAGGATGGAGGGAAATATAGTCAGTCTTTCACAATATATCTACTATGGAAATGTTTTGTGTAACTACACATGTACGACCTATATTGAATTGCTTGTCTTCCTAGTGGGGGTAAGGATGTAATAAGGGAAAGAATCTGGAAATCAAAATTCTCAAAACAAATGTTAAAAAAATTGTTTTTTACATGCAACCGGGAAATAAGATATACAGGCAGTGGGGTATAGAAGTGCATCTTGCCCTACAAGAAAATAAGGGGGTATGGGGGTGGATGTAAGAGACGGCAGATTAGGGGAAGGGGTATTCATTATGCTTACCATCTTAGGGTAGGGGGGTAGGGGAGAGATGGAGAGAAAATTTGGAACTCAAAATCTTGTGGAAATGAATGTTGAAAATTAAAACTAAATAAATAAATTCTGGAAACTCCTCCCCCCAAAAAACTACAAAATCTTTGTTGACTATCTACCTTGAAGTACTGTATCACTATTAGTTATTATTATTAATGTTAGTTCACTCCTGGGGAATGAGTCTAAATGGAAGATGCTTAACTAATTATGGCAGTTAAGATAAAGACCTGGGGTAGAAAGGAAGATTGTGAGCCAGGTGCTGAAATTACTGAGAAACTAGGGAGAATGTCCAGGCGGTTACTAGATAAGAGCAACCAGGATGTGGATTAGGTGATAAACTGTGAAAGAATGAACCTCAAAGGAAGAGAGACTGCTGAATTGCAGAGGGAGAGTCTGGAAGTGGTAATGGGGAGCAAGGAGCATTCTAACTTTCTAGGATCACTGTTTTGAAAGCCAAGAAAGAAGGTGCAACTGATACTGGAAAGGATGGTCATGGATACAACATTATCTGGGGGAAGCCAGAACTCTCCGAGTGCCAGAAAATGAAAAAGGAAAGAGAAAAGATCTATAAAGAAAGGAAGTTTATTAATTATGGAATGAAGCCACAAGAGTACAATAGAATATTGGTAGAGCCAAAATTGGACTTTGGAGTAGTTTTGAGGTAAAGATGACTGAGAAGCAGGAACTGGGGAGTTGGGGATCAGGGGATGTTACTCTCAAGCAGCCAGAGATTCAGTGTAACTGGTACTGGAAGAACAAGATGGCCAGGAAGCATGGCATAGTTGATAAACCACTGGACTTGGAAGTCAGGAATATTTGAATTCAAATCTCACTTACTGGTTGTGTGACCCTAGGCAATTCACTTAACCTCTTTCAGTCTCACTTTCTTCTTCTGTAAAATGGGGATTTAAAAATAATACATAAGGGGTGGCCAAGCAGTTCAGTGAATAGAGCATGGCCCTGGAGTCAGGAGGACCTGAGTTCAAATCTGTCCTCAGATACTTAACACACAAAAAAAACTAGCTGTGTGACCCTGGGCAAGTCCCTTAACCCCAATTGCCCGCTTCAAAAAGCAAAAAATAATAATAATATGTAACATAAACAGAGTCGAATTTTGAGATCTTGTGTCTAAGATATCTTTGATATATTCTGCCATAGCCCTCCAGGGTTGATAGGATCATCAAGTTGTTGTGAAGATCAAATAAAATACTATTCATCAAGCACTTTGCAAACCTTTTAGTACCATTTCAGTATTAGCTATTTTTATTAATGCTTGCTAACTGCTGGAGATGGGCAGCTAGGTGGCTATGGATAGAAAGCCAGGTCTGGAGTCAGGAAGACTCATCTTTGTGAGCTCAAATCTAGCCTCAGACACTTACTTGTGATCCTAGGCAAGTCACTTAACCTTGTTTGCCTCAGTTCCTCATCTCTAAAATGAGCTGGAGAAGGAAATGATAAACCACTCCATTATCTTTGCAAAGAAAACTCCGAATGAGGTCACAGTCAGACACATTGAAACAACAACAACAAACAGCTGGGAATTGAATCTAAATGGAAGATGCATAACTAATTATTGCAGGTAGAAGAAGGTCCAGGTCCTAGCCCTGCCTGGAGGTCATAAGTTCTAGTCTTGGAGGTTCCTGTTCTAGAAGCCATTATGCAGCAGTAATGAATAACAGCAGATACCATAAATCTACAACCTTCAATGGCAACATAAAGAAATGATGAGACACAGAAAATTGTTTTCATAATGCTGAAAGAAGGCAAACCCAGGGTATGGGGAATATTGAAAAGAAGTGAAACAGATTGAATAAAGTCACAATAGTAACTAAAATTAATAATCTTTCATAGACTCACATGAAGGGGACTAGATGGGACCTCGGAAAGCACTCAGTCCAACTGCCTGACTTTAAAGATGTATTTACACATAGTATAGAAAACTTTGAATTAAGGAATTACATACATTTGTACATATATGAATTACACACAATTTGTGTAACATTTGAAACATATACACATATGTACCTCTGAATTGGATATTTGTTGTTGTGGTTCATTCATTTTGACATCTTCCAAATTAGTGGATATTGGTTCCATTCAACTCCCTTTTATGTGTTATCTTTGCCATTAAAATGTAAACTCCTTGAGGGCAGGGATTGTTTTTCTATTTTGCTTTTATTTGTATCCCTAGCACTTAGCAGAATTCCTAGTAATATGCAGCCAGGTGGTACAGTGGATAGAGTGTTGGACCTGGACTCAGGAAGACCTGAGTTCAAATGTGGCCTCAAATAAGTACTAGCTGTATGATCTTGGGCAAGTCACTTTACTTTTGTCTGCCTTCATTTATTTCTTTACCTATAAAATGGGCATAATAATACAACCTACCTCCCAGGGTTGTTGTGAGGACAAACTGATATGGTATTTGGAAAGTGCTTTGTAAACCTTAATATCCTATATCAATGATCATTAGGCATGGCTAAAACCTTTTAGCCATGGGGCTGGGAAATTTATGACTCATCAAGGAGATATCATCAATACCACAGCAAAGGAATCCATAGAAGGATTCCGGAAAATGCCCGAGTTGAACCCCTACATGTATGTGTGCAGAAATTCTGTCCCAGCAACTGCAAACTCTTTCCCACAAGCTCTTCCAGTCTCATTATTCAAATGAAACTATCTTCTCTCCCCAAAGTCTCTGCCGAAGAGCTCTTGGGTTTTTCTTGGTTTCTCCCCGCTTGTCATTTTTCTTGACCTTTCTTGCAGCATTTCAGATGACTTGACCACTTTTACTCCTGAATGCCATCTCTGCTCTACATTTTCTTCTCCTTACCTGTGTGAATGTTCCTTTTGAGTCTCATCTGCAGGAACTTCTTCGCTCTTGTATATGCTAACTGTGGGGGTCCGGCCAGACTCTATCCTAAGCCCATTTCATTTTTCTGTCTATTCTCTTACTTGGCAATCTGATCAACCGTAATGGACTCAATAATCATTTATCAAATAATTCTCAAAACTATTTAGCCTAGTTTCCTAGTTTCATTTCAACAACTGCTTTTTGGATGTTTTAAAGTGGATGTTCTCCATTCATCCATTTCTCTACACATATAGCCACCACCTACTGGTTCAATCCCTCATCATTTCTCACCTAGATTATTGCCATAGAAACCTATCTCAAGCCTTCTTCTACTCCAAACCAGCATCCACATTGCTGCCAAAGGGATTTTTTTAAAGCATAGATCTGACTAAGTCATCTTGTGTATTCAATAAATACCAATGCTTCCCTATTACCTCTAGGATTTAATATAAACTCCTGTTCCGCATTTAAAGCTCTTCATAACCTGGTTCCTTCCAATCTTTTCAGGCTTTTAATATTAATATGCTTTTCTGGCAAGTCTGATTAACTGCCTCTGAGGAGGTACCAAAGACCCTGGGGATATGAATGTCTTCCAAGGCAAGAACTGAGAAATTTATCCCCAGATCAGGACTTGAGATTGGTGCTTCAGGAATAATAAGCATTTAAAAATCTCTCTGGAGAGAGATGAGAGAAAAGTTGAAAAGAGAATATGGGCAGCAGAGAGAAGCCACAGCAGCAGATGGAGGGAGGACTCTTCTTCCCAGGAGACTTAGAAGCCTCTGAGTGTCTAAAACCTTCTCCTTTCCCTGGCTAACAGCACTAGCTATCTTTATTAAGAGAATCTAGAGGAGAGAACTCAATTTTGGCTTCTTGGAAAAACTTCTGGAACAACGTTAAAGCTACTCCATTCTGTTTTGCTATTAATAGCCTGAAACAATGGGTGACAAGGTTAATCACTAAGGGTTTCTTTTATATTTGAAAATTTTACATTTACTTTTTCTCAAAATTGTTCAATTAAGACAAATTTTAGTGACATTTGGAGTTTGGGTTTTGCTATAGAAAGTTTGAGAGAGAGAAGAAAAACTGGTAGACATCTGATTTAGTTAAATTCAACTGACTGAGATCACCATCCAATTAGGCAATCAAAAGAATGCCTGGGAAGCTTAAAGCATCTTATAAATTAGATTTGCAATTCGTATCTTATTTTATTTTTTTAAGCTATGTAGAGAAAGGAAGTCACATGGAACTGGGTCCTTCACCCTGGACTAAAATCCTCAAGAACCATTCTCAATATTTCCAAGAAGACTTTGTTCTCTAAACTTTGTTTTGTTTTGTGTCCTCCACCCACAAGACAAAGAGGAAGGAGAATAGAGACCTCAAGAGGTCATGCCCCCAACTAACCACAATAACCCCAATTAGGCAACAAGTGTCTCGAATCCTAACCCTTCCCCCTACTCCTTTCAGCTTCAATTTGTACATAGTTTTCGCCAATTAGATTAAGGCAGGTAATGTCTTTGTTTTTATTTGTGTTCCCCAGAGGTAAGCACAGTGCCTTAGGAGGAGCTTAGTAAGAGTTTAAAGACTGAC
Organism: Pseudochirops corinnae; assembly: GCA_028646515.1. Classification (NCBI taxonomy): domain Eukaryota; kingdom Metazoa; phylum Chordata; class Mammalia; order Diprotodontia; family Pseudocheiridae; genus Pseudochirops; species Pseudochirops corinnae. Next base: position 46,618,731 of record CM053591.1, on the reverse strand, counting down.
TTGACAGCTCCCCTTCACATACTCTATGGTCCAGCCACACTGGCCTTCTTACTTGTTGCTCACACAGGACACTCTTCATTTCTCTATACCTTTACACTGTGTCTCCCATGCCTGGCATGCTTTTCCTCCTTTACTCTGCCTTGTTGAGTTACCTCCTGTGGGAGGCCTTTTCTGGTCTATTAGCTCCATTTATTCTATATTTATCTTGTATGTATGATTTATGTATAAATTGTCTCTCCCCCAGTGCAAGCTGTTTTAAATTTTTCTTTGTATCATCAATGTTTAGCACAGTGCCTGGCAGTCTCTCTCTAAGCATTATTTAGTGCTTACTAATAAGTACTTATCTAATGGCTAATTGACAAGTGACTGCAGATTTTCATGACAGTTGGGACAGATGATACAGAGGAGAGAGTTAGAAACCCTAGGTTCAAATCCTAACTCTGCTATTTCCTATTTGTACAGTCTTGGGATCTCAAATATTTCTTTCACTTCAAAATCCTACAGTTCCAATTACCAGGAAAAATAAAGACAACCTCTTTTTTTACACAATGAACACAATAATGCAAAGGAAAACAACATGAAAAGACATCACAACTGATCTATTCAGGGTCCCATACTGACTTCAGAGCACTGGATGTGAAGCATATGTTTCTTCTCTCAGCAGAAAAGGGGGGTGGAGCATAGGTAAGAAATGACATGGCTAATGGATCAGTTAATTTTCTTCTTTGGCACCAGGGAGAATTTGGGCAAAAGAGTTCATTGTTAAGTAGTAGTGCTGTGAAGCTAGAAAAAACCCTGAGATTTGGAGTGGTGAAGAGGAGTTCAAACACCACCTCTCATTTTTCATCTTGGGCAAGTTACTTAACCACTGGGCTTCAATTTCTTCATCTATAAAAAGAGGTGCTGTCTTATCTGTACGTATATGTATATACACACATATATACAATGTATATACAAATATAATATCTATATATGTAACAGAGGAAACAGCCTCTCCATATGTGTGAAAAAGTTTTCCCATTACTTTTCCAGAAGCCATTACTTCCAACATCTTCTGGTATTATTAAGACTTATCAAGTGGCCAGTTTTAAACTCTAGCCAATTTCCTTCCTCCCAATCTAAACAAGTACAACTTAACAAGAAAGAAGATAAGAAAAGATCCACTAGCTTTCTCTAATTACGAATCGAAAAATAGGAAGATTTCTCCAGTAAATTCAAAAATAAAATAAAGCCCCAAACAGATTGTTCACATTTCACCTTCCCTCCATCCTGCAAACAACCAGTTTCTGGCTTGCCCAGTAGAAAGCCAGATGCTCCAATCCAAATGGATTCAAACCAACAGAGCTTCCTCATCCTGCCCTGAGGGTACCATAGACTGAGAGTACGGGATTGCTGCGGCTTTCTCTTCGGAGAAAGATACTGGGAGTAGTGCAAGTCCTATAGGAGAAAAGCAGTGGTAACCTATACAACTTACAGCCCAGGGCTACCCCCAGGTAGCTCAGCAGCAGGAGGAGAAAGCGGTGGCGGCTCCTCGCCATCTTCCAGAGAACAGCTCTTTCTCCTCCGGATCCGCGTAGAGGCTGGACGTCGGAGAATCTCAGCAGCTCAAAGAAGATGGAGGAGGAGGGGAAGGAAGGGGGAGGGGGAGGAGAAGGGTGTGGGGAAGACTTTAGCCCTCGTAGGCTTTTTTTTTTTTTAAGTAAATTACTGGAGGCGGGTTCTTTCCTGTAGCCCTAGGTCTGCGGGACCGATTCCCTTTCTTTTCTGAACCACATTCTGTCTGGTAGGACAGGGGAGGTGCTGGTGGGGGTGGAAGAAGACGCCCGCAGTCAGTCACTAAGTAAAAAGAGAACCAGACCGATTCGAGTAGCTCTAAGGAAAAGACCTGGAGCACTTGGCTGTCTGGCTTGGTGTCAAGCATTGTAAGCACAGTCAGCTGTCCCGGGGGCGGAGAAGTTGCAGAGCCTGTGGAAGGAGGCTGTTCGCAGAGGAAGAGAAATTGCTCATTTCGAACCTTTCTCTTTGACAGTGGGTAAAAATTTCCACTTTAGAATCTATCCCGGGGAGGAAGCTTTGGGGGAATGTCTTGTGCAGCTGCCAGGGTTTGGAGTTTTACTTCGCAGCTCCTTCTCCCCCAGCCCGCTGCCCGCCCTTTCCTTTTTGTTCTAATGTCAGAAGAGATGTGAAGCAGCTTTGATGTAGCGGATAGAGTGGGCCTCGGAGGCAGGAAAACCTGTATTCTAGCACGACCTTCTGACACCTACACCAAGCGCTGGATGACCCTGACCAAAAATCTGCTTCGTCTCCTAGAGCTTCAAGCAATTTTCTAATATTATAAATTGCCACCCTCCGTTGATTGAGGGAATTCCCTATATCAAAGAAATCTCATGTCCAGTCCAAAGTGCTCATTCCATGACGGGAAAATAGGGCAATAAAATAGGGAATGCCAATTTTTTTCCCCCTCATTGGTATGATTATTTCTCTGGCAGTAATATCCTACTTTCCGGATTCAAAGGCGTTGTTAGTTTCCTGTAGGAGCAGTTTGAGCTTCGGATCTTTGGTTAATCCGACTTCTTCAATGTTTGACACTATGTAAGTGCAAACCTAATCTTTGTACATACAGTGTCAAGAATTTATCATATTTCGGTTAAGAATCTGCAGTTCTATGTTGTTTAACACATAAAAATTAATACTGTTGCCTCTTGTCAAAGATTTGTCTTGGCATTGTATTTTTAAAAGGGAACCTTTTCCAAATATAATTGTATGTTTTAAAATATATACAAATCCACACTTGGTACTATTGATCTTGTTTTCCCCGTTAGAACCATCATACCAGAGGATAAGTTTTAGGATGATAGAGCCTTAAAGGGTAGCATTTTATTTCTCTTTAATTTACTTTCTATTTTGGGGGTCAATTATAAACACAAGGACCACAATTCAAACATACAAACAAGAACAAAACAAATGATTTCATATTAAAATGTGGAATTCCATTTAGTTTATTTTTAAGTCTATATTAATTTTAATAAAACTATCTTCCTTATTTCCATGTCCCTTTTAAAAATTTTCCCTCCAGATTTTGTTGCTGTCACTATTGTTTAGAGAGTAACAGTGTAAATAAAACTTTAAAATTTTCTTTCTTGATTGTGCATCATTCCATGCTTTACTGTATTTCTTTGTATACTTCATATTTGTATTTTATTGGTTACAATCATAGTACATTTTACATTCATTTAGCACAATTTGTTCAACCATTCTCTAATAAGATATATTATTTTCAAGGTTCTTGGAAATAAAGTTTCAATTGTTTAAATGTGGGAAGGGGTTGAAGGGCAAACGCACGGTTGAAGACTTTTGCTTTGGTAAAAGTAGAATAGATTAAGTAGCTGACATAGCAAAATTCAACTGGTTCACTGGGCAACAGGCCCTTAGCCATGAAATACAAGACTTCCTGATGTTTTGTTAAATGTGTGTGAGAGGCTCAGTGCATATTAATGAGAAGAAGCAATTGATGAAAGGAGTGATGGAAGAGAGGCACAGGAGTAAAGAAAGGAGAAAGAAAATGTAGAACAGAGAAAGGAAATACAAAAATTGTCATAAAACCTTTTTTTCTGGTGAGGTGCAATTTGGCGAAGCACAGAGATCTTCATGGTTAGGCTTTCTTGAAAGGTTATTACAAACACTTTTTAATAAGATTCAAAGCTGGTCATTTTAGTTCCATGCTTTCATTTATCAGATAAGGAAATTGAGACTCCAAAACTTGTCAAAGATCACTTAGGTATTAAGGAGGAAGCCAGGATGTGAGCACCAAATCTAGGCTATTTTTGCTACAATTTTAGGTTCCCCCTTTCTTGGTTTTGTTTTGTTTTGTTTTGTTTTTTGTCTTTATTAATCTGTTTGTTTACTTTTAGTTTATAAGATTCAGTTCCACAATCCCTTGAGTTTCAAATTTTCTCCCCCTCACTCTACACCCCCCCCCCCATGGCGACAGGCGATCAAGTATAGGATCTGCAGCTACTTTCACATTAGACGTTAGTCAGGTTATAAAGAAGGATTGTAACAGATGGAATGAACAATGGGAAAGAGAGGTTCCCCTTTGATGTTGCTGCCACCAATTAATTTCTCATCCACTTTTCCATCTGTCAACTCTAAACTCATTTCATACTTTGATTTAATTACCAGTTATGGAGTAAACTGTTTATATACAAATATATATATATGTATAGGTGTATATGTGTGTGTATATATACACAGACACCCTCACACACACATGTGTGTGTGTGTAATTATGGAAGAGAAATTGAACAACTGAGCAGTGATTTGACATAATATATAGGAAGCTGGTCTGAGAGGTAAAACTGGAATCTGCATCTTTTGGCTTAGTAGAGGAACCTTCTGAGAAAAGGGTATGGGCATATTAGTTATTTCATTTCCCTAATTCCAAACTGCTTTCTAAAGGGGTTGTTCTAATCAACAGCTTCACCAAGACAGCACTAGTGTTCCTATATTTGTACAAGTTTTCCTATGTTGACTATTCCCATCTTTTGTCATTTTTGGCAATTTGCAGCATGTAAGGTGAAACCTTGGAGTTGTTTTGATTTTCATTTTTCTTATTATTATTGATTTGGAGCATTCTTTCATATTGTTAGTTGTTAATAATTTATAATTCTTTTAAGAAGTACTTGTTCATGTTCTTTGGCCTCTTATCTACTTGACAACATGTATTTTGTGAAAGGTTTATGATCTGTTACTGTTCTAATTTTTTGGTTGAGATCTTTAATATTAATGTCACATATGCTTGATGAATCATTTCTTGGATGAATAACTGTAATCTGTTTTTAGAATTTTACTTAAAATTTTTGGAGATTATATAGTGTTGGTACTAATTGCTGTTTTTTAAATTTCCACATTAGTCATGTTCTGAAAAGAGGCAAGAAAAATGAAGGGGAAAATTATGCTTTAAGCAGCACTTAGTGCATCAGTTATCTTTCTGAAGTTGGATAGCATTTTCCATCATGAGTCCTTTGGAGTTATGGTAGAGAATTGAATTGAGGTACTTTGTTGGGGCCTAGCCAAGATGACTGAGTAAGGCAAGAACTCACCTGAACTCTCCCAAATTCACCTCCAAACAACTATAAAAAATGCCTCAAAACAAATTCTAGAATGGCAGAACCAACAAAAGGATAGGGAGAAATAATTTTCTAGCCCAAGATAACTTAGAAGATCAGTGGAAAAGGTCTGTCTCACTGGGGTAAAAAGGGAAGCACGGTCCAGCACAGGCAGTGTCTAGGCAAGTCAGCAGCAAGGCACTATGCCCCTCGTGTAGGCCAGCAGCAAAGTCCCCCATTCTCCAGCATCAACCTGTACACCAAACCCTTCATGCAACAAACTTGAGACAGTCCCCCCTCTACTTCAGAAGTAGAGCCCAACTTTAATATAAGTTAAAAGTCACAAAATAGGCTGGAAAAATGAGCAACAAACAAAAGAACTTGACCATAGGAAGTTATCATTGTGACAGGAAGCATCAAAACACAAACGTAGAAGAGGACAACAATGTCAAATGGTTACACATGAAGCCTCAAGGAAACATGTGTATTGATCTCAGGCCCCAAAAGAACTCCTGGAAGAGCTGAAAAAAAGACTTTAAAAATCAAATAAATGAGGCAGAAGAAAAACTGTGGGGAGAAATGACAGTGATGCAAGAAAATCATGAAAAAAATAGTCAATAGCTTGGTAAAATAAGCACAAAAAATGGAAAAAGAGGTACACAAATTCATTGAAGAAAGCAACTCCTTGAGAAGTAAAATTGGCCAAATGGAAAATGAGATACAGAAGCTCATTGGAGTTATAGTGGATCACTGTATTGATCAGAGTTACTAAGTCTTTCACAGTTGATTAGCTTTATAATGTTGTCACTGTTTAAATTGTTCCCCTGGTTCTACTCACTTCACTATGCATTAATTCATATAAGTCTTCTCAGGTTTTTCTGAAGCCACACCCTTAATTATTTCTTACAGCACATCAGTATGCCATAACGTTCATATAGCATAAATTGTTCAGCCATTCCCTAATTAATAGGCATCCCCTAGGTTTCCAATTCTTTCCTACCACAAAAAGAGCTACTATAAATATTTTTTGTACATATGAGTTCTTTTCTTTTTCTTTTTGTGTGAATGGGAAAAAGAACTATTTAATTTTTTTTTAAACTGCTGGCTGTGTCAAATAATCAATAAAATGGAAGATTAGAATATTCTCCAATTCTCATGACCTCTCCAAAATAGGAATTATGCAGAAAAGATAAAACAACTTAGCTACCTCTAAGGTCTAAGACACCAAGACCCTAACAAAATTACAAACCAATGAATTAGTAATAGAAAAGGCTAATCCTGAATTGTTAATGTGATCATTCAGCCCAGCCTCCATATTCTAGTAGGGGTTCACAAGTCTACACATGATGTATAGGCTTGAAAGAGAACTGAACTCTATCTTGCTTCCCAGTCCCATAGAATGTAAAAAAAAATCACAACCCAAAACAGCAGTATGATATATTAACAAAGAAGAAAAAGAGAGAACTAATGTACTGAATATGCATTTTAAAATATTACAAGGCCAACAAATAAACCTAAAATAAACACAAAAGAGGAAATATAAGATTAGAGGTAAAATAGTCTTTTAACTAGAAACCAAAAAAACCCTATAGAAATAATCAACAAAACTGAGATCCAGTTTTTTAAAGAAACTAGGAAAATTTATAAACCATTAGCCACCTGATTAAAAAGAAGAGAGCAGAAAGTCAAATTAGCAAAAAAACAAATGAAATGGCAAAGTCATAAGAAAATTAGAAGAAACAAAAAGAATAATCAGAACTTACTGTGCATAATTATATACTAACAAAACTGAGAACACAAAATATATGTAATTAAAAATATAAACTGAAGAATACTTTAAAAATATAAAATATTCAAACTAATAGAAGACAAAATAAAGATCTTATGTAATCCAAATCCAGAAAAAGAAATGGAAATAGCTTTAAAGGATCAACAAACAACCACCACCACAACAAAATCTGGTCCTGAAGATTTCAGAGGAGAACTCTAACAAAAGAAAAACCATTAATGGGGATGGGAAATTTATATTTTTGTAAATATCAATCCATTTCATTTAGATGGATAGTTTTATTGCCAAACAACCAAACAAAATAACTCCTAATAATTGCTTTAATATCATATTCATTGATTGTGTAACCCTTTTCATTTTTTATGCTGATAATTTGGTTTTCTTCTTTCTTTTTTTTAAAAGTCAAATGAACCATTTGTTTAAATTTTTCCTCCATAAAACCAGGTCTTAATTTTATTTCTCACTTCATTGTTTTTTTACTTTCAATTTTATTAAATATATTCTTAGATTGTCAGGATTTCTATTTTGGTATTTAATTAGGAATTTTTTATTTTACATACATATACACATATTTGTTACATACCTAATTTATTGATCTGCTCTTTTTCTCTTTTATTGTTGTATATTTTTAGAGATATAAATTTTCCCCAACTACTGCTTTGACTGCATTCCACAAATTTTGAAATGTTGTCTCATTGTTGTCATTATCTTTAGCAAAATTACTGATTGTTTCTATGATTTGTCCTTTGACCATTTGTTCTTTAGGATTAGATAATTTAGTTTCCAATTAATTTTTAATTTATGCTGTCAAAACCTTTTACTGAATGTATTTTATTCCATTATGATCTGAAAATTGTGCATTTAATATTTCTGCTTTTCTACATTTGTGAAGATTTTATGCCCTAATACATGATCCATTTTTGTAAAGGGGAGAATGCAGCTGAGAAATAAGTATACTTTTTTTCCCATTCAGTATTCTCCAGAGATATACTCATTTTTTCTACAATTCTATTCATCTTCTTTCTTGTCTGTTTTATGGTTGGATTTATCTTGGTCTGGGAGGAATAAATTGAGGTCTGCCACTAGTATTGTTTTACTGCCTATTTTCTCCTATATTTCATTTAGCTTTTTCATCAAGAATTTAAATGAGATGCCATTTGGTGGAATTCAGTATTAATTCATTTTCAATGGTGGCTTTTTATCAAAATATAGTTTCCCTGATTACTCCTTTTAATTATGTCCATTTTTGCTTTTGCTTTATTTGAGACCATGATTGCTATCCCTGCCTTTTTTTACTTCAGCAGAAGCATAATAGATCCTACTCTAGTCCCTTATTTTAACTCTGTGTGTATCTTTCTGTTTCAAGTATATCTCTTACAAACCATATGCTGTTAGATTCTGGTTTCTAATCCATTCTGCTATACTCTTTTGTTTTATAGGTGAGTTCATACCCTTTGCATTCACAGTTATGATTGCTAAATGCATGTTGCCCTCCTTCTTATTCTCTTTTATGCAACCCACCCACCATCTCTCTATCCCTCTGTCTCTTTCTGTTTCTGTCTCTGTCTCTCTCTTTTTACCTTTTCCCCTCCTCTAAAGTTTATTTTGCTTCTGACCACTGGTGATTGCCTTCCTGCCCTCTGCTCTGGTCCTTACCAGGTAATGCCCCTGTTCCTTCTTGACCACAACCACTCCTCTTTGCCTTGTTACTGTAACCTGGTAATGGGTAACAGATGATGGAGTTGCCAAATGGTGCCTGATTACTGTGCCCACTGCTAGCCAGGGGTTCTATGGAATCTCTTTATGACCATGTGATCAGTCTCCTTAGCATTCCTTTGCACCTCTTCTAGTGCTGTTTATGCTGCCTTTAATGCCCACAGCTGGTGTTGCTTCCATCACACTCCCAGCCAACCCCTACCTCAAGGTCTGCCCTCTTTCTGGGCTGGTAAAAGAACTCACTGTGACATTTTGTTGCTTATCTCACTCAGAATTCGGTTTGATGTGCTTTTAAAAGTTGTCCATCTCAATAAAACCAACTTAAATAACATTTTAAAAAATAGAAAATGCCCAGTAACAGAACAAGAAATAGGGGATTTAATTAAATACCCTAATCTAAGGGGTAAAAAATAAAAAAAAGTCATAAATGTACTCCCAAAGTAAGAAACTCCAGGACCAGGTGGATTTACAAGTGAATTCTATCAACTATTTTAAAATATTAAGTTCTTGTTCTCCATGAACTGTTGTTCATAAAAATAGAGAAAGAAGAAATGCTACCAAATTTCTCCTTTGATACAAATATGATCTTTATGCTAAAATCAGAGAGAATCAAACCAGAGGAAGAGTATATAGAGCAATATCCCAAATGAACATTGGTGCAAAAAATTTTAAATAAAACATTAGCAAAGAGTCTATATCGGTATAACATCGAGATTGTAAACTAGAACAAATTTGGGCTTTTACTAAGTCAGGATTGATTAAATATTTGGGAAACTATAAACATAATTGATCATATTAATAAGAACAACAAAACATATGATTATGTTAATTAATGCAGAAAATGTTTTTTATAAAAATATAATACCCATTTTTGTTAAAAATAAAACAATACAAACACAGAAATAAACTTACCTTAACTTAATATGGTAAATAATATATATATATATTTAAAATCAAGAACTAGTCTATGTAATGAGGACAAACGGGTCCTTTTCCAGTCAGATCAGGAGTGAAGCAAGGGTATCTATCATCGCCACTTCTAGAAATGCTAACTATAACAGTAAAGAATGGAAAATAAATTGATCGAATAAGAATAGGCAAAGAAACAACAAAATTATTGTTTTTTTCCTAGTGATAAGAGGGTGTACATGAAGGATTCTTAAAAACTGAAAGATTAATAACAATAACTTCAGCAAATTTGTAGGATATAAAATAAATCCATGAATAATCATTGTAAATCATCAGCTTTTCTCCATATTACTTATAAACTCAGTAGGAAAAGATAGAAAGAGGACTTATAATATCTGGAGAAAGCATTAAATACTTAAGAGCCTGCCTAGGAAGATACACAGAGAAATCATATGAATAGCAGAATACACTGTTTACACAAATAAAGACAAACAAATCATTGAGGAAATGTTAATTGTTTATTGGCAGGTTGATCCAACATGATAAAAATGATAGTAACACCGAAATTAATTTATTTATTCGGTGTCATACCAAGCCAACTACCAAAAAATTACTTTATGGAATTGAGAAAAAATATCAGAATTCATCTGGAGGAACAAAGTGTCAACAATATCATGAGAATGAATGAAAAAAATGGGAAGGAAGGGGACCTAGTAGTACCAAATCTCAAACTACATTACGAAACAATAATTATCAAAATAATTTTGCACTGGTTAAGAAATAGAAAAGTTCACTAGTGGAATAGATTAGGCACACAATATATAGAAAAAAGTGCATACAGTAGCCTAGTGTTTGATAAACCTAAAGATCTCGCTAATTGGATATGAGCTCACTATTCAGAAAAACCGTGAAGCAGTCTGCCAGGACGTCATTGTAGTACAATACTTTACTCTCTATACCAAGATAAGCTTCAAATGTGTATGTGATTTTGGTGCAAAAGGTAACATCATAAACAAATTAAAGGAATAAGGAAGAAATTGCCTTTCAGATTTATGGATAGGCAAACAGTTCATGATGAAAGAAGGAATAGAGGGGATTACGGAAGATAAAATGGACAATTTTGAGTAAATAAAATTAAAACTTTTTTTTCACAAACGAAACCAATGCAGCTAAAATTGGAAGACTAATTAGAAAAATGCAGATCAAGTAATTCTGAGGTTCTACCTCACCCATTAAATTGGCAAAGCTGACAAAAAAAAATCACAATCATTGAAGGTGCTGTGAAAACAGGAACATTGATGTATTGTAGGTTGAACTCTGAACTGTTACACACATTTTGGAAAGTAATTTGGAACAATGTGTAAAAATTACTAAGCTGTGCATGCCTTTGAACCCAGAGATATGACAACTAGGTCTGTATTCCAAAGATATCAATGAAAAGGTTCTTGTGCACAAATATGTTTATAATAGTTCTTTTTGTAATATCAAAATTAAGGGAGTGTACATCGGTTGGGGAATATTAAATAAATTTTGTTATGAGTGTAAAGGTATACTACAGTGTTACTAATACTATAGTAAAAAATAAGAAAGATATTGTTTTAGAGAAACCTAGGAAGACTTGCATGAACTGATCAAGAGTGAATTCAGGGGAACAAGGAGAACAATTTATACTATTTATACAATCAGTGAATATAATACATTTGGATATGCCTAACATAGGAATTTATTTTGCTTGAAAATGCTTACTTGTTACAAAGGTTTCATAATCTTTTCCCCCTAGTAGAAGAGGGAGGAAAAAAGTTATTAATTGAAAAAATTTATATTAAAATTAATTAAACTGAATTTTTGAACTTTCTGTTTTTTAAAATTAACTTGTGTTTATTTTTAGTTCACATCATTCATTTTCACAAGATTTTGAGTTACAAATTTTCTCCCCATCTTTCCCCTAC
>CM053591.1:46582239-46606760 GCA_028646515.1 Pseudochirops corinnae | reverse complement strand
CCAGGAACTGAGATTGCTGAGGGCTTGTCTTGAGTGAAGATGAAAGAAGGGCCTTTCCTTGAGTTTACAATGCTGAGATGATATCTTAACCTTGTTGTAACTTAAGGTTGGATGGCCTTTTGTGCTCTCCTGCCCCTTTTGAGAAAGTGCTTGGTATTAATGGATGGTATTGTAATTCAGTAGTGTCCAGGGGTGGGAAACCTTCGGCCTTTTTTTGCTCTGTGATTGACTAAATGAATGTACTTTGTTTATAATTGGAAACTATTCTCCATTTGAGAAGAGACTAAATCAATGTACTGCCCAAGAGTGGGCTACTTTGACTACTGATCCAGGGATGGGATACCTGGACCTTGGTACTTTGCAATTGAATTGAGAACCTACTTGCTAAATGAATGAGTTACACTGTATTTTGACTTTCTCTGTTCTGTGAATGTTTCGCTGAATAAATGAGGTTTGCTATGCTGGTAATCCAAACCTTGGAAGTTGCCTTTGCTTGGCATTACACCAAGAAAACCCTAAAATGGGGTCATGGAGAGTTAGACCCTACTGAACAGCCACAACAATTTGTGTCATCTACAAATACAAATGCATTCTGTGCCTTGGGTACCAGAATCATAGGACATTTACAGCTGGAAGGAACCGGTTATCTCCTTTTTGAATTCATGTGATACATGATTGCTGCCAAAATGTATCTACCATAAAGCAGAAATTACAGAAGTAAAAACCTAGGTTTTATTACGTTTAAGCACAAGTTCAGATCTCAGACAATAAAAATAAGTGAAGAGTAGGATTCTAACAGGTCCTCCTGTAGATGTAACCCCTGCTCTAAAGTCCATTGATATGGAACTCTCTCTTTACTGGTGGAGATGAATGCCTAGTTTGGCTTGAGGGATGCAGTGGAGTTGGTGAGAGGTGAGTATGTTAGTTCTCAGCTAGTTTTCCCCTTTGGGGTACTGGGAGTATCCCTTAGTTACTCTCCAAGTGAGATTCTTTTTCTGAGCATAGCTTCAAGTTGCTTCCAGAGAGAAGACAGAGAAGGTTCACTTCAGGTTGCAGAAAGGAAAGACATGAGAGGAGTCTGTAGTCACTTCATTCATGCCTCCACCCCCAATTTCCTACTCTAGAGATTTCAGGGAACTTCTCCTGGGGTGAGATTAACAGCATTCTCTCTTGGTTGAGTTGTTACCTCCTTCCCAATGGGAGCATTCTTTTATTCTGTATTGTCTGGTATATATTCTCCTATGTATACCTTCTCTAATTTCTGTTTTGCTACTGATTTGGATAAATGCATTTCTTTGCTATTTTCTCTATGTGCTTATTGTGGAAATGCTATTAGATGGAGAAGGGGTCAAATCTTGGATATAGAAGTTGGGGATCCCTTTTCTCCCCAAAATGACAAAATGATAAAAAGTTAGTTAGAACCTGATCATATCTCCTAGATGCTCCATATTTAAAGGAACAGATAGACATACTGCTAACCCCATGCTCTGCTCTCTTTGAGGAGAGCAAAGTAGCCTATGGCAGTAACCTCTTGCTTCCCCTCTGGGCAGGAACAAAAGTCTCTCTTGGAGAAGGAGTGGGCGTAGGGGAAACAGACTAGAGATGTCCCTTTCTCTCAAGTCACAAACAAGATAGGCTCTACCACACTTGGTTTCCTTCCCTACAAGTAGAGCTCCTTTTCTTACAGACAAAATTATGTCAGTGGCAGAAAACTAATCTTATAAAAATGCAATCTTGTGCATTTCTCTCAGGTCATAAAAGCTAAAGAAAAGACAGATTTATAATCCTATGCTTTCTTCAATGTCATAAAAGTTGAAACATTTATCTTAAATAAAAAGTCATCATGTCATTCATCCTATAAGGAAACAAACCTAGTTAAACAGACTATAGGTAAACTAAGCGAAGTTACAGATTAAACTGCATTAAGAATATGAAGGATAATTCATAGTGAAATTTCCCCATTCTGAATAATAAAATCTAGAATGGCTTCAGTGTTCATTAGGCCTAGGTTTAGGTCACCTGACCTTCAAGCAATCTGGGGCTTAGAGCAATGGAGACCCTCCCCCAGAACAAACTCAGCAGAAGATATGCCAGATAAGGTTAAGACTGCTTTCATTGGACACCCACATGTTTCAGGGTCCTTTGTCTCAGAGAGATTCCTCCACTTAGGTTGTGGGACAGCCCCCCTCCCAATAAGAGTGAAGGCCAATTGGGGGCGTTGGGTTTCTGCATTAGAAGATTATATAACCATGGGCTGGCTTCTACCTGCTGCTCTCTCCCTGCCGCCATATGGGCGACAGGGGCAGAGACCTTTCTCATGAGAAAGAATAAAGACCTTTTCTGACTTCAGATTCAGACTCTGAACTCTTTCATCTCACACAAGGGAGTTCCTGATATGTTGATTGATACATGTCACCAAAATAATCCAGAAAATTCCTTCCCTGATGTCTGGGAAGTCCTTCCTTATAGTTAGCTATGGAAGGTAACAAATAACTAAATCACTTTGGGGAGTTCAAACTGACTCTTATGGGGGGAATGTCAAACAATCTTCCCTCAACATTATTATTCCACAAGTCAAGTTTTGGTCAGGTGACGTTCATATTAACAGAAGACAGGCTTTTAGTTAACTCAAAATTAAGGGCAAATGATCGAAAGCCCTCAATAATAAAGATTAATAAAAAGGAAAAAAATTTCCATACTAGATATTATAGGTCAACTACAGTCATTCAACTCCCTCATTTTATAGGTGAAGAAAGGGAGACCTAGACTTGTTAAATGCTGTAATAATTACACAGATAGAATTCAGGTCCATCTCCTTTCAAATACAGAGTTTATGCCAAAGTGCTTAATAAATAAATGTCTTTAACTAATTGAAGGGTGGGATGAATGTTCGTCAGTGAGGCTTCCAGACATCTTTTCATTAAGTACAGCAGGACCACTCATGGAGATTCCCAAAAAATACTTTCTCCCACAGGAGTCAGGAAAGACATTCATCCACTGTGGAGTGCTGATAAATGTTTAACCACCAGCTCTCAAAATGTATAAGGTACACACTGTCAAGTTTAATTGGCTTCATCAGCATTTTCTCCACTTTCTTAAGTCTAGACAGTCAAAACAATCAATCTATTCTGATGGGCAGCATTTACAAAGTATAAATGCTCACTCTGAAAAATTAGCAATTTTTGAGCTGGTTCCAGCGCGTAGATAACTTTTGGGAAACTCATCTCCTCCCACTTGGATAGAGAGGTTGAGCACCCAGTCTAGCTTTGCTCTTTCCCTGTCTCTAGTCTTTAGCATCCTTGGGGAAATTGACCCAGAACTCTGGGCGTGGTCTCAGAGCGCGAGAGGGGGGCGCTCGCCCTCTGCCGGCCAAGAAGCACCAAGCACGGGGAGCCGAAAAAGCCGGAACCTAAAGTGAGCAGCGGAAGTTTCCGGGGGGAGGAGGAGCGGAAGTACACATACCCATTTCTTTTTCTTGGTTGTGATGGCGTGCTGGGCGCTTAGATGCTTGCGTTTACCATGGAGCGGTGCGAGTGAGTGTCTTCAACTGCTCTTGGAGGGGAGAAATGGAAAGATTTAGAAGAAGGAGGCAGGGGCTCCGTCCCGGGGGTAGCCCCGGGAGGTGGTGGTTATGGAAGGGTCCTTAGCGGCTCCTCTCCAGGGCTCCATCCTTGGAGGCTGGGGGGAGTCACGGGAGCGAGGGGCTTAGTTGTCCACGGTCCAGGCGAGGAGACCCAGGGAGCATCCACGGACCTTCCTTGTAAAGAGCAGTCAGATTTAGAGCTGGGAGAAATATTTGTTGAATTGCTTTAAATATGATGCATGAAAGACCTTTCCTCTGACACTAGCATATGACCTTGGACGAGTCACCTGAAATCTCTGCCTCTTTCCTCTTCCGGAAAATAGGATTAATAATAATCCCCTCCCTTTCTCACAGGCTCACGACAAAAGGCCTTTGTAAATTTTCCGTGAATATACAGCTCTCTGATTTTAGCTATTTTACAGAATATACTTGAGGTACCTGGTGGCGATAGCCACCTTTTGGGAATGGATTTTAAAATGCTATTGGATCCCCTTCTCATCTTGCAGCTTTAGGGGGAGGTGATTTAGATGGAGTCTCTTAACTTTGCATTTTAATTGTTTGCCAGAGTTTATAGCCACAGCTCCTTCTTTTCAACTATCAGCTACCGAGGTAGCTAAGATGCGCAATGAGCTCTTTGATAGAGAGAAAAAGAGGCAGCTGTCACTCAATCCTCGAACTGAGAAGATTGAAGTTAAACATGTTGGAAAATCTGACCCTGGTGCTACCTTTGTGATGAATAAAAATCTTTCAACTCCTTATAATTGTGCCATGCGTAAGTAAATCTGTTTCAATCAGTAATTCCAGTTGCACTGTTTTATAGTTACTGTACCTTGCGTCTTCCTCTCAAACTTATATAATCTGCTCTCAGGTTGCGCTTTCTCAACTGTACTGAAGCAGTTTCTGGTCAGCTTATTAATGGCTGGATATTGTTTTAATTAATTATCTAACTTTTTGTGATAATGAGAATGTTTTCTGTTGGGGCCCAAAGCCGGATCTGTAGCCTTCTGAAATCAAATAGCGCATACAAGATGACCACTTGCCTTCACTGCTTCTGACCCAGGAAGAGTAGAAACTCAGCTTTTTTTCTGGTCGTTTTAAAAAACAAAACTAGCCCCTACATATGTTCTTTAAGGAAGAATTTAATTGAGCTTTTCATTTTTTTCCCCTGAAATTTAATCCTTGTATCTGAAAAAAAACAGTTAAGTGCAGATATCTGTTACAATGTACATGTATGTGATATCCTGTCCTAGTAGTCTGTGTACAATATTTTAATTAAATATTATTTTTTAATGAGCAAAAAAATGTTCAATGAACAGTTTTCTTAATGTCACCCCCCCCTTTAAAAAATGAGAGAGAAAAACAAAATTCTTTTCACATATATGCAGTAAAGAAAAACATTCTCAGATTTGTTATGCTTAAAAAACGTACGTCACAATCTGTACCCTGATCACTTCTCTTTCAAGAGATGGGTTGCATGCTTTATCCTTCTACAATCAAAATTTGTCAGTGTCTTTTTCAGAGTTCTTAAGGTTTTCAAAGTTTGGTTTTACATTGATATTGTGGTATAAATTGTTTTCCTTATTCTGTACACTTCATTCTGTGTCAGTTCATACAAGTTTTCCTAGGTTTCACCAAAAGGGTCCCTTTCTTCTTTTCTTATGGCACAACAGTCCATAGCCTTGATGGCAACAGTAAGTGGGAAATTTACTAACTATGGATCAGCATGTGTGCTGTATAATTACAGATAGTGATTATGAAATATTTTAATCCTGAAAACACAAAAACAGGGCTTAATTTAAAATATGTACACTGATTACTCAACCTTATAGCTAGTTGCATTTTCTTCCTTTTCAGAAAACCCAGAGCACCACTGATAAGATTAATATTTAATAATCTAGTCATCCCTTTATGCTGGGGCATATTCTTATACTCTTCTATTGCCTTGATATTTAAAGCAGTAACAGTTACATTATAGTACTGTTCTTCACATATAATGATAATGTTACTAATTAGTATCAGAATAGCTTTTGTTTTTGACAATTTTCTAGTACTGGTGGTGAATTTGATTCATCTAAGCTATGTTGCCATATTTCTTTTGTAACAAGCTTCATTCTTGTAAGAAATATAATTCTGAATTGTGGACCTACAGAGACTTGTGTTTTTCCTAACTTTATATGTAGATCTAGCCCTTGGAAAACTTCTAGGTGATAAAAACTAAGACTTGCCAAATATAACCAATCAGATTACTAATATTTTAATTATTTGGGAGGGGAACATATTTTCTGCCATGGCCCAATGCTGTTCTTATTTTGAATTTTTGTGGGTCATCTAATCTACACAAGGTAGGTATGATATTGTAAATGGCTCATTTGATTTTGTGTATGATTTTAGTAATGGGCTGTTGTATTTTGGAGTATGCTGAGTTCTTAAAAGATCACTAATATATTGCAGTATTAATGGGATTTAACACTCCTCCCTCCTCCCCCCTTGCTTGTAGGAAGGTTGTCACACTTTTTACTAATTTCTAATTAGGCACTTAGTCAAGAGGGTTGTGATGCCTTCTGCCTCTGAGAAGCATAAATATCCTCTGAGTTGATATTTTACTTTGGGGGCTTTCTTATTAGAAGAATCTTGGGATTCCCCGGTCGAGATTCTGAGTGGCCGAATGTTCACAGCTTGCCGACTGCTTAGATGTAAAGGCTCTTTCAATCTAGGGGTGTATGTAAAGTACATAGCAATATTGCTTTGATTCAAGCAGTCAGAGCCTTGTCTGTTGGTCTTTATTTCTCTGCTTATATTTTCCCTGAAAATGTCACCACCCTGAGGTGCTGACTTTTCCCCTGAACTAGTGATTGTAATTTAAAAAAAAGATTGTTGGCCCCTTAAACAGCTATCTTTCCTAGTAA
The DNA here is from genome assembly GCA_028646515.1 of Pseudochirops corinnae. Lineage (NCBI taxonomy): Eukaryota > Metazoa > Chordata > Mammalia > Diprotodontia > Pseudocheiridae > Pseudochirops > Pseudochirops corinnae. The sequence goes on along the minus strand of CM053591.1, from coordinate 46,600,271 downwards.
AACAGATCTAAGAACCTGTGCTAGCAGCCATCCTGGGTATGCCATTGTGGTTGCTGCTACATATGTCTAATGATGTAACATTGTAAAGTGTAAATCTTTTCTGTAATTTTGGTTGCACTTAGATCTATTGTGTATTTCATTTAACTCTGCAGATTTAAGTGAATGGTATTGTAAGAAATCCATTTTGGCTCTTGTGGACGGGCAGCCCTGGGACATGAATAAGCCTCTGACCAAGTCATGTGAAATTAAGTTTCTTACTTTTAAAGATGAAGATCCTGAGGAAGTGAACAAGGTTGGTGTTATTTCTGTATTCATTGTTTTTGTTTTCATTAAGCCTAGTTTACTTACGAAATTGACCAATAATAGCAATTCAACAAACATTTAATTAGTATCTGCTATATGCAAGGCACTTTGTGAATAAGGATGAAAAATTATGGAATCTGTATTCAAATAGTTTATAGTTTTGACTGTGGGGATATGGCATCTACATAGATACTTGGACAACATGAGGTGGTGTATGAAAAGGTCAAAGGAGCAATCATAGGAAAATTTGAGGAAGATTATATTCAGGTGAAAGGAATTGGGAAAATTTGTGGATGTGATACCTGAGTTTAATATTTAAAAAATTATTTTGAAAAACAAAGATGAAGGATTGCATTCTAGGTAAGGAGAGTGAACTACACTAATGCCTGGAGATGGGAGATAGAATTGAATTGCAGGTAACAGGTAGTAGTTCATTTGCCCAGAACATAAATTTGTCAAGGGGATTAATGTAGAATAAATCTGGAATGGGGGGTTGGAGCCAGTTGGGGAGGGCCCTAACTACACTTAGTAAATGCTTATTGATTTCTTGACTTGAGTAGGTTAAGGAGCAGATTTTATTTTATTCTATAGGCAATAGAAAACAATTTCAAGTTTTTGAGCATTGGTGTTACATGGTCAGACTTGTTTGCTGTGTATTCCCCTTATCTGAAATGTTTTAACTTCCTTCTCACCTCCACCTCTGAGAATTCTTAACTTCCTTCAGGACACAGTTCTGGTGCCGTCTCATAGAAAAGGTTGTTTCCTTAATCTCCTAGCTACAATTGTTAATACTTTCTGCCTTTTAAAATTACTTTGTAGCATTTTGCATTTTCTTTTCATTTAAATTTCTCTTTACTGTTGTGTTCTGTCAGTAGAATATATAAGTTCCTTGAGGCCAGAGACAGTTTGATTTTTGTTTTTGTGTATCCTCAGTACCTAGCAGTCCCTTCCAAGTTTTTCCCCCCAGATCTCTGATTTCGTTGGCGTAGGAAATTTCCTATGTAGTTCGTTAACTGATCTGCAATTTACAGTCTTCGTTGTCTGAGGTATTGAGAGGTGAAGTAACTTGCCTAGGGTCACATAGCATGTGTCAGAGGTAAAACTTGAACCAAAATCTTCCTCTCCAAGAGGCTGTCTGTTTCTATCCAGGTTGCCTCTCCTGTACATGGTAGGAGTTTAATAATTTATTCCCTAGGAAGATTAGTTTGGTAACTGTTTGAAAGACTCTTGTGTGTAGAAAGGGGAGATAATGAGGGGCAGTGACACTGGTTAAATGATGGTTGTACTAGTCTTAGAAATTATAAGGGTCTGACCTTGGATAATGCACACATTTAGTCAAAGATCTATAAGATTTTATTATATAAAATTTTTCATTAGTGAGCAAAATGTTTATAACATCAGTTTCCACATGGGTAGGAGAATGAGATACATTAAAGACATTCTTCAAAATATAATATGATAGCTAGACTTCATTTTCTTTGCTTTTTTTATGGCCTGTAACTTTTGGCCAGGTCTTGGTGCCCTGGTGAATTACACAGACCCTATTCTGACATTTCACTTCACTTCAACAGATTTTAAATGGTGTGTGCAGAGCACTATGCTGGGTACCAGGGTAAAGATGAAGTTCAGATAAGCCTTGATATTCATGGATATCCAATTGAGGAATATAGACAAGAATTTATTAGATCGTGATTGCATTAGAAACTTGCAAAACAAAGTGATGTGTGAAATGACTCAAAGAGTATTGTTACTTAACAGAAGTAGTATTTGAGTTGGGTAGGAATTTAGTAGGCAAAGAGAGGCATTCTAGTTAAACACAGTGGGATTTTGGGCAGCTAGGTAAATAGAGCACTGGGCCTGGAGTCCAGAAGACTCATCTTCCAGAATTCAAATCTGGCCACAGACACTTAACAGCTGTTTGACTTGGACAAGTCGCTTAACCCTGTTGTCTCAGTTTCTTCATCTGTAAAATGAGCTGGAGAAGGAATTGACAAACACTTTAAGTATCTTTGCCAAGAAAACCACAACTGGGGCTGTAAGGAGTTGGATGTGATTGAAAATCACTGAGCAGCAACAAAGGTGGGATTGCAGAAAGCTCCAAATTAGTCTGCTTGCTTCAAGTCTCTCTGTTTTCCACATAACTTCCAAAGTAATTTTCCTGAAGTTAAGGTTTGACCCATGCTACCTACCTACTGTAAAACTCCCTATGGTTCCCTATGACCTTTAGAATCAATTTGGCACTTAAAACTCTTTCCATCTTCTTAATCTTACATTTTACTTTCCGCTACATGCTTTATAGTCCTGCCATACGTTCTTGTTTTCTTTTCTCACACATGATGCTCCATCTCCCATCTCCATGCCTTGGTATTGATCATATCCCACGCCTAGAATACTCTCCATTGTCACTTCTGCTTTTTAATTTCCCTGGTGGTACAACTTAAATCCTAACTTCAGACTCTTCTTGGGACCCTTAACTGCTTGTGCCATCCCATCGCTGTCTTGTACATTCATATACGTATATATATTTATGTATAAATGTATATGAAGTATATGAAGGTACAAGACTGGAAAGGCAAATTGGTACCAGATTGTCGAGGGCCTTCAATGCCAAACAAAAGATGCTAAACTTTATTCAGTAGAGTGACCAGATCTAACTGTAAGAAAAATCCTTCTGGCCACATTACGAAGGATGAAGGTGTGGAAGGTGGCAAGGCCTATTCAGAGTTAAACAACAGCAAATTGTTACAGTACTTTAGGTGAATGATAATGCAGACCTACTCCAAGGTGGTGGCAGAGAAAATGCAGGAGATGGTGTGGAGATGAAATTGACAGGCTGTGGCAGTTGGATAGTGGTAATTGGTGAGGGAGAGGGAAGGGTAAGTTAAACCAACTTTATGAACAGGAGAGATAGGTCAGTAATATGCCACGGACAGAATAGTGAAGTCAAAAGAAGGAACAAATTTAGGGCAAAACATAACCTTATTTGAAGATATATTGAATTTGAGATAGGAGTGGGTCAACCGGACAAAAATGAAACCTATTTTCAGAATGAACACTACTTCCCCAAAGGGAAGTAGCTTATGGGGTAAGTTCAGATTTGAAGGACTGTAGGGTCTGTTTGGTAGAGTTATATAAATATAAAATATGATATCACTTGCAAATTATTATTACATGTTTATATTTCCTTGTCTTTATGTGTTTAATATAATATTAAATATTCTGTATTATATAAATCAAGAGTTCTAAAAGCAAAATAGAGTTTGCCTACTTGTTATTTTTTTTGTAATGCTTGATAGTTGAACTTGGTTGGAAAACTGCTAAGAAGCATATCTATGATGAAGAATCATACCAAAATGAAAATAGTTTGTGGAATAGCTTTGCTATAAGTAGAGAGAATCAGTTTTATTGCACTAAGGATTATTTGGAAGTAAATTAGAATTTTTTCTTAGGAAGAACATTTTATTCTTTTATTTATTGTGGTAATATTTATTTGCTCTTAAAATGAGCCGGGCTATACATTTATAAAATACACTTTAATTCGGTAAGACCCACTGTGTTCAGGCGATGTGTTGGACGTTGAGGATACAAAAATGAAAATAGTGCTTGCCTTCAAAGAATTTGCAGTCTGCTGGGGAAAACTATATTAATTTTTCATTCATCAGCTTCTTAGAATAGCTCATTAGCTAGGTAACCTTATATTAAAGTGAAAACGAATGACTGATAACAGGATGATTGATAGCATTTTTTTATGGCAGAACCAACAAAAGTTTTAACTGCTATAATTTTGGTTTTTGTTTTATATGCCTTATTGTATAAATATATAATTTTAGTATTTAGAGTTTTGTAACTTACAGAATCTATTCATGTATATGTATTTATACAGTGGTGTGCTCCTAAAATGTTTAACAACTGACTCTCTGACAAGAAAATGTACTCATGACACACTTTTAAGTTTAATCTATGTTCTTAACATCTTCTCCATCATTTTCTTAAGCCTAGACAATAAACAGAGCAATAAATCAAGCCCTGATCTGAGGTATAAATGCTCACACTGAAAATTTAAGTCTGCTCTTGAAAACCGGTACTGAACTAACTTCAGTACACCTCTGCATTTAACCATAGCTATAGTAATAAATAAGACCTTTTAAGGATCTTTACATGTCGTAAGTTATTTCCCCTTCATTTATTAAATCTGTTAGCATTTCATTCAAAGTAAGAAAAGCCATAAGTATCTTTATATGGCCTTTGAGTCCTCATTTGAGCAAATAACCTCACTTGACATGCCAAGGCTTAACGTCCCTTGCTTTTACTTTTCATCATTAAAACCACCCAAGGAGATCTCCCCTTCTTCTAATAATGATTTCGTGGATAAATTCCCATCTGGACTCATACTTCCCCGTTACACTTGACATCATAGATAAGACACTCCATATCCCCTTTGTTAGCCAGTCTTGGGGAAATCAAGTAATACTGCAGTCCTGTACTCTTGTTCTTATCTGTCATTTACTGCACTCAAAGATTTCAGACCATGGATCCAGAAGTAAATAGATAACACCTTGCTTCCCACCATCTAGAACTACTGAAAATGAGGGAACACAAATCAAGAGATGAATTTTTTGCTGTACAAAAAGGGAAAACTGGGAAGCCATCTTTGTTTTTGTTTTTAATTCAATTTTGTTTTATTTTCAGTTCCAGATTCTGTACTTCTCATCCCTCCATCCTCCTCCCTCCTCTCCCTCACTATTGCTACATGGCAGAAACTGGCAAATATTTGAGAGATTTTTTTCCTAAATGGATTCTGATTTGAATTTTAATGTTGTACAAATTCTCTGACATTGTACAGTTCTTCATTGTTTACATCCCCTCATAACCTAACCCTTTCCAACCTTCCCAGTTTTTTTATACTCTGCTTTCCTCTATTGTGTTCCAGTGATGCTAGCCTTCTTGCTGTTCCTTGAACAAGATATTCCATTTTTCAGCTGTAAATTTTCACTGGTTGTCCCTCTGCCTTGGATTTCTCTCTCTTCTCCTCTCTACTTCCTAGCTTCTCTGGTTCCATTCAAAAAGCTTTTCCTAAGCTCCCTAAATGCTAGTTCCATCCCCCTCTTCAGTTTCTCCCATTTGGCCTATGTCTTGTATGTACATGGTTGTTTGCATGTTGTCTCACCTGTTGTACAGTGAACTCCTTAAGAGCAGATGATTTTTTATCTTTATATCCCTACTGCTTAGCACAGTGCCTGGAACACAGTAGCTACTTACTATAAAGACTTGTTGACTTGACTTGACATTGAATTATTTTATTGTAATGTATTTATATTTACTTTATTTTAGGCCTATTGGCGTTCTTGTGCCATGATGATGGGGTGTGTGATAGAAAGGGCATTCAAAGATGAATACACAGTTACTTTAGTCAGAGTTCCAGAAATTCCAGGTAATATAAATAATCTAATAACTAAATTAGAGTTCAGAAAAATTATGTAGTATTTGGATGCCTGTTTCCAGGGATGTGGAGTGTTTGGTCACCACAACTGACAGCATGGTGTAGTAGTGGAAAGAATGCTGGATGGGGAATTAGAGGGCCTCAGGTGGAGATTCTTCTACCTTTGATAATGGCTACGTTACTGTGGGCAGATCATTTAAGTTTTCTGAGCCTCAGTTTCTTTTTCTTGGGTTAATATAAGTTTCTTACTTCACAGGGTGGCTGTGAGGATCAAAGTAGGTAAAATGTTTTTACAAACTTTAACAAGCTATGTACATTTCTTCTATTAATATCTGTGAGTAAATTCATTAATACAGGGAATAGAAGCAATCTTTAAAGGTCAGCAATTAAACATAAAAGAATAGGTGGAAGATAATGTTTCAAGAGACTGAAATTCATAGAATTTGAAATAGACTGAAACTGAAAACAGCAGACTTTTAAGATTCTATTTTATTTTCAATTCCTCATCCTCTCCGCATCCATCTCTACCCCTGTTGAGAAAGCAAGAAAAGCAAAACTCCTCTTACGCACATGTATAGTCAAGCAAAATGTTTCTGCATTGGCCAAGAACAATAGATTTATGATGTTTTAGCTGCTCATGGGAATGGAGGAAATGAGGTCATACAAAAGCATGTAGGGAAGTACTGGCTGTATTTGTTGTACTTTTCTAGAAATAAATGCATCTGAAATTTAAGAGTGTCAGAAAGCCAAAGATAACCAGTTTTTCTGTGGACTCTCAGTGGGAGAACACATTTCCTTTATCTGCAGCTTTGGCTAAGTTACTTGGTGGCAAAGATATTTATTTTTCAGAGTTTGTTTTCCTAGAATTTATTTTCTAGAATCTAATCTAAACTAAGATTAGATTTCAAAGGACTAACAGTCAGTATCCTAAACCAATTTACTACAGTAACTACACAAAAACTATTTGTAATATAATGTATTATATGAGATTTTTTTGACTACTTGATGGAGTCAGTTCATTTTCCCTCTCTTTTTTGTCTGCATTTGCTATTTTATATGTATAGGGAATAACTATTAGAAAACCCCTTCACTAGTGCAGCTATTTAATTTCAGCTTATTCTCTTCAATAATTGCTTAGCAGGGTGAATATTAAGGATCTTAACTGTGGTCACAAAAGTATGAGTCATAGATAAGACTTAAACTTCAGTTCTTCTGACTTCAAGGTTACATATATCATGCTATACTTACCTCTCCAGCACATTATTTATATGAAAAAGTCTCATGAAGAGATGCATTTGCAAGTCCTAGCCTTTTGAGAATCAACTTATTTAGAGCATACTTGCATAGTACTGTAACTTTCTGAGTATGTGTACAATATTACTTTGATCTGCTATTTCATCTGTGTTATCTACACAGTTATCTACTCTCCCTGTTTATACAGATAGTAAATACTCAGAGTCTGACTGAAAAGTTACTGTGTGGCCAGCTTGGGGATGAGCTGTTTCAGTTTAGCTAGGTGGGTCCTTAGAAGACAGACTGACAGTCCATCTCAAAATTTATACTTTAATAACCTTTCTATAGTGATATATGCATGTTTCAGACTGAAATTTTTTTCTTACCAAAGTTAACATTTATTTTAATTTTGCTTGGATTTGTAGTGATTGCTGGAGCCTTTTGCTATGATGTCATTTTGGACAAAAGACTTGATGAATGGATTCCAACATCTGTAAGTGCCTTTTGGAAAGAATTCCTTTGTAGAACTATTTTGTCTCCTAGAATGACTTTCTAAAAATAAGTATTGGGGAGTTTGACGGTATTTTTAACAATGCATTCTGAAAAGTTTAAAATATACAACATATATTTTAAATATGTGCAGGTAAGGAGAATTTGCATTAGTAAATGTGTAAGAGGGAATTGTTGCTCTTTTAGCAGCTAACTGTGTGGTCTTAGGCAAGTCACTTTCCCTTTCTGGATCAGTTTCTGTACCACAAAAATGACCTGATTGACATAAAGGACTCTTCCTCTCCTAATTTTGTTTTATGATTCCATAATCTCACATTTTTAGTGACTCTTTACCATAGGAGTCATGTTTCTATTCCTCAAGTGATCTTCAGTGCTCATCTTATCTTAACTGAACCCAGACTAGTCAGGGGAGTTGCCTCTTCAAGATCAGGTTGAAATTGGAGGACCTGGGCTATTAGCATAGTTGCGTTTTCCCCCCAAGCCACTTTGTAGTCTTGTCAGAGAAATTCAATACAAGGCTTTTTTTACCCATTCAGCCACTTTCCTTTTCCCATATGCATTAATTTTTTCTGTGCAGAAACCTTTTACGTTCATGTAATTATAATTACCTGTTATCTTTTGTAATTGCCTCTAAACCTTGTGCTTTAAAAAAACAACTCTATGTAGTTGTGAGCAGTGTATAATCTGCTTCTAATTTTTTGATAGTGTAATATTTAATATTAAATTTGCACTTTCATTTAGAATGTATCATGCTGGCATATAGTGCAAGATATTGATCTAAACCTTATTTCTGCCAATTTACTTTCAGTTTTCCCTACAATTTTTATCAAAAAGTGAATTCCTTCGTAAGTAATTTTATTTTTTGGTTTATTAAACACTAGATTTTTGAATTTCATTGCTTTTTATTCTTCCTTGTCTAATGAGTTCCATTGATTTACCTTTATAATTTTAACCAATACCAGATCTTTCTCCTTATCTCTTTTTATAATTGATAGTCTATATATTTTATTTTTCCAAAAGAATTTTATTATTTTATTTCATTTTGTTCAGTATCTCTTGGACAGTTTTGTAAAAAAATGATTTAATATTTTATTTTTCCCCCCAATTACATGTTAAAGAAATCATTAAAATTCTTTTTTTTTAAACATTTTGAGTTTCAGATTCTCTCCCTCCCTCATTGAGATGGCAAATCATTTACATGTGCAGTCATGCAAAATATATTTCCATGTTAGTTATGTTGTGGAAAAAAAACCCAACACAGATTCTTCTACCCCCCCCCCCCCAAAAAAAAAAAAACCACAAGAAAAATTAAGAAAGCACAGAAAAAGTATGCTTTGAACTGTATTCAGACTCCATCAGTTCTTTCTCGGGAGATAGCATTTTTCATCATAAGTCTTGTTGTGGATCATTGTATTGCTGAGAATAGCTAAATCATTCATAGTTGATCATTGTACAATATTGCTGTTACTGTATACAGTGTTCTCCTGGTTGTGTTAATTTCACTTTGCATCCCTTCATGTAAGTCTTGAGGTTTTCTGAGAATATCCTGCTTGTTACTTCTTAAAGAACGATAGTACTCCATCACAATCATACACACCAACTTGTTCAACCATTCTCCAGTTAATGTGCATCCCCTCAATTTCCAGTTTTTTGCCACCATCTGCTATAAATACCTATGGATCTTTTTCCCTTTTGTTTTTGTTTTTTAATCTCTTTGGGATACAGACCTAGTAGTGATACTGCTTGGTCACAGGATATGCATGGTTTTATAGCCTTTTGGGCATAGTTCCAAATTGCTCTATAGAATGGTTGAATCAGTATACAATTTCACCAGTAGTGTATTATTCTTAATTTTTCCACTGCAACATTTATCATTTTCCTTTTCTGTCATATTAACTAATTTGATAGGTGTTGGGTCATAACTCAGAGTTATTTTAATTCACATTTCTTTAATCAGGAGTAATTTAGAACATTTTTTCATATGTTGGTAGATAACTTTGATTATCTTTTCTGAAAACTGCCTGTTCATATCCTTTGAGGATTTGAGGAATTTGAGGAATGGCTCTTATTTTTTATTAATTTGACTCAATTCTCTATATATTTGAGAAATGAGGTCTTTATCAGAGAAACTCCCTGTAATTTTTTTTATTTTTGATTAGTGTATTTCCCTCCATCCTGTTTCCTCATTTATCCTACTCTCTCTCTCCTTTCACCCTGTGCATTCTTGAAAGTTTTTTGCTTCTTTTACCTACTCCATTCAGCCTTCCCTTCTTTTACCACCCCTCTTCTCTTGTCCCCTTCCCTTCCTACTTTTCTTTAAGGGTAAGATGGATTTCTGTACCCATTTGAGTGTGTATGTTATTCCCTTTTTGAACTAGTTCTGATGGGAGTAAGGTTCAAGTCTTCCCTGCTACCTCCTATATCTTCCCCTCCATTGTAAAACCTCTTTTTTGCCTCTTTTATGTGAGATAATTTGCCACGTTCTATCTCTCCCTTTCCCTTTCTCCCAGTGCATTCTTCTTTATCACCCCTTAATTTTGTTTTTTTTTAGGTATCATCTTTTTCCACTTGGCCAATTCTGCTTTTCATGACATCCTTCTCCTTGTTGGATTTTTGTACCTTTTTTTTTTTCCACCATTTGGCCTATTCTGTTTTCCAAGGTGTTTGTTATTCACTATTTTTTGTGCCTTCCTTACCAAACTGTTGATTCTTTTTTCATTATTTTTTTGCAACACTCATTTCTCTTCCCAATTTTTTCTCTACCTTTCTTACTTGATTTTTAAAATTCTTTTTAATCTCTTCCATGGCCTGAGACCAATTCATTTTTTTTTTTGAGGCTTTGATGTAGGAGTTTTGACTTTGTTGTCTTTTTCTGTGTATTTTGCTCTTCGTTATCATTACTGTAAATTTTTTTTTTCTTTTTGGTGAGCAGGGCAGTTGGGGTTAAGTGAATTGCCCAAGGTCACATAGCTAGTAAGTGTTAAGTGTCTGAGGCTGATTTTGAACTCAGGTCCTCCTGACTTCAGGGCCGGTGCTCTATTCACTGTGCCACCTAGCCGCCCCCAAACACAGTAAGTTTTTATTGTCTGTTGTTTGCTCATTTTTCCCACTTATTTCTTGACTTTTTTAGCTCTTCGCTAAAGTGGGGCTCTACTTCCAGGTTAGAGGGTTCAGTGTCCCAAGCATCAGCGCTTTTGTACAGCTGTTTTCAGAGACGTTTCTCGGTTTCTAGTTCTCTGAGTCTCCAGTTCCTCTAAGGAGACGTGTGTCTGCTGCTCTCCTGGCTTGTGCCATGATCCGCTAATGGTCACAAGCAGGATCCCTAATCCGAGCTCTGGTGTGTTGGTGCCCCTCCCCTCCATGGGGCTGCCTCCCAGGACCGTGACCTGGGTCTGAGTATGCCCCCAGGGCCAGCAAAGAGACTTACGCAATCTGCTTCTCATCAGCTGTTTGATACCCTTATGGTCTGTGTGCTGAGAGCTCAAAATCCTTCTTGAAGGAGAGAATTAACTTTGTCATTCTGTGAATCAAACTTCTCCCAAACTTTTCATCTTGCCAGCCACAATGTCCTCCTTCTAAGTCCATCTTTGATGGGGAGAAATGCTAGGCATATTCCATTTAATATGATTAAGTTCTTAGCCTGTTACTAAATCAGAATTGGATAAAAAAAAAACCCAACTCATATTCAGTCTAAGATTTCTAAGAATTTGCAGGAAGTTGTTTGCATAAAATTATTTGCCTGAATCTTTTTGTTTTTAGTTTATTTTAGGAAATGTAGGGGTAGCTAGTGGCGCAGTGAATAGAGTACTGGCCCTGGAGTCAGGAGGACCTGAGTTCAAATCAGGCCTCAGACACAACACAAAACTAGCTATGTGACCTTGGGCAAGTCACTTAACCTCAATTGCCCTTCCTTCCCCCCTCCAAGAAAAAAAAAAGAAATGTAGCCATTAGTTTTGAAAGGTAGAGGCTAGAATAATTTATATTAAAATAATGAATGCCGCACATTCTTTGGAAGATTCCACTAATCTAGAATTATGAAACTTCAAAAGCTGTCTTAACAATCTGTTAAATAAAAATAGATTTCCACAAAAAACAAAATAGCTAAAGTTTTATTTTAAAAAATTATTCAGTCCATGTCACCAGGCGCCAAGAAAAGGGCTGAGGTGGGACACTGTGGACCAAAGCCTGGCCTAAGTCAACTGAGACCAGAAGTCTCCCATGACCCTGCTAACCTTGTATGTTCTTGATTCATTCAGCACGTTGGGGAAACCAGAAGTGCTGACAAGGCAATTATAGATGCACTAGTAGAAGATGACATTTGTATTCTGAGCCATCAGAAGGCTCAGAGCAGAGACACCATTACTCCTATGCCAATCTATGCAAGAGCTGAACCTGTGGCTTCATGCTTTGCTTTTGTAACTGCATATGAGGGTATCAGAAAGAGAATTCCTTCTTAAAGAATTCCCTCTTGGGGCAGCTAGGTGGTGCAGTGACTAGAGCACGGGCCCTGGAGTCAGGAGGACCTGAGTTTGGATTCGACCTTATACACTTAACACTTGTTAGCTGTGTAAGCTTGGACAAGTCACTTAACCCCAATTACCTGGCCCTCCCCCCTCGAAAAATAGCAGAAAAAAAATTAAAAAGAAAAGAATTCCCAAGAATAAGATTTCTGGAAGAAAATTTTCTTGACACCCAGTTAGATAAAGGAACAAGCTGAGTGGGATGAGCAAAAGCAAACAAGGCCCGTCATGCTTATCATGTCGTATTGGATAAAATGAATAAAGACAGTTCTGACTTTTGGAAGGTACTAAATGAACAGCTATAGACTAAGGAAGAATAGGACTGAGGTTGAGACTCAGCAAGTGATGAAGAATCTAAAGTGACCTTCATCCAACTGCAGGGTAGGAAAGTTGAGCAGTGACCTGGAAATCTGTGGTTTGGAACAGGAGTTGGGACTGATGAGAAAGGAATGTAGTAGTCTAAGAACAGAACTGCGAAAATCTGAACACAAAGATCAGTGTTAGGAAGACTGTATCAATAACAGACTTTGAGAAGCCAAGCATTCTAAGTAATAACATGCAACACGTCTACCGAGAACTCAAGAGTTCTAATTTACAGTCTATTTTACGTCTTGTGACTCAAGTACAAGCTGGACTACTAAGAAAATTAGCTCCATCTACAATCAAGAAAGGCAAGTCATCACCAGAAACCTGATTTTAGCCATTTTTAGAAGAGCAGCTTGCTAACATATTGTCAAAATCTTATGACTTGAAGTTGATAAATCAGAGAGTATCATATTCCAGGCTACCTATTCTCTGCTTTGGCTTTAGTAAATACATGCTGCTCACCTTCACGTGTAAAGATGTCTCTGATATGTTGTCCTGTATTCTGTTTTTCTTGTGGCTTGTGTACAAGGCTGAGATGGTAGGATGGCTCTTTTTGACTTTTTACCACAACTTCTTCACATGAGAACAAAAGAAGGTACCTAGACTTGTGTTTTTTGAAGTTAATGGTAAGCATATGTTAGGCCCTATAACACAGTCTTCTCAATTTTCGCGTAATTTTGAAAATGAAACATTTTGATGGAAAAAAATTATTTAATAAAGGTACATTAAATATGATAGTATTCTTTCCTTTTCCCTTTATTAATGAATTAGAATACACAAAAAGTCAATGCAGTTTTTCATCAATGGCATTTACATGTTGAAATCTTTGCCAGTCGTCCCCTTCCATTTTATAAAACCAATAGAAAGACATTTTTAGAATGGGATTTTTCTGTAATTTATGTTAGTACTGGGTTGAGTTGTATTTTTTTTTATCAAATCTTCCTAAGTGGCACAGAAACTATAAATAAGATTATTGGAAGAATGATTAAGAGCAAAAATTTTTTCTTGTAATTTAGAAGCATTCACTTCTCTAACAAAATAATTAGCTGCTAAGATAAGTTCTATAAGCATTAGTATGGGCTAATTTTGTTACATGTGTATGCCAGATCATAAATACATTGATATTCTTTATAAATACTCTGTATTTCTAACTTTTCAATAATTCAGAATGGTCTTCTCATCAGCTAGTCCAAATGATTTTAAGTTTTTATCATACATTATTTGTATAGTGTTAAAATATAGAACCCCCAGGAATTGTCTCTGTCTGCAGGACACATATATTGTAGAAGAGTGTACAGAGATTTCATGGTAATGATTTTGAAATTTTGTGTTATGAAATATTACTAAATGTTAACACTTTAATTTTAAAGGAACACCTGCATTCTTTCACAAAGGATGTTCATGCCTTAATTAATAGAGATCTTCCGTTTGAAACTTTGGATGTTGAAGCAAAATTGGCATTAGAAATCTTTCAGCACAACAAGTAAGTGCTCATTTTTTAATATTCCGAGATAATCTCAAATGATCCACCCCCAAATGCCTCCTTTTTACTCTCTCTATATACATATGTGTGTATATACACATAGGTGTTTGCATATATATTTATGGGATTATATATTTACATGTTTTCCTGCTAGAATTTAAGCTCCCTGAGAGCTGCATTTTTGTTATTGTATCCTCAGTGCCTAGCACAATACCTGGTATGTAGTAAGTGTTTTAAAATGCTTGTTAATTGATTAGCTATAACATTCATTTCTATGAGAAACTCAGTACTTGTCTCTGTATACTTTCTAGTTTTAGGTAAGTTAGGTTGGTGTCCTGTGGAGCACATTTAGATAAAGGTGAGTAGGAGTGCAGTATTGGAAGCTATGTTGTAGTGGACTGGGGCTTATTTGGGGAGTTCCCTTGTAATTTAGGTCCAGTGTTGGAATAAGTGAAATACTCACGGTCATTAACCATAACATAGAAAGGATATTTAATCAAACTAGAGCAGTCAGCTTAGATATACATGGTCTTCTTTACCACCTTATGGAAATGCATCTGGTCAGCAGGGCAGGGAACAGTGACCTGTGTTGCCTTTGAACATGTAGCAAATCTGAATGTACGTATTTATGCTCTTAGGTGAACAGAAAACCCCCTAAGTGTTGCCTGAGCCCACCAGGAAACCGCAGCAATGGGTAGTTTGAGTCAGTCAAATCTTAGGGACAACTTTCTTGCCTTTTAAGAAAAATAACTAGCTTAATCTAAATTTCTGGAGACAAGAAATCCATGGCTTCCCTACATCAGAAGCACCTTGGCTCATTTCTCAGTGATCTGGGCTATATAGAGGATGCCAAGTAAAAAAGTAACGATGATGTGCAGGATTAGCATTAGGAACATCAAGGCAACAGCACAGCTGACACCTCTGGCACATTACAATTCTTTATCATGCCTTAGAGTCATCTGTAGTAAGTAAGAGGTCATTACGTTCTTGCATGCAGCCAGTCCCAGTATCTGTATTGATTTGCTCTATACCACCCATCCTCAGTGTTCCCTAGCTTACCAATCAGAACATCTTCCTCCCTGGGTACATTTTTGGGGAAAGAATGTCAGGTTTCTTTCTGCTTGAGTAGCTGTCCATCGTTTCACAGGAGTTGGATAAGGACTTTTCCCTCACCTTCAGTCAGGAACTCGGGATTACAACCATATAACTTTTGTGAACATCCCTTTACCTGGAAGAAAAGGAATCCATTAGCTAACTTGTCAGTAATCTTGGTGGTGATAGTTTCACTTCCGACATGTGAGGCCCCTTCCTTAACTTCTAGGAAGTGGAACACTTGACCTTGGTGGTCAGGGTTGTGCTGATAAAGCTGTTGATTTAAAAGGGGTAAGCCTCTTGCCCTAATATAGGCTGAGAGGACCAGTTTGATAGTTTAAGGGCCTCCTGGGTTAGATGGATGATCTGTTTGGATATAAGAGGCTCAGTTGGATAACTCAGCTCATATAAGGGCTGACATCTTGGAAGTAAAGGAATGGGACTTGGTGGCTTAGGGTTTTGGTAGCATATACTCCTGTATTGCTAAGGTGTGTAGTGATGATCAGGACGGGTAGGAAGTTATGTAGAAACTCCTTTAGACAGTATTGGAGGGGAGGGGAAAGGTATTGTTCTCTGGAGGCTTTAGTTTTCAGGGGAAAATGTAGGAAGGTATAATCAATGGATAGGAACTTGTAGATGGATTGGCTTCATTGTAAACCGTAACTTCTTTGGGCACCAGTGATGGGTGTTTCTGCTGTTGGCGAATGAAGATTATTTGGGAGGTGAGTCATTGGTAAGTTGGGAAGTTTTCTGTATAATTGACTCAGTTTGTCTTTACCTCAGTTTCATCATCAATAACATGAGGGAGTTTGATTAGATTACTTGAGTTTCTTTCCAACTCTAAATCTGTAATCCTGTGATCATACTGTTTTTACCTGGTACGTTAACATTGTCATCATCCATTAGATTGAGATTTGACTAAGTCTTTTCATTAATATCTTAAGATACATTTATGTCTTTGTGTTCATAGCTATGTAAAGCCAATTTTCATCTATCAATAGGGAACTCACTGAAGAGAAGTTTTTTTTATCACAATGACTGAAGAAACAGGTATTTGTTAAGCGCTCGCTGTATGCCAGGTACCGTGCTCAGTGCTTTACAAATATCATCTCATTTGATGCTTACAACAGTCTAGGAGCTAGGAACTATTATTATTCCCATTTTATAGATGAGGAAACTGAGGTAAGCAGAGGTTGATTTACTTAGGGCCACATAACTATTAAGCTCTGAGGTCAAATTTGAACTCAGGTCTTCCAGAATCCAGTCTCAATGCTCTTTCTATTGCAGCACTTAACTGCTCCTATCCAATTTGTGCTTTTGTTGCCAGAAAACTATAGTCTTAATTTGTTTCACAACTGTAGTAACTAGGTTTATATGTGGTACCTAATAGCATCTATTACTTTTTTCCTTTTAGCAGGTTTCATTTGGTTTTTATTTTTTATTGTTCGCAATTGTATTTTATTTAATTTTTTAATCTATAGACCAAATAGCCTAAATGAGAAAAATGTCAGGAACTCTTATATTATCTTTAGCGTATGCCATTCTTTAAAATCAGCTGGGCTGTTCCATAGCCTGGATGATTGAGAGTTGAATTTATTTAATCTATGAAAAACAGGGATGATCAGAGTAGTTATTTTAACTTAATCTTCTCAGATAAGACTCTCACATTTCTTTCACTTAGATAAACAAAAGCATTCTATAAGAAAAGTCAGCAATTACTTGAAAATTAGTTATGATTCTATTAATATGAAAAAGCATCATTAAATTACTAACCAAATGTTGTATTGCATGTGAGTTATTGATAATACATTGGAACAATGGACACGAAAGCTTATAAGTATTAGTGAAAGTTAGAAGAATATTTGATGTGTGTGATTCTGAATTTTTAAAGGCAGTTGTAACTTTATTGTTTGATGAAGTCACACACCATGATATAGTGTACTGATGTGAATATCTAGGTAAACTTGTCCTTAATGTCATGTTTAGCCATATAGGACACAGAAATGAACTGGGATGTATGTGGGGTATCCCTTGTTTGGGGGAATTCCCAGAAGATTAGAATAGTTCCACAGTCAAATTAGGAGTTTTCCTAAACTCTGGGATTGAGCTCAACTTTCAGGGCTTTCTTAGAAACCAAACTCCATGGGCCACTATTCAAAACTGACCTAATCTCTTAGCAGTCATTCTATGCCTGTAATGATCTGGGGTCCTTTTATCCTTCCCAAATCTACAAGTCAAATCAGGAATTTGTACACTATACCGATAACCTAGATCAGGGTTTCTTTTTTTTTTATTTAAAAAATTTTTTTTTATGTTTTGTTAATTAACTTTTGTTTATTTTTAGTTTACATCATTCATTCATTTCCACAAGATTTTGAATAACAAATTTTCTCCCCATCTTTCCCCTACCCATCGCCCCAAAACAGCTATCCCACTGTATACCCCCTCCCCCAATCTGTTCTCTCTTATGTTCTCCCCCACCACCCCTCTGACTTTCCGGTAGGGCACGATGGATCTCCCTACCTCAGTGCCTGCATATCTTAATTCCCAGTTGCATATAATTAATAATAATGATAATAATAATAAATATATAAATATTTTATATATTATAAATATGTACAATTATAATAGATATTATATTATATATGTATATGTAATATATAATGTAATCATATAATATATGTGTATATATAATACAAATATACACATATTTTATATTTTATAAATATATACATATATATTTTTAACATTTGATTATAGAACTTTAAATTCTAGATTCTTTCCCTTCCTCCTTTGTCACCCACCCCCACTTGGAAAGACAAGCAGTTCAATACAGGCTGTACATATGTAGTTACACAGAACATCTCCACAGTGGACATATTGTGAAAGACTGACTATATTTCCCTCCTTCCTATTCTGCCCTCCCAACCCCTGTTCCATTCTCTACTTTGTCCCTGTCCCTTTATAAAAGTGTGTGCTTCTAACAACCGTGCCCCCCCACCCTGCCCTCCCCTCCATCATCCCCCTCTCATCCTCATCCCCTCTACTCTCCTGTAGGGCAAGATACCCAATTTAGAGTGTATGT